>OY720633.1:119333177-119923177 GCA_963169105.1 Ceriagrion tenellum | reverse complement strand
TAATTCGTGGAAATCTGCGATCGCCATCATCAGATACAGTTTGTGCCTGATGGTGGCTCAGGCATCAGGTACACTCTGATGGATGGCATCAGATACACTCAGTACCTGATGATGGCTGATATCTGTACTTGATGAGTGTACCTGATGATGGGGTAACTGCCGAAACCGATTGTACGAATAATAATAAATCTGTGGAAGACACAAAGTTTGGTTTACTACAAGACCACCTGCTACCCTTCTCTCCAGTTAGGGTGTGTTCGATGGGCGATTTTTGCCATCGACTTTCGATGGCTTAAACTAATCAATGGACTCCAATTTCGATGATAGGAATTAAAAAATCGAATACTGAGCCGATAAAAACCTGTTGATGGTTGCCAATTGTCCATGGTCGCGGATGGTTTTCAATCGTTGATGATCGTCGTTTTACGTTGATCGGTACACCGCGTCGTCCGAATGTAAGGCCACGGCGGACGGCGGGTGCGGGCCACATGCTCAGACTTTCCAGTTGGTTGAAAGAACCTCAACAGTTCGACCATCTTATAGAACATTGACGAGAATATCAATCATCGACTGATCATTGATAGTCAATTATATCAATTGACCAAAGGCAATCAACTGGCCATCGACAATTGATCGGCAATCGAAAAAAAGTGGCACATTCCTTCCATCGACATCGAACGTCAACAACGCATCGTCGACAGTGAAAACTCTTCCTTTACTTTACGTCAATTCTTTCTTCCTGTCACCCTAAATGTTTCTTCTTTCTCACGAAGGAATGATACAAAAACTTCTGCATGATTCTTTAATATCTGCGTCCAGCGGGCAGAGAGCGTGATAATGTCGATAAGAGGACTCGATTTAGAGTCACTAGGAACACGGAGGCTACTAACTTAACTATGAGTAACCTAAAAATTTCATATCAGGCCATTTTCATTACGACGCAAAGGATATTATTTCGATTCCATACCAATTTCCAAAAGAGATAAAAGCGGTAAAATAAGAGAAGTAATAAAGTAATAATCGGTACAAAAATTCCTTCTTCCCAATCAATAACAGTGATTATAGCAAAAACAGAGCGCAGACAAAGACGCTTCATTTGAGGACAATGCACCCTTTTTCTATCTTCGCATTGACAAATGATGTGGTGCGAAGTCACTGGCACGGGCGCATACGCACCACGGGTTGAAACTCGCCATGAAAAAATCGTTTGAGTCGACCGGGATCCGAACCCGGGTCTCCCATATGCCGGTCAGGTGTGTTATGCCTGTTACACCACCAAGCCATCTTGCTTCATGGCAAATTTCGAGATGGGGGTTTATGCGAACTATATCTTTTTCTCTATAATTTCTTATAACTATGTCCATTTCTCTGACGACGTAAAAAACATACTATTAACCCCCTCGTACTACGGCAGATTAGATCGCGCCAATAAAATTAGAGAGCTAGATTGTAGAACCGATAGGTATAAAATGTCATTTTTTCCGCGTACCATTCGGGACCATAACAGCTGTGATCGTCGTCATGAATAGTTCGACAATAGGCAGACAGTAAATCTTTCTCATTATATTATCTATTTCCTTATTTATGCATGATGTAAATATTGATGTTCTTATTTATGCATGATATTTTGAATATATATTAGTAGTCTTTGTATCCATTGCATGTTGGAACGATTGACGATAAAATGTTTCTTGGTTAGTAGATTTTTAATTGGCGCTTTGCATGTGTGGTACGCGGGTTTTAATGTAATGTCGGTGTTCTACCATATCATTCATGCATGCCTGGTGTGGAAGCACCCCCTGCCACACACCCTTTGGGTGGCTTGCAGGGTATGACGTAGATGTAGATGTGTCTTCACGTCTCAGGTCTTCATTGCAGCACATGAGATGATAGTCGTGCTTATAAAGTCACTGTCGTGTTGGATAAACCCAACATTGTATTTTCTAATTCGACGGAAGTATATTTTATATAAATTTTAGTTTTTAGTTCAAATGCCTCATCCACTACCTTCTTCCTCACGCTTACCAATTTTTCCCACTCTAGATCGCAGACTTCAAGTCGCTACTCGTGTTTTCCGTCCGTTGCATCTCGCTACCTCCTGATCTCTACCACCGTTTTTCCATTTCCTCGCCATTCATGATTTCACTCGATTTGTGTCGATTTTCCGGGGAGAAGTGACGGTCACTTGGGGCTCCATCCTTTCGCACCTCCTAATCCAACCATTCTCTCGACCCTTCCTCGAGTGCGGAGCTCACAGGCGTCAGACTCACTCAGCGGGGGAAGCGTTGGGAGACCTATAGACCACCTTTACTATATCTCACCTTTTCAAAATACCAGCTATTGCCACAAATGATGAACTTATACTTTATTCTTGCCAACGTACGATAAAAATCGTCTTTGATCGACATTTTAATTTTTAAGAAATCACTGTGTTTTGCCGTAACTCGACGCTAACCTTAACACTTCTTTGGTTGTCTTCCTTGCTTACCAGCTCGCCTCTTAAGTTTTCCTCCTCATCCGAACCCCATGAGCATTTAGCCTGTGCAAAATCCTCTTTCCAAAGAGGTAAAGTTATCAAATCTTAGAACGCTACGAACGATGTTGGGAATAAATTTATAAATAATTAATAAATTGTTAATACGCCTTCACTAATTTCCATTGACGTAAAATGCATCCATGACGCTATAGCATCATTTTCAGGGAAACTTTACAATTTGGTGGTCAGCTCTGAACACTGAAAAAAATACATTTTTCGTACCCTCACAGTGACGTAGTTCGCTACCTGAACAAAATTTAATTCTAACGCACCAAGTTTTTTATATGCTAATGATTGAAAGTTTCTGTTCCCACAAAACGATATTCGAGTCAAAAACGTGCATTCACATGAATTTGATAATCGCAACAATGCTAATCACGGGAAGAAATTAGCAAAACAATAGGGAGAAAACACAAAAAGTTGATTGTGTAATCATTCAAAAGAAAAATCCGTTCAGAAAAAAAGTAAAACTCGAAAGAAACAATTAGGACCAGAATACAATTGAGTAATAATTTCCGATAGACATATTCCCGATTATCTCTGGAGATTCTTCTTTTCGCTGCCTTCTCATGACGTCATTCCGCAAAGGACGACAATATCGCTGATTCGGGAAGGTTTCTTTTCATTCGGATAAGCCGAAGAGAAGAAATTAATTAATTCAGTTCTTACCTTGAGGATGAGGTAGTCAAGCCACGGGAAGTACGCCAGGATGATGCCGATTATGAGCGAGACGATGCCCACGATGATCAAGGCGAGACGACCTGCGGACGAAGGAAAAGAAGGAAGGGCTCAGTTCCACAGTCAATGAAATGCATCACTAAAATCTGCGAAACAAATTATTCTAGCCGAGTGAAAAATCCTTCTGGACCGCGAATGGTTCCAGGGACCCCTGGGTAGCAGGAGCTCTCGGGTGTTCAATCGGGTTAGCAGCTAAACATCTCCCATACAAGAGAACTATAGTGCTCGCAAATTTTCTGTGCACTGGAGAGTTCCCCCAAGCCTAGCTGCCCATGGTAGATGAGCAGCGATTGGCTGCCGGCGTCCAATCCCGTAAACCGGTTCTTAGCTCAGTGCGCGCCGCGTACGAATACCAACAGTGGCGATCCAAAAGAGTCTAGTCTTAGATCACTTTAAATTATCCTGCAGCAGGTGCCAGGCTTTCTTTACTGAATTAAATATGATTCGATAAATTCTGATATCTTTCCCAGCGATAAAAATATAGGTTGTTATGATAGTTAGTCGCCATTTTCGTATTTGTATTTTTCAAAATGTCGGTGAAGAGGATTTAAGTTTGGTTTATTTATCGTATGGCCACAGTGACCTGCGCCGATGGGGATTACTTTCTTACCTCACTGCGATGACTATTGCAATCACTGCAAGTTTTGACTCGATATCCATGGTAGTTTCTCGTCCAGAGTATTTCTATTCTAAATGCCCTCGAGTCGGCGAGGCATAGCGTCCGTTTTCGCCGATTCTTTTGGATGGCCACTTACAGTATTCGTACGCGGCGCGCACTGATATAAGAACCGTTTTACGGGATTGGACGCCGGCAGCCAATCGCTGCTCATCTACCATGGGCAGCTAGGCTTGGTGGAACTCTCCAGTGCAGAGAAACTCTCCAGTGCAGAGAATCTCTGCGAGCACTGTAGGTATCAAGCCCTTGCGATTCATCGTAGATGGCAATAAAAGTGTACAATAAAATTCCAATAAGCCAAAACCCATGTGGTTGCATCCTAAACTAGCACTTCGCGCCTCAAAGGCTCAACATCTAGTTGACTTGTACCCCCCAAAATCGCAACGAGAATTAAGGAGCCTGTCCAGCGCGGTGATTGGCGAAATAGCCCAGAAATTTTGACGTTCTTTAATCGACTTCCGGTCCCGGCCGATTTTTCTTGTTATAATTTCTACATTTTCATCGCCGTTTATTCACACAATGTATTTTATCGCTGTATTGGTTAGTAATGCTGCGCACTCGTATAAAGGAATTTAATTGCATTGAATGCACGGTACCAGTTGGGACTACTCATTCCTTAAAGCCTACAAGAAATTCACTGTGGAGGAGGACGTATGGGTAGCTTAACGTGTTAGAACACTCGGCGAAAAATTGAGGGGATCTATGAATATCTTCACTATCATCAGGTTGATTAATTGCTTGGGGAGGCAACATACATTTGAGGGGGAAGCTTGAAGCTTTTGTTGCCCATCAGCAACCGTCATTTGTCCACCCTGAGAACTTTAATCACAGGCGGCGAGGCTATAAGCCTCATTTTTCTCTGCAGTCAATACTTTTGACGATGCACGATAATAAATAAAAGCAACTGTAGACGCCTGTTTTACATGCAACCCCTTAAACTGATCCCAAAATTATTGAGAGTCGATAAAAATCGGGATAAAAGTGTGCCTTAGTTGCACTAAAAATATTTCTTGGTCCAGCAGCGTTAGTTTTCACTCGAGGCTGGCGTTATGATGTTTGATCAATCTCTCCCACAAGGTGCACATTTTCTCATAGTCAAAACATTGGATATGTCAATGCTCACTGCGAATAGGAATTGTGAAACTATGAGGTGAGCACTGCGGCAGCCTCCATGTTGTCGACAATGAGACTTATGTCAATTTATTGCCGCAACAGAGAAGTCAACATACTTTTGTCCACAGGGTGACAAAAGCTATAGACATGGCCCCGTGAAGTCATCAGCGTCACATAACATGGTGAGTGGTTTCCCCTAGGAAAGGTGGAACCATATCAGCTATTATTTCAGTATTAGTGTAATAATCTTTTAAGAGCAGGACTGAGAGAGAGGCCCTAATTTTTTGTAGTATTTAATCGGACTGTATCTTGCAGAACGAAACTCGGGGAAGAAGGAAGATTTTAGGTTTTCCGGGCGTAACTGGTGAATGAAGATCTCTCGTGTATTCAATCGGATTAGCAGCTCCACGCCTAACAAGGTTTCGGAGAACGACTTGTTCTCCATCTTCAAGGATTCTGAATTTCAGGCCCCGTAGAACAAATCCTTCTTCAAACCGTCGGTAGACATGGAACTGCCAACCCGGTTGAATACCTGAGAGACCCATATTCATCGAGGAGGAAGCTGTGCTTGCAGGAAAATATGTCCCCTAGGTCGCAATCTTGTAAGGGAACATAAAATGTGGAAAGAGGAGAATGTTTCGAGAATTCAAAAGTCGGACAATTAGACATAGGAGAGGGGATCGGGTTGGTGTGGTGGCTAGAGTACATCTACATCTACATCCACGTAATACCCTGCGAGCCACCACGAGGGTGTGTGGCAGGGGGTGAAGATCACCAAACATGCACTATTGACATGCAACTAGGATATTTAATGAAGGCATGCTAGATAATAGGGTCACATGGTTAGTATCTACATAATAAGAAAGGGATTAATGGTTGTTATTACATGCTTCATGCACTACAGACTACTCTAACTATATTTCACCTACCTATCCCTTTGCTACGCTGCCTATTGTTCTCTCTTATAGTACGCGGGAAAAATTACATTTTAAATCTATCGGTACGACAATCTATCTCTCTAATCTTGTTAATATGATCAAACCTAGCATAATACGCAGGGGTTCTCAATATATATCTAACGTCATCTGTGAAAAAATCGGTATATTAATTGATAATATACCGATTTGTTCATGATTATTAATTAATAATATCAGATAATTATACAATTATCATTACGGCCTTTAACAAACCTAGCGGATTTCCTTTGCACGCGCTCTAATTCTTTTATCATACCATCCTCGTACGGATCCCATATACTAGCGGCATATTCTAAATGAGGCCTGACAAGTGTAAAATAGCTTCTTGTACTGGCCAACCACATGAGCGGCCGGGGTTCAAATCCCTGCAGACGCGGATGTTTTTCAGAGGAACCCCATCCCTACTTGAGTGTCTTGTGGAGGGCACTTCAAGTACAGTACTCCGTCTGTCGAATGTGACGTTAATCCGTGGTCCTCTTGGTGCCTTTCGTTAAGAGTAGGCTAATTCCGACGCCGGGTTTCTATCCACCCTTCTTCCCTTACCTATCCCCCATGGCGCAAATGACCTTAGCCGTCGGTCGCCTCCCGAAATATTCAATCTTAAACTTAGGAGGAAACCTCCTTAGTTAAAATCTAAGGTCAAAACAAATACGATGAAAATTTTCATGCCCTCCCCCTCCAAGCATCGATCGGTCAAGCGTCGTAGCGCCCTGTTTCGGTGACAAATGATTCTATTTGGTCCCCTACGTGAAGAATAGACAACGTGTTCAGCGATTTTGGGCGCCAAAAGAAACGGTTGATGCGATCAAAATGTAGGGAAAGCCAAAGTGTTTTGGTGACGCCTCAGTCGGAATGGAAAAAGTGCATTGAGATTGGTTCAAACGTACGCGAAAAGTGTAGGTATCGATCATTGAGGAGAATATTTTGAAAAAAATAAACAAAACCATTTTCAGTGATGAACATTTGTTTTCATTTAGTCCATTCCAAATATATGAATACCAAACCTCGTATAATGTTCAAGATGATGTCCGCGACGACTTAAAAACAGCCCGCGGGTCACTGGAAAATATCAAGCGGGTCAGATCCGGCCCGCAGATACGGTAGGTCGCAAATTTTCCATTCCTGTTGTAGGCTATAAAATACCCACAGGTTCTCAGAAAAGAAGGGCATAGATATATATGAGTCTACAGTTAAAGCAAGACATTATGTGCCTTTAGAGGGATTATGGTGGGAGCCCCTAGAGACGCGGAGGCGAACTGATAGATGAAAAAAGTCGTTCTTTCCGCGCGCAATAAGCGACCACAGTAAACATTGAGCTCCACTTAATGTACTTTCATAATACACGTCACCATTTTCACCTCACAAAACCTCATCCCTTACATCTTTACACAACAGGAGTCCTAACACACCCTGCCACACGCCCATGCGGTGGCTCGCTGAGTAGTATGTAGATGTGGATGTTGGTGTACGTGGACCAAATTCGGATGACAGCCAGTCGTTTTACAAGAGAAACAATGTCACGCGCGCATACTGAAGAGGAGAGTGGATCGTTCAGTGACATAGGAAAGTGACGAATCCAGGTTCTCATCGCGAAAAATGACCCAATTCACATGGCTTTCGCGCAGTGTTCGTGAATAGTGTTTCTCATTAATGCAGGTTTTTTTAGATATAATTTCCATTTTGCATTCACCTCGATAAGTCATTTCCATTTCAGCGATTATTCAGGTAATTACCTATGCCTTCAGAGTAATAAGGTAGTTGGAGCGCGATGTCATTTCCCCATAAATCAATGAGTTTGGGCCATTTCAAAAAAAAATCTCGCTCTTCCAAAGATACCAAAATATTAGTCAATTACCGTATTACTTTCCGAGATATTTGAAAAAAGTTACCGGCCATCTAACGTGGGAAATGGTACGTGTATGCATTCCAGAGGGACATCATTTAAAAAAAATAAGGATTTAAAATAATCTTAGATTCCGTCAAATAATTAACAGTGTGTATTTTTCACGGTTTGTTAACTATTTTTGAAAATAAACCAGATGGCGTGACGCTGTGCTCCTGTTAATTTTTCTTCTGTTAATTATTGTTTATGTTGTTCGTTTCACGTTTTATTATATTATCTATTTGTAGTGGTTGCATTAACCGGTAATGTTTCTTTGTTTAGATTATTTTCATGAGTTTATGGTTTTCATTTACTTGTTTCGACGTTGCTTAGGATTTGTTTAAGTTTTTGTTTTGGTGGAGATTGATTGTTAGGAAATGAGTGAGAGAGACGCGTAGCGAGTCCGAACGGGTGCACTGAAATTTCTTCTCCTCCGTCTGGAAAAGTGAATTATATCAAGAAAATTATGTACAAAATATCTTAATAAATAGCGCTGCGACGCAGCGAGACATTACAATGGTTTACGCGGTGATTGTTTTCAGAATAGCATAAGAATTGTCCGTTGTGAAGGAGTTCTAGACGTACCGCGCGAAAAAGTAGGTCAAGTTAATGACATAATCAGTTATTTCTATTTTTTTACTGAGAGCTTCATTCTAATAAAAGTATATTATATTGGAACATTATTAATGTAATGTTTACTTCGAACTTCCTACAAAAGTTGAAATCAAAACGAAAAATCTGAATATGGTCTCCATTTTGACTAGGCATATATTTCGCCCAAACCACCTCAGTTGAAAAACTAACCCATTCAATATTGTCGATTGCGCATTTGAATGGCTTAAGTACACGCCCAGCACTATCGTTCCATGTGGTGATATTCGTCCAACCTATGTCCATTTGTTATATCATTTGACAACGCTCCTATATTCTAGAAATCCAGTATAAAAAGCAAATATTCAATATCCTACGAACTCAAGCATACTACGGTAGATCAGATCATGAGTATAAAGTAAGGGAAATAGATTGCAGAACAGAAAGGTTTAAAATGACGCTTTCACCAGCGGTCGATTAGAGATTATATTGGCTGCGTTTAAACCTGAAGTAGGTTAGTTGGCAGGTAGTGTAGATGATTATTTCATATACCCCCTAATGCATGTTTCCTAAACTGCCGATCAGTGCTAGCACCACGTTTTGCATGTGCCCTGCATGACTCTTGTGTCTCAGTTACTAGATAATTTTAGTAGTTTCTGTAGCATTTTTAGCATACCGATGGTATGGTGATTGTTGGTGAAAGTAAATTTCTCCACTGTAGTTCATGTTGGTGATAAGTCACCCCCTGCCAAACACCATTGTTGTGGCTTGCAGGGTAATATGTAGATGTGGATGGAGTACGGAAAAGAGTTTCATGGGACGATGGCATTCATCTTGGCATGGAAAATTCAATTCACGACTTTTTCTGCGGCGACACGATTAATAAGTGGTTTCATCACCAATAGCAATCCCTTTCTTTCCCCCGAAGAGAGCTCACTTGCCTATAAATGAGTCTTATTTTTTTGTCCCACATCTTCCGCGTAAGATTAAGGTGACACCGTTGATACATCCGCGTTCAAAAAGCGCCGACTCAATGATGAACGCATTCACGCCAAGTACATGCCCATTAAAAACGATTTATCGCGGTAATTTACGCGAGAAACTGCATCGGAGATAACTACCTTTTCAGTTTACGCAGTTGAGGCGGCTTCCAATGTAAAAAAAAATCTCGTTAAATGTTCCGTAGCAGTTAAAACGTGTCCCCACAAAATGTGTCGCCCATTACTTATCTATAAAGCGCTTCCATCTATATCATTATTTTACTCCGCCTACTTTTGTAGTAGCTGGGGAAACTCTTTAGAAACTATTCCAAGGGTTGCGGGTACCAGTCCTTCCAGGGTTGAATAATTTCTGCGATCAGAGCACGAGTGTTTTGGTCAAAGTCTCTTGGTTTGACCCCAGGCAAATGTGATACAAGTAGTGGCTTGTCAAAATTGCAAAGGCACGTGGACTGCCTAAATCGTCCGAAGAGATAAAAGTACTAAAATATAAGAGCAATCTTTATCATTCATGCAAGATGTATGTTAGTATAGCACATTAGCTATTAAATTTAACTAACAATTGACCGTTTAAATGAGTGACCAAAGAAAAACTTTTATTTTTCCTCGTTTATCACACGAGTTGGTGACTCACTATAATTAATGGTGCGGGATATCATTACGTGGGACAAACACAATCTTTCAAGCATAGAAGAATATAAATGCCGCAACTTAATAAGACACTAAAATAGGGAGAAGCGAGGCGCTAGTCTATCCTGTTTATAACTTCAAATGTAATGACCATAAAGTATGAGCACGCTAGAATAACATTACTTGCCAATTATGTTCATCTCAAGGTATAGATGGAATCAGTAGCAAAATATTACATATAATTATCAATGATATAGCTCCAGTAACTGCTCATTCTCGCAACCTAAGCTTCAACTCAAGCGAATTTCCAAGCATATTCAAACAAGCAGTAGTGATACTTCTTTTTAAGAAAGGTGATCGTACCTGTGTGCTAAATTATCGGCCTATTTCCCTGTTGCCAACCTCGTCAAAGGTATTGGAAAATCTTGTTAAGCATCAGTTAATCAGGTTCATAAATGCAGATAATTTTTTTAGCAACAATCAATATGGCTTTAGATGCAAATGGGAACTGAGGACGCCTTGGTTAATTTTATGACCAATATTTATAACAATATAAATAGATGTACTGGTGGATTGTTCATTGATATACAGAAGGTATTTGATACATTGAATTATGAAGTTCTTCTGTATAAGATATATAATTCTGACTAATGTGGTGTAGCCTTAAATTGGTTCAAATCTTATTTGTCTGAACGCTATCAGTGTGTCAGGGTGGGTTCGACTTTTAGTGACTTTTAATCAGTGGCTACTGGGGTACCTCAGGGATCAGTACTTGGTCCAATATTATTCCTAATTTATATAAATGATTTATGGGACTGTAAATTAAATGGAAATCTAACAGCCTTTGTTAATGACGTAGCTCTACGTAACTTTGGTTATAATCTAAAATGTATTCTAAATGATGCCCAAAATGACCTGTACTTTTTACGAAAGTGGTTTTATATAACGCTTTACAATTAGGTGAAAAAATGAAATTTATATTTTTTCCCCATCAACTGCTATGCAATTTATTGTAAACTATTTTACCATGTTGCATATTGCCGGAAAGCAAATTGTGACTGCCTAATAATTGAACAAGTACATTCCATTAAATATTTGGGAGTAATAATTGATAAATTTATGAAATGGAATAATCATGTTCATGATTTAGTTAAGGTCTTAGGTTACTATGTGTGTAAGCTGTATTTCATGCGGCATAAGTGACCCCTTAATTTTCAAAGAATTTGGTTCATCGAGTTAGTGGGCGCTAAATTAAATTACGATTTAATATGTTGGGGTGGAGCCCACATGACGGCACAGCGCCCTGCAATTGTTCACCAAAAACTTATAGTGAGAATAATTACTAATAAAAAGCACTTTGAGCATTCCTACCCCTTGTTTATTAGCCTAAAGTCGTTGCCATAAAGATAAATGTTTGTTTTTAAGGTCTTAAAGCAATTCTTTTTAAGAAGTGGTAATACGGCAGAAAGCCCTTATGCAGTAAAATGTTATAACTTATGCAGAAGCATTGAATTTCATATTGCAAAGCCAAATCTCTCATAATTCAAAAGGTCGTTTTGGTATATTGAGCCAAGAACTTTAAATAATTTACCGAATGACATTAAGAAAGTAAAGAGTAAATACACTTTTGTAAAAAGGTCAGAGATTGGCTATTATCTCATCATGATATAGAAGTTATATTATGATTTCATGGTTGTGTATTGTATAAAAAAGTGTAATGTAATTTTTTAGCCACTGCTATATTTCTAACATCCTTAAAAAATTGTAAGCAGCATATTTTTATCCTTGTATACTCTCGTTTATTGGTACATTCTTCTTTTTTTGCTCAGGTCTTGTCAAAAAAGCTATTGCTTTATTTTTCAATTATATATTTTGAACGCATAAATAAGTGCTGCTAGGTTCTACTCTGGTGTAAACCATTGAATCTACCTAAATCCCCATAGTTGTATTTCTAAACTTTTTCTGAATTGTTTTTCAAGTGGAGCATTAAAATTATCTATCTATCAAGGTATATATTTACGCCAATACGAAAGTCATGCGAAAAATTGACGGGCGAAGCTCAAGTAAGGTCGGAAAATGCATCTAAATTTTCCAATCAAACTGCACGAAGTTCAGTTAGGGAGAATCATATTCGTGGTCGATTTTTGAGATACATCGAAAAGCATGATGGAAATCTGGAAAAGTTAAATAAATTAAACAGTGCAGTCGACTAATTTACATTAGGTAAGTAGAAATAACTGGTAACGATGGAAAGTCCTTGAAATAATCCTCTGTAACAATTCAAGCTAATTAACGAGGAAATGTCTATGATAGGGAACAAAATATTAACTTCTAATATGGAAGTTCAAAAACCATCGAGCTTAGCAATTTCTCTTATGTAATTCAATAATTTATTGAAAGCCGAGGTACTCATTAGAAAGTTTAACAGTCGGTGTATAAAGTAGTGGAAGACAGCTAATTTCTGGCTGGAATTGTCAAACGAGAGTTTATGTATATAGTTGTTAGAGTATGTGGGCTTCTTGTGAATATCAAATGATAACTTTCCGTCCGATGTTAAGAAGGACAGATAGAGGAACGGAAGGATACTATTCTTTTCTGTTTCCGCGGTGAATTTGATGGTTTGAATTACGCTGTTGAGATCGTTCACGAAATCGTTAAGTTTTTACTTACTTGTAACGAACACAGCAAAGGTGTACCGTAAGTAAACGGCCAGGAAGTAGCCGATGTTCCCCTTGAAGATACTTTCAAAATGTGTCATGAACATATTGACCAAGGATGGTGAAAGGGAGTCATCCCGTAGCTGTTCCAAAATTCTGTTTTTGAAATAATTCCCTTGAAAAGTGAAGTATTTCATGTTCATGACCAAATTAGCTGTCTTCCATTCCCTCATACACAGACTTTTAAACTTTCAAATGAATACCTCAACTTCGAATTAAGAATTAAAAATTAACTTTTAAATTAGCCTCTCACCAAGTCCCATGAATATATTATATACTCATTAATCATCATCCACTGATAATATACCACAGAGTCCCTGACTTAACTTATCATAGGCGAGGCATGGGAAAATATTCAGTGCGAACATGCAAGAATGTCTCCAATGATCAAAACCAAAACAACGAGAAAATAAATGCATTTATCATTTGCGACGGATTTCATTCTGTGCTGTTAATGCGTGGACTTTCAGATTACTTGAGGTGGTCGGAGCGCGAATCGTGAGCCCTTGAGTAAACATGTTCAATAAATTTGACGAAAAAAAATATTTGACCACATTTTCCTAAAGTACATCAATTTATACGAGGGATATTACTATATATGTTGTTATATAAATGATTCTAGAATTATATTGCAAAACTTTCGTCTCGATTAAATCATTGGTAAGACTTGCGTTTACGGCGCGGAATCCGAAATTTAAGCAAATATTTTGTATGAATGCGTGTTTTTATTCGGCTTGATGCCTCGATAGGCAGCCATTAGGAAACAATTATATAAATATGAAAGACATGTTTTAGCGTTGGGGAGAATATATGCATCTACATGTGTCATTTAATTGTATCGAAATATATGACAAGTGTCGCATGTCTTTGCGATAAAATGGCATTAAATAGCCAAGAAACAAAGTCAATGTATTTTTATTCGTTTTCATCAATGAATGTTACAAATAAGCACGCGAACGAAAACTTTCTCGAAAATCTGTACATAATCGAAAATCGCCCCAACTTTCTTTAGAAAACTGACTCCCTTGAACTTTGTTGTGTCCAACATTTTTAAAAAGATATATTTCTTTTGTTGTATGTTGCCTCTAGTAGCAAAATTGTACAAGTGCTATTGCATCCGCACTGCGATTATCGATACATAATGTACTCTGATATTACATCGGGTTCAAAATGCCTGATTTATGTAATGTATGTAATATGTATTTACCATAAACTGTTATGTAATTACTGAAGCCTGGCCTAAGGACGCCTACAGCAGAGTAGGCGAAACGTCGCCATCTTTCAAGATGTCAACACGGACGAATCCCGGAAACCTGCCTAATGGAATACTTAATCGCCAAGAAAACCTTCGACAAAAACTTAATTACTAAAAGCTATGTATATTGTGGCAAGTTTCGTTGCTTATAAACTACAAATTTATATTCAAAGCGACTTATCATCCCGGAGCAAAAAAAGATTTATCGTTGGCTAAAGGTCTCTTGGGTATTCCACTGGATATTCAATTAACAACAAATCTTTCTCCGAAATATATTTAATCATCATCCGACGTTTCGGAGAACAAGCCGTTGTTTAACGTCTTGTTCTCTGAAACTTCAGGAGACATGGATCTGCTTGTCCGGTGGAATACCCGAGAGACATTTATCCAGCAGATATGTCGGGAAAAACCTAAGATTTTTTAAAAGATTTATTGTTGTAATCATTTTCCTACGATTACTTGCTTGCGAAAAGCGCAATAATGACTGCTACCGGTGTTTACTGTATAGTGGTGAGAGTTATAAAGGATGATAAAACTGTTTACATTAACTAAGATGGAGAGGATATTACTCAAGTTTCATTATAATATTTCCCTTCGGCGTGCATGACCTTCTAGTTTCTACACACACGCAACAACTTTCATTCTTGTTATCGCCAACGCGTAAACTAACTGAGGAATGGAAGAGCTTAGCGGGAAACTAAAATAATGGGGCCTCGTAAAATGAAAGTTCGTCAGGTCTTCCACAAGTGAAGGTCGTTTTTCGCAATACACTGCTCCGCATAATGCCATGTTAATTGTAGTTTGCCGTCACGTTTGGTAAAAGATATTGAATAAAATTCCTCATGACAAGGTTGTTAATAAGTAAGCACAATAAAGACCTTTTTATAAAACCCGACGAGTTTCATATTTACCAATAAGCTTATAATGTTACGGCTTTCCGACATAAAATGATGTAAAATAACCCAATTATGATAGGATTATTCTTATTATTACAGAGATATAGCAACATTTTATACGACTTTAAATGTCAAATTCTTTAAGAGCCGATCTCAGAATGGCTAAACACAAATATTTTTTCTGGTATATTTCGGAAAAACTAATGACCACGGAATACAAAGGATTCAACATATTTCTGAGGTCCAACCAGTTATCCTTTACGTTTGGAAAAATTATTTCGTAATTCACGCATAAAGGTAGCAAAGATTTGATATAAAGCAGCAGAACTTCGTCGCGAACAAGTGAAAATCACAAAAAGGTCGTGGAGGGCATCAATTAAACAGATAATTCAATGAAAAAAGATGGCTAGAAGCGTCTGGGCACGCAAAATTTCCGCTTGTTTCCTTTTGCGAAATACAATTTAATCCATGCCATGTATATGCGTCTCACAACTCACACTCATAGTGTCTCACAGCTTTTAGAGGGATCAAGGTGGGAGCCCTTAGAGACTCGGAGGCTACAAGCTAGGCTTAGTTCACTTGATAAATTCAGAACTGATATTTTTCAGAGCGACATAGAGAATATTATCATGACTCTTCACTACATCTCTAGGTCTGACAGACAAAATAAGAGAGATACTCTGCCGAACAGATAGGAACAAAAACTCGTTCTTTCCGCGAACAATAAGTGACCGCAGTTCAAATAAAGCTCCACTAAATACACTCCTAAAATACATGTCACCATTTCATCTCCAAAAAACGTACACCTTTACAAGGCTGGTGACCTAACACCTCCTGCCACACGCCCAAGCGGCGGCTCGCGGGGTATTATGTAGATGCCTTAATGGTCTGAAGTGGCCCAGTGGTAACGTCTTAGACTCAAATACCGAGTATTGCAAGTACATGACTGACTGCGGAAACCTACTTTTGCATGCTACTCGAATTGATCCCACAGCTGAGAGGCATCGGCCTCAGCAGAAGGCGTTGATGGCCCAGATCCTGAAGATCGGACCGGTATCAACAAGCCACATCTTCGGGTGAGAGTGAAGTTCATAGGAATTGGTAGGGGTACTGCAATGTTGAAGGCAGCACATTAACCATACTGTAATTTCTCTACAGTACTATTCTGAAAGAGTTACCATTTGATTTTTTTTGCCTGAACAATTTTTTTTGGGGCTTATTTTTGTATTTGTAGAAAGCGTGACTCGTTTTAATGTAGATCTTGATCGCAAAATATCAAATATTCCTTCACTCTACACTCACAATCTGTATCATTCAAGGTCGGTGTCAACAGTCGGTTGACGCCAAACAAGTATCCTTATAATTAAACGTAAAACTAATGCGCTTAGTATTTCACATCCTGCTCACGTTGTGCATGTTAATAACTTGAATAAGAGGTCAATAACCTTTCATAGTTTGTTTCTTAAATATGTTTGCTATTGGTAATAGTGAAACCGAACGAGACTTTTCCTTCAAAAGCGGGAGAAACACTTCAGAATAATGAACATTCATTTCCGCGTCTATTTCTATTTGTATTATACTTAATTCACAGTTGATCATTGTACATAGTAGCAGATGCGGAATGCTCAATCTTCAATAATGTTTCAGTATGAAATGAATTAATTTCTTAAGAAATTGTTCCTGCAGAATCAATTTGGAGCGCCTTTTTTTGCACGTATGGCATAAGCCACTTGAGATACCCAGTTGCTGATTATAGATTATCTTTTGATAATATACATCAATCATGTCCCAAATTTTGGCGAAAATGAAATCAACTTATAAAGGTTTTTCATTACACCATTCTTTTAGCCATCATGACGATATCTACACGAATTTAGGATTCTAATAGAATGTCTCAACTATTATCTATAGAGAAAAATTCATAGATTTTTGAGAAAACAGTTTCCAATTTACAATAAGTACTAGATGACCCGAGCGAATATTTCGCACAGTATGCAGCTTCTTCCTGTTTCTTCCTTCTTTCTTCTCCTGTTCTTCTACCTGTCGAATATTTCGCACAGTGTGCAGCTTCTTCCTGTTTCTTCCTGTTCTTTTACCTGTTTCTTCCCATAGATAATTATATGTTATTTATGTTTGTGTTAGAGATACATAACGTAAACGTAAACAGTAAATGGTCACACTGATTGCATGTAGAATGTAAACAATCTAACTAAACGATGTGTTAATAGATGGCACCTCCTGCAGTCTTTTAAGCACGTAACCTTTGCCGACATATTAGTTGATTATATTGTCAGCAGATGGCGTTGTATCATTTTTTTAACAAAAACTTTAATTTTAAACAATTTTTCTATTTTTCATCAATATTGGGTAACATAAGCTTGAAAACGATGTTTGAATCATTAGTTTTGATGAATAATTATGGCAGTTATGGCGTTGCGACAAAAAAACACCTTTGAGATATAATATATACGGATGTGTGGAGTCGATATACCTCGAGCGAGTAATCGACATGGAAAAATCGAAACTTTTAAGTCAAATTAATGGGTAAATAGTGAAATTTGAGATTAAGATTGTATTTTTCGTCAGAAGCCGGTGATTCAACGTTTAAAATGATACCTCATTTATCACTGTAGGTGCAGTATTAACGGAGCATATACAGAATGACAGAAAAAGACCTTTCTGTAATAATATATATGATACTTTTTATGCAAAAAATTTTAGAAAATTATTACACTTTTAAGTCCTCCTGGGAAAAAATTGTCCAGAAAAAAAATTTCTCGCCAAGAGGGGTTTATACACATGTGAATTATCTTGGTGGACGCAATAAGAAAAAAAAAGACCGACATTAAAATGAAAACGTGAACACGATACTTCAAATCCTGTTGGAACAAAAATCCTCTTTTTACAGAGACTTCTTTGCTTTCCTTTTCAAATGACTCATACCATTAACCTGTGCCAGATTATACCACCAAATGTTAAATAGACTTGGCACCAAAACACACAATCTTCTTTCGCCTTTCATATTATTAAATTTTAGTAGATCATGAATATGTTTTCTTCTGAGTTCCATGTCATGCTGGAATTGTCAATAGTTTGGTCCTCAGTCTTGTAAAATTAACCCGTTCAGCCCATTCCGCAACCATTTGTCTCCCACTCAAGTAAAGTGTAATAAACTCCACTTTCTCCGGCGAGATGTTGTAGAACAGCATAATGAACAATGATACTCAAACGATATCGTACTGTCTACCAAATTTATTTCCAACTCTTACAACACGTGATTCAACTGTCTAGCAGTCATCATCAGGTAAGACCTTACTTGATAGTGTCCATAAGGTAAGACCTTTTAAGGTGATGATTTGGTGAGGTGATTTTTTTTTTTAATTTTTAATTTTTTTTTTTTTAAGGTGATGACTGCTAGACAGTTGAAACACGTGTTGTAAGAGTTTGAAAGTGTAATAAGATGCAAGTTTACGTAGTTAAGTAACACTGTGTGTAAACCAGTCATTTAGCGACGGCAAAGGATACAACTAGGAGGGATAAGGATTCACTTAGCATTTCGCATCGCATTTCGCATTGCATATGGCGCGTAACTATTTTGAAAAGAAACCATTACAATTAAATGACCTATACCAGCCACTACTTATAATTAATGAGCGCTGGGTAGGTTTACTGTCACATGCTTATTATTTCTCCCACCTCGAAAACTTTTGTACTTTTCCTCCAAATTTAGAGCTCTCAAGTTGAGCTTACTTTCATTGCCTTGCTGTCATGCTACTTCATAATGGTTCATTTTTTCTCATGCAATGAAGATGAATTTGCGTCAGCTTCAACTAATTCAAATATTCTAATTAAAAAAACATATTTCATAAATTCTTTATAAATAACATAACGTTTATAAAATAAATATCGTTAATCTTAAGCTTTTAATCATGTCTTCGACCGTAATTGTCAAGCCGAAAACGAAGTAGTGGCCCGTAACCCTCCATTATATATTTATTTACCTTGTTGATTAGATATATTCCGCCATTTGTTTGTCATGGTTGCCATGAAAACGGCTTTACTGCCGCTACCGAAGCCCGTGAGCAACAGTATCGGCGTAAGAATCCACAGTAGGGAACGTCATCAATTCACTGATTCAACAAATCACGTCATTTTTCACTGCGCAGAACTGCCAGTCGATTTCGGAACGCCTCGGCAGCACTAGCGGTACTGGCAGTGAGTTAAGGAACGCACCCTAAATCATTTGTAAACGGCAGACTAACCGTCGACCAGATACGTTCGATAAACGATCGACTTATTCGTTTGCAATTGCTCGTATGTACATAATCGATCGTGGCTCTGCGATTCGCGATTGCTATCGCAATGAAAATACCATGAATTTCCAGTCTTCAGCTCTACCAGGTGACCCACTCACCTCGCCCACTTGAAGGTGGTTTGATTACACACCGCCAGAGACCATCACCTTCGAAGGAGAGATTAAAGAGGAGGAAGATTTTCAATTTTCTATCGTCAATGGCTGAAACTCGATCGCTCCTTTCCTGCCATTAGAGCGAACTTGCTCGCCCGGAAAATGGTCTTCAGCGTTCAAGATAAATCTGATACCCGCCTATTAATATTGTTGCTATTTGTACTCAATAGTTACCCACCCTGATTTACCGTTAGCCACCTACACTATTGCCCTATGCGCCATTTATAAGTTTTGGATTAGTCCCCTGTCTCGCCAATCTATTCCATTTTCCCGATTATCTCCGTTAGTTTTCCCCAATTTACTCTGCAAAAAGCCTTTTGGAAATTCACAAAGTAAGCAATAACATTCTTGGTAATACTCCATGTTTCTTTCAATAATTGTGCTGATTACCGCAATTGCATCTCGAGTTGACTTTCTCCAAGGAAACCAGAACTGGTCATCGCCCAAGTGGTAATTGGCCTTTCTCTTCAATCTTTTGTTAATGTGGAAAGTTTTTTCATTTGAAATTCACTACGATGTTCAGCACACATCTCGCCGGATATCGTTGAACATGCCATTGATGCAAACAGCTCTTTGATCTGATCTTGGTACGTAATTCTGTTGTAGGATAACTGGATCTCGCAAATAAACACTTCACAATTCCCGATCGTGATGGAGGGAGCACAGGGAGGGGAAAAGGATTCACAGACGAACAAACCGAGGAAATGAAATGACCGGCATCGACGGGGGCTGAAGCCGCTGATAAATTCCCCATCGCGTGGATAACGAGCAGGGAGATGGGCGAGCGTACGCTATCGTTGCCCGATGGCTATCGGCCCCTCGAGATGTTAACGGAAGAGATGGTTGCCAGACGCGCCTTCCGGCCCTCCATTCCTAACAGCGCCAATGCGGATAATTAGGCACTTACTCAATCCGGTGTACTATACTCCCCATTTCTCACGTGACTTTATCGTATGGAGCCCGTGCACAACGGGCTGAAATCGAAAAAATAAGCTGGCCAAAATTAAAAAACGGTGCTTTTTTCCCCCCCTAGTTGGAAGCTGATACTTTGCAAGGCCATTGATTGGTGCATGAGCTGATGGATTTTTTTGTTTGACTCAACACTCAGACAGTATATGTGGGCACAAAGGAAATTGTTCCAGGCTTGAATTTGTGGAAGTAATTCATAGTAACTTAAATAAAACTTTGTATACTACACCATAGGTTTAATAAAACGACCCGGGTTTCGACACTTCGCGTCATCTTAAGGTGTCGAAAACCCGGGTCGTGTAATTAAACCTATAGTGGAGTATACAAGGTTTTATTTAAGTTACTCGTATGTATGGGGTTAAAGTTTAAGCATTCGAAGGAAAAAATAATATACCTTCCGGCCCTCCATTCCCAACAGCGCCAATGCGGATAATTAGGCACTTAATCAATCCGGCGTACTATACTCCCCATGCCTCACGTGACTTTCTCGTATGGCGCCCGTGCACAACGGGCTGAAATCGAAAAAAAAGCTGGCCAAAATTAAAAAAACTGTTTTTTTTCTCCCCTAGTTGGAAGCTGAAACTTTGCAAGGCCATTGATTGGTGCATGAGTTGATGGATGTTTTTTGTTTGACTCAACACTCATTGACATTATGTATGGGGTTAAAGTTTAAGTATTCGAAGAAAGAAATAAGATGTCGTGACGTTCCTATGGATATCCTCGACATCGTTCTCGAGAAGATGGATCGTTGAGGATAACGAAGGTGGAGTCCAATCGCTGACACGTTGTTACCTGAACTGCTGACAAGGTTGGGAACCCATGAAGATTTTAATCAGACTATTCGCCTTAGATATCTCTGAAGTGTTAGTTATTACATGGAATGGAAGCTGCGCGGAGGAAATAAGAAGTAGAATATCACAGGGAAAGGCAGCCTTCATTAAAGTCAACCAACTCCTGTTAGCCACATCAATCAACATTGGCTTAAAGAAAAGATTTGCCAAATGTTTTATTTGGAGTGTTGAGATTTATGGAACAGAAACGTGGACAGTCCGGAGGAAAGAGGAGAAATATCTAGAGGGTTTAGAAATGTGGCTCTGGAGAAGAATGGAAAGATAAAAATGGAGTGATAAAAGTGAGAAACTAGAAGTTCTGGCAAGGATAAATGAGAAAAGGAATATTTTCAGTTCAATAAGAAATAGGAACTTTGGAAGAATTTGCACGGAAAGCACCAGAATCATTCATCACAGAGAGATATCCATAGCTGTTAATAGCTATTAATAATGATAATTATTAATAGAAATGACTATAAATAGGGATACAGGAGAGGAAAAGGTTGAGAGATGCCGTAACGCATAATCTCGACCGTAATCACGAATGTTCGTTTATAGCAATGAACGCGCGTTCACTCCGACGATGTACATTGTTACGTCTATTGTGGCAGATAGAGAGGGCGCTTGCTAAAGTGGCCAATGATAGAAGCTGTAATGTAGGCGTGGCCTATCCGCCATATTTCTAAACCCCGATTTTCCTTTATCAATTACGGGATGACGCACTAATTGTGCAATTTTCCAATGTTTTCTATCGATGGACCAAAAATAAGCATGTAAATACTTCTTTAATATACATTCTCTGTAAATAAATTGTTTAATTCTAAAAATTAATGATAATCCGCATTCTCGATGCAAAATATGGCACAATCGAGTACAATCCATAGCACTAAGTAACAAATTTATGTTACTGAGTTACTTGCCTAAAATTTCAAACAAAAGGGGGAAATCCTTGCTTTATATCCTCTATTTTCTATCTGTCTACCGACATACTACCCAGCGAGCCGCCGCATGGGCATGTGGCAGGGGGTGCTAGAACACCAGCCGTGTAAAGATTCAAGGGGTAAGGTTTTAGGAGATGAAATGGTGACGTGTATAATGGGAGTGTATTTAGTGGAGCTCAGTTTTTATTGTGGTTGATTATTGTGCGAGGAAAGAACAAGTTTTTGCAACTATGGGACTGTATCTCACTTATTTTATCACTTCTGTCAGACCTAGGGGTGTAGTGAGGCGTCGTGATAATATTCTCCATGTCGCTCTGAAACACACCAGTTCTGAATGTCTCAAGCATGCTAAGCCTAGCGTGTTTCGTCCAATACGTTATGTTATTCAAAGGATAGTAAGATAAATTGAGTAGGGATGATCGATATGATTGTTATTTCGATTGCCAGGTAATGGCTTGATGACGTGAATTTCTCTTCTGAGCGATGCGACGGGGGAGGGGGGGAATCATAATTACTTCCCCCATATCCGCTTACGGCAAAACCAGACCACGAAGACCCCGCGATATCCAAGATGCGGTCCAAAGGAAAGATATAAGGGATGCAATCGATGGAAAACAACAGCGAAACGGTAAACACTGCGCGCGCGTGCACTTTGGCGAGAGTAACTATATATCCGAGCGGTAGCCAATGGGAATTCAGGATGTGGTCTCCAAGGCAATAAAAGTGTCAAATATCCAACAGGGGGATCTCGATATGTTTACCTGCTTGTTTACTCGGGAAATATAAATTACTTAGGCACGTGTGCAAACATAAGAGCGTTTAGTCCCTTAAATATTTCGAGCACTGGGGCTTTTCCCAAGCCATTTCACATTAACCACAATGCATAGTGGGTTGAAATCGAAAAATGATGGCCAAAAATTGTCTTTTCACTATTTATTTATTTTGTATGACGCAATGACATTTTATGATGGTACAATATCCAAACTACAAACATCTAAACCCATTGCAGTTTAAAGTGATTTTTAATGCCAGTAGAGATCTTTGAAGATTTGACAAAATATTCATAAATTTCATACGCCTCATTTCATGAAAACGGTTAGATGTTCTTTTGCTCTTGACGCGTTATGTATATGCAAATCTCTAAATTAATGAAAATCGTTTAGTAACACCTTAATGAGAAAACTTCATTTTTGGCAAGCCCGATAATCTATCTTAATTTTCATATAATTAATCTTAATATATATTTATTTCTTAATTCATATGTAAGAGTAATTTCTGTTATCGAATGACTAAAAAAACATCACTATGTCTTAGATCATTTAACGAAGTTATATCAGTAAAAAATTATGACTTTTAACGCTAAATACAACGCCATAGTGGAAATTGGACAGCATCTGTTCACATAAATTTGTTTATCTCAATTTCCTCTCGAATACTATTGTTCAAAACTTTGCGTAACATGCATTAGATATATATACATGCTATATGTTTTCAGCTCAGGTCATCGATAACAAAGCACTTCATGTATAAACGTCTTCATGTATAAATGACAGACTTCCGGGTTTCGTCGGAGTCCATAGCCGACATACTGTGATGAACGAGGCTTGGTTGTCAAGGTAAACAGGCTGCTATTTACTTTTTCAACCAAGTCTATTTTTCAATATTTTCTAAGATTGGGCATTTAATATACACTGTTAAATGTTTTAAGCATGGAGATTATTTTACCCTTCCCTCAGTTCGTTAAAAAATCTTGATATAATGCTGTCAAAATTTAATTGGAGGCCGGAGTCGGCATAATTACTGGTTTTCGTTACGCGGCAAAATCTTTAACGCGTTGTCCAATAATATTTTATCCAACAGAATTATCAAATAAATTTTATAGAAATATAATCGGCGGTACTAAACCTAAATTAACTCATTGGCAACAAACTTTATACAATAAAACTCTGTATTTTGTCATTTGGTGGTTATTTACGCGGTATTGTAAAATTCATGCGAACAAAATTTGTTTCAAATTTTGTACAATTTAAGAAAACAGTATTTCGAAGCGCAGGCTCCTCCTTAAGAGGAAACGTGACTGATGCAACAAGGGAAGCGAAGTGTGGTGTCATCACGAGCGGAGTCTGCCAACCGAATTGGAGTAATACGAGGCGTGTGCCCTTGGCTGCGAGATAACTAACTTGCGGTCGGAGACGGAGTAATCGTGCGGCTTAAACTTATGGTGCGCACGCTGATCGTCATACGGGAATTTTCCGCGCCAAGGTTCCCCAAGAAGAAATCCCAGGGCCACGCGATCTTTGTCACGTCTTCCGCACCGATGCCCGGGGAGAATATACTACCGACATGCCATGAGGATTCTAATTTAAATCATCGGAGAGAAAGTGTGTGTGTTGAGTCTCTCTCGATCCGAGCGGCCGGTTCTTCCCCGCCGGGATGAATACCTTTGACACCGCAAACGCGTTTCTGACGCAGATGACTCCAAGAGGTCAATTACAAGATTTATACCGAGATTTATCGCGTGAGGATCGTCAAAAGTTCTCAGGAGAAAAGGAAAAGGAGTCAGCCGCATGGTTTGCGCAATCGAGTGGAATCGATATCCGAGCAATTTCTCCTTGAATGTTTCCCAGCCCTTAAAAAGGTTGAGAAGTGAAAAATTCGATAATGCCTGAATCACACGATCATTTTTTCCGTCCCCTTTAAGGGATAGCTCCAATGATAGCTCAAATGATCGCTCGAAAATTATCGTGTGACTCGAACAAAGTCAAAGATGGCTCCAGCGATAGGGATCCCTATAGCTTTTTCCATCCCTGGGCACGCCCCTTTTTCCGTCCCTGGAGGCATCGCTGACTCCACCATTTAGCCAATCAGAGTGCTCAGCCGCAAAGAGCGACTCGAACGCCACGTTCGGATTTTAATGGAATGAGAGTAGTTAACATAGAAATGATGCGGAAAGGGACGGAAAAAATGATGGAAAAAGGGACGGCCATAATGACCGTGTGATACAGAAAATGATAGCTCGAGCTATCATTGTCACGGTCCCTGAAAAGCTATCATTGAAGCTATCCCTTAAAAGAAACGGAAAAAATGATCGTGTGATTCAGGCTTAATGATAATAATAATAATAATGGAACCAAAAACCCTTTAAAATTGTACCAATAATAATATCCGCGACTGGTGTAATACCAAACAACCTGCACAAAAGCTAGGAAACAATAGGAATAGAAAATCATTTGTACATGAAAATTCAGAAAACCACAATAATTAATACTTGCTCCATAGTACGAAGATTTTAAAATGAACATTTAAAAAAAACAGTATTTGAGCCTAATCCCTTTGGTGCCTTGGACCCGGGATAGGTGAACGTTTCCCAGCCCTTAAAAAGGCTGAGAAGTGAAAAATTTGATAATAAAAATAATAAACATATCGATAAGCTCATGCATGGATGTTTCTACCGAAACATGGAAAAACATGGGCTATCGAAGGAGCTGACGTTTGCCTTCCTTCGTTCCGCGGGTCTCACGTCCGAAACAGAGGGTTTCGTTCTCGCGTGCCAGGATGGTGTCATCAACACTCTCGAGTACCGCCGAATTATATTCAAGGCGGAGGTGGCGGACACGAGATGCAGAGCGTGCCGAGCCAAGCCGGAGACTTAGAGTCACCTTCTCTCCGGCTGAAGTTATCACCCGCAGTCAGCGTATTTAGCTCGGCACAACGCAGCTCTGCGGGTGTTGTATTTCAACCTCCGACATCATTACGGCATCGACGAAGTACATGTGCTGCCCTATGCCCCTGGAGTATATATTGAGTCCGTCGTGGAGAACGACAAAATAAAAATCTGGTGGAATTACTCATTCCCCACCACCAGGCATTTGGAGGCGAACAAGCCTGACAACGTTCTCCTCGACCGCCTATCGCGTTCCATGTTCGTAATTGAGTTTTCGGCTCCGGCCGACACGAACTTGGACGCGACAGAGGCGGAAAAACGGACGAAATATCAAGACCTGCTGTTCGAACTTCGGCAGATGTACCCGGGACACTCTGTAAAACTAGTAGTCCTAGTCATAGGTGTGCTCGGTGGAATCCAGGGATCGCTGATACAGAGCATCAAGTGTATTCCTGCTTGCGTGGCACAGGCGGAATCACTTGCAGCCCGCATGCACAAGGCCGTCCTCTTGCGGTCGCTCCGTCCGCTTCGTGCGCACGACCCGAACGCAGCGTAGCCACTGATCCGATGGGTTTCGGAAGTGGCTACGAACTCTGCACCGCCCCTCTCGAGTTCTCGGCCATTATGACGGCATCGAAACCCGATGTTAGCCGGGGACTCGTAGGGGAAAGTTACTGAAGTAACAAAAAAAAATAATTTCTTAATACTTAACAACCGAAGCCAATTACTAGGTATTTAACATATAAATAGACGAGCACACACAACCATGCCCAGGGAGGTGTAAATATCCTGACCAGGGTGGACTCGAACCCGCGACCTTCGGTCTGGCAGGCGAGGATTTTACCCGAGGACATTACCCCGCCGCCACCGAGTCGGCAATTGATAAATCAAATTGATTTCTTTGGCTTATGATATTACGCAGTTTAATATGACTTGCGAAGTTGGCTAATTACCACCGGAAGCAACAGTGATAGCGTGCCAAGAACCTAAAATTACCGACCTTCGATAAAAAAAGAGGGTAATAGTGCTCATTACTTGTCCGCAGACTTCCAGCAATTGGGACATTTGCATGAAGTCAAGGTTTGCGAGTTCTTGTACCTCCCTTCTCTCACATAGGGCGGATATTTTCACGAGAAAATTGTAAAAATATGGAAAGCCATCACAAAGATGGGGTGAGCTCTTACGGCTAGACAATTAAAATAAAACAGAAAAAGTCTCTAAAAGCTGTAAACAATTGGCAAACCTTCGTCGGAAAACACCAAACTTACTGTGTTGGAATGCTGGGAAACCACAGCAGCGACCGACCAAAGCCTCCCAACCAAGAATAACCCCCTGTGATGGTTTAAGGGCATGTTACTTCCTCGCCAGGGATCAAACACAGACGGACACACCCAACCCAAATAGGATCCTTTGCAAGGGCTAATGGGACCCCGCTAAGGATGTTTGGGTTATAACCTGGGATCCTTCACAGGGCTAATGAGATCCCGCTGAGGATGCCCGGTTATTTACGCAAGCACGCTCGCAAGTACACAAAATCACTCACTCACGCACACAAATTGGCCCAACTTCTGGGAGAATCAGCTCCAAAAGAGCGTGGTCAAATCTACACAACGGGAACGGACGAGGGTGGGGGATCGGATACGCGTATTTCGGCTACAAAGCAGACCTCATCAGCGAACCGAAGGTAACGCGTCACGTCAACGCAAGGTTGAAGTGAGGAAGGGTCAAGACATCCAAGTTGTAAATAAAGGTAAACTGAGGAGGAGGGGGGGGGGAAGAGACTTCATACAATAGGGAAAGAGAGAGGGGGAGGGGCGATAAACAATACGCGAATGGAAGCAACCAGTGTAAAAATATGCCAATACTGTCTGTTCAAAAGTACTTGAAGTCCCTCGGGTGACCTCAGAAGTAGATGCCATTTCGAAAACAGAGGCTGATATAGATTAGCCAATTTTAATTCACACCACTAGGGGAAAACTATCATTTGTCCACGGGCTATAAAATTTACAGATCTGCCCCCCCCCCCCTTCATGCCAGAAGGTGGACAATAGTCCAATTAGAATGTATAGCTCTCGGATTTCCAACCGGGTGATTGTGGTTTTTGGTACCACCTTTTTTAAGGCGTAGTCTGCCATCGTCCTCAGGGTGACGATGGCAGACTACGCCTTCAAAAACGTCGGTACGAAAAACCACAATCACCCAGTTGGAAATCCGAGAGCTATACATTCTAAGCATTCGCCGGGAAAACCTTAAGTCTTACAATAGCCAAATTTTACTTTGTTTTTCTCCGATAACAGACCAGATATCAGCAGGCATTTTCTTCTCCCATAATCATTCATTATAAAAATATTATTAATTTATTTTAATAACAATCCACTTCCCGCTGAAAATTATGGTAAAATCGAGTACAATAAGTAGCCATAAATTTCAATCTAATTTCTGAATCACACGATCATTTCTTCCGTCCCTTTTAAGGGATTGCTCCGATGATAGCTCAAATGATCGCTCGAAAATGATCGTGTGACTCGAAGAAAGTCAGGGATGGCTCCAGCGATAAGGATCCCTATAGCTTTTTCCATTTCCCTGGGTACGTCCATTTTTCCGTCCCTGGAGGCATCGCTGACTCCACCATTTAGCCAATCAGAGTGCTCGGCCGCAAAGAGCGACTCTAACGCCACGTTCGGCTTTCAATGGATTGAGAGTAGTTAACATATAAATTATGCGAAAAGAGACGGAAAAAATGATGGAAAAAGGGACGGCCAAAATGACCGCGTGATTCAGAAAATGATAGCTCGAGCTATCATTGTCACGGTCCTTGAAAAGCTATCGTTGGAGCTCTTAAAAGTGACGGAAAAAATGATCGTGTGATTCAGGCTTAGTGGAGGATATTCTTGCTTTGCATCCGCTAATTTTTCCATTCCGTCGTGCTATCCAGAGGAGAATAAGGATAGATCAGGGATAATCAATATGGTAGTTATTTCGGTTGCTAGGCTAAACTTTGATGACGTCATGCCTGCTCCATCTACTTCGATGACCACGCGAAATACAGGTCCGAGCGAAAAACTAAATCGGTTATGTTAACAACAGCTGTAAAAACTATGGACGCACAAGGTCTGCCGCAACGTACACGAGTGCATGCAGGAAAATATTTCTGATGAAGTGATTGAATTCACGCCTTCAGAGAAAAAAAGGGATGTAATTAGAGCCGTAATGGTGGAAAAAAAAACTTAAAACACACTTTCAAATGGCAGGAAAACGTTCGTGAAATTGGCTTTTTTTTTACCTCCAACTTTAATGAGCTTACTACGCACTTCGACATGCAGTAAACAAGAAACTCGAGCATCAATTACTCTCTGGCATTGCTTATCTTTAGGGATATGATGCAAGGTGAAGTCTCCTTCTACCTGATTTGCAAGGTTTCAACTTGAAATCACTTAATTAAAAATTCAGCCTTTTGCTTTAAAAATTAAGAAAATAAAAGACCTTTGATGACGAGTAAAAATTTAAAGTATTCGGGAAAAAAATGAATGATTGGCAAGAACATGAGAACACGCCTTACGACTATGTTTTGTTCAATTTGACGCAAAAAAATTCTTTCCATAATGGGATTTCATGAATTCATCCGGAAATGTTTTACCAAGACCATTGCTAAAAAACAGTAAAGGTAGTTTAAGCAAAAATTCATTTCACCTAAAAAAATCAATGAAATTAGTCTCAAATGATAGAAAAAGATCACATGATTACAAAGGTACTATGCCAAAGCTATTGATGCTTGGTGCGAAAGGTGGCAGATGGAACTAAACATGAAAAAAGTGCGTAGCAGTCAGCTTTTGGAAAAAGAAAAATTGGCCAGTTAGGGCTTACAGAATTAAAAATACAGAAATTATTCACGCCGAGTCTGTTAAGTACTTAGGAGTCACAATTAGTCACGACCTATCTTGGGGAAAACATATCCGGGAAGTATGCGGTCAAGCATATAGGAAGCTAGGCTTTATCAAGAGAGTACTCGGAAAATGTGATGAGAAAGTGAAAGAACGTTGTTATTTTTCAATCGCTAGGCCTCATCTGGAATATGCTGTTAGTGTATGGGATCCATACGAAACGGGGTTGATATCAGAGTTAGATCGCGTCCAGCGAAGAGGAGCTAGGTTTGTGAAACGATGCTACGATAAGTTGGCTAGTGTGTCTGGACTGTTAGAAGAATTAGGATGGGAATCGCTATCACAGCGTAGATTAAATTATAGGCTTAACCTCCTAAATAAATTTCAGGAAAATCATTTTACTGACGACGTAAAAAACATACTATTAACCCCTTCGTACTACGGCAGATTAGATCGCACCAATAAAATTAGAGAGCTAGATTGTAGAACCGATAGGTATAAAATGTCATTTTTTCCGCGTACCATTCGGGACCATAACAGCTGTGATCGTCGTCATGAATAGTTCGAGTATTGACATAGGCAGGCAGTAAATCTTTCTCATTATATATTCTGCTCTCTTATTTAGGCATGATGTAAATATTGGTGTTCTTATTTATGCATGATATTTTGAATATGTAGTAGTAGTCCTTGTACCCCTTGCACGTTGGAACGATTGACGATAGAATATTTCTTGATTATTAGATTTTTAATTGGCGCTTTGCATGTGTGGTACGCGGGTTTCAATGTAATTTCGGTGTTCTAACGTATCTTTCATGCATGCCTGGTGTGGAAGCACCCCCTGCCACACACCCTTCGGGTGGCTTGCCGGGTATAACGTAGATGTAGATGTAGATGTACCAAAATATCAGCCCCCTTACCTAATTACTTCCGGAGATATTTCACGAAAAACACCTTTTTACGTGGGAAATGGTACGCATGTGGACTCAGGAGAGACCTAATTGAAAAAAAGGAGGATTTCATAACTCCTTGACCTGATCTAAAAATTGACAGTGTGCAGTTTGTTTGTGTTATGGACTATTTTTTTTAAAATTAATCATATTGTCACCGCAACAATGTTTCAGAGTCGGAAAAACATGCCGTTATGCAGAGGTTTTTAATGTGCCGCGTGAAAAAAATGAGTCAAATGAAACTTTTATTTGATTTAGTTTGAATTTAAGTCGGTTAAAAGTATATTATTGCGCCATCAATAATGTAACATTTGACTCTTGCTTACGACAGCTGCTGAAAAAAACATATAATTCGAATATGGTCTCCATTGTGACTAGGAAACTATCTCGCTCAAAATACCTTGATACAATCCACAGTGACAGTTTTCTGTGACAAGATGATATTCAAGAGAGTGCAATGAAACATTTCCGTAGTATTTTTGGGAGGTTCAAGGCAAGAATCGATGAGAGAAGTCATCATAGCTTGGGATATACAGGACCCTGCTGTCACATATCTCGGCTGGCACACACAAGAGGCGACAGACGAATATGATGTTTAGGTGGATCTTGCCTCAGGGTAACTTGTTCCAGAGTTTCTGATAATTTGAATGTGGGATAAAGTCTAAGTCTACGTAATACCCTGCGAGCCACCGCGAGGGTGTTTGGCAGGGGGTGAAGATCACCAGACATGCACTATTGACATGATTTAATGAAGGCATGCTAGATAATAGGGTCACATGGTTAGTACCTACATAATAAGAAAGGGATTATTGGTTGTTATTACATGCATCATGCACTACAGACTACTCTAACTATATTTCACCTACCTATACCTTTGCTACGCTGCCTATTGTTCTCTCTTATGGTACGCGGGAGAAATTACATTTAAAATCTATCGGTACGACAATCTATCTCTCTAATCTTGTTAATCTGATCAAACCTAGCATAATACGCAGGGGTTCTTAATATATATCTAACGTCATCTGTGAACAAATCGGTTTCGAATTTACTTAAAAGATTGAACCTATATTTTAACCTGCGTTCTGATAGTAATTCCCATCCTAGTTCTTCTATTAAGCTCGTAACACTTATACATTTATCATAACGGCCTTTAACAAACCTAGCGGATCTCCTTTGCACGCGCTCTAATTCTTTCATAATACCTTCCTCGTACGGATCCCTTATACTAGCGGCATATTCTAAATGAGGCCTGACAAGTGTAAAATAGCTTTTTTCTCGTATTCTCTCATCGCATTTGCCTAGAACCATTTTTACGAATCCTAATCTACGGTTTGCTACAATAGTTATTTCCCTGATGTGTTTCCCCTATGACAGGATATTTGTAGTGTGTTTCATAAACTTAGATGAAAATAAAAAAGACTCTCCAGGCTAGTTTTACTGTAGTTCAGCCTAGACAGCCGATAATTAATCATGGACAAATTAAGGAGATTATGAGAGGTCAGATTATAGCTAAAAAAATTCAATTTGAACAAGGAAGCATATTCAAACTTTTAATAAAAACTATTTACAAGATGCAAACGGCTGGTGAATAGTTTAATGCGGTGCGTAGCGTTCCTTGGGGCAGAAACGTGGACCGTCAGGAAGGAGGACGAGAATAGGCTGCAGGTATTTGAGATGCGGATGTGGCGAAGGATGAAGAAGGTTCGAGGGACGGAGAGGAAGACTAACGGAGAAGTCCTGACTACTTTTGGCCTGCGCCTAGCGGTCGGGGGAAAGTGCAAGGTTCTGATTTCAGCAGGTATGAGTGCTGCTTGCCTAGTGTGGAATCATCCCGTGCCACACACCCTAGTGGTGGCTTGCATGGTATTTCGTGGATGTAGATGACTGGGCAATTGCCACTCTGACCATCTCCGAACGTTACGTCACACTTCTCGAACGCATCGCTCCTGGCGATGGACCGATTAATATAGGTGTGATATCACAGAGGAGCGCACTGTACCGGATAGAAACGCAACTAAATTGAACCCTCCAGTTTGCCCGAAGAAGAGTACTTCCTCTACCATATGGAATCCGTACGAGGAAGGTATGATAAAAGAATTAGAGCGCGCGCAACGGAGATTCCCTAGGTTTGTTAAAGGCCGTTATGATAATTGTATAAGTGTTACGAGTTTAATAGAAGAACTAGGATGGGAATTACTATCAGAACGCAGGTTTAAATTTAGGTTAAAACTTTTAAGTAAATTCGAAACCGATCTGTTCACAGATGACGTTAGATATATATTGAGAACCCCTACGTATTATGCTAGGTTTGATCATATTAACAAGATTAAAGAGATAGATTGTCGTGCCGATACATTTAAAATGTCATTTTTCCCGCGTATCATAAGAGAGAACAATAGGTAGCGTAGCAAATGGATAGGTAGTTGAAATATAGTTAGAGTAGTCTGTAGTGCGTGATGCATGTAATAACAACAGATAATCCCTTTCTTATTATGTAGATACTAACCACCTAGCTCCATGTGACCCTATTTTCTAGCATGTCTCCCTTAAATATCCTAGTTGCATGTCAATAGTGCATGTTTGGTGATCTTTACCCCCTGCCACACACCCTCGTGGTGGCTCGCAGTGTATTACGTAGATGTAGATGTAGATTTCGATCGATCACAGTTCCTGGCGGGCGCTCTTTGCGGAGGCTCCTGTTTGCCTTTCCCACACACGGTTTAATTACAACCTATACACCTCAAGCATATGCGGCTCGGACACCAACGACTTTATAGAAATTTGCGTAGTCAGAATGGATTGACTGAGCTGATTTACAGTGTTCGGAGCATATTTTACTAATAAAAAGGTTTGCGTGAAATTTTCCATCCGCGCATTTATAAGTAATAAGTGTCTATTGAAGTGAAAAAATGCAAGGAGTAATTTGTGCTCGAATTTCTTGTCTACGCCATGTCAAATTGCGTACTAAGCTCATTAAAGCTGATGGTAAAAAAAAGATAATTTCGCGGACATTTTCCTGACGTTGGAAAGAATGTTTTAAGTTTTATATCCACCCCGTTACGGCTCTAATTACGTCCCTTTTTCTCTCTGCAGATGTGAGTTGAATCACTTCAGCAGAAATATAATCACTGTATCTACTTATGTATGTTGCGGCAGACTTTGTGCGCCAGTAGTCATTATAGCTGTCGTTAACATAACCGATTTACATTTTCGCTCGGACAAGAGTGCTTAGGCGTGGCCATTGAGATAGCTGGAGCGGGCATGACGTCATCGAACTGTACCATAACAACCGAAGCAACAATCATATAGTTAATCCCTGATCTTTCCTCACTTTCCTGTATATCGCACGACGGAATAGCGGATGTACATATATACCAATAACGCCGATCCCTTCCGCGGTAGACACAGTCACAAAGTTTCACTCATAAATACATATTTGTACACCTAACTCTGCTTCAATAATTTCCTCCATACTGACCTATCCTTACAAACCCCTTTTGTCTCATTAACCACCATAAACTGCTTCATACAGGCCCTCCTGTTTTCAAGACTCCTAATATTCCTCCTAAGAATTCCTCAACTACATCTTTCTCGGCCTACCTCAACCTCTCGTACCATTCATTCTACTCTCATATATCTGTTTCGTTATTCGACTCTCATCCATTCTCTCAACATGGCCAAGCCAGCGAAGCACACTCCTTAAAATATATGTCCATTACTGGAGCATCTAACCCACATTCATTTATTACCCACTCATTCCTGACCCTATCCATCCTACTTTTGCCGCAAATACTCCTCAGATAACTCACACCCACGGCGTTTAGTCTACTCTTATGTCTATCCTGACATACCCACGTTTCACTACCGTACAACATAGTGGGGACATGTACACAATTAGCGGATGTAAAGCAAGAAGATCAGCAACCTTTTTAAATTTTTAAGGAAATTACTCTTGAAATATATATTTACTACATAGTGCTTTGGATTCTACCATATTTTACCCTATTTTTTGAGGGAAATGAGGATTTTATCCATTTTAATAACTAAACAATTTATTTATAGAGAAGGGAAATATGAAAGAACCAAATTCAAGCTGGTTTCTAGCAAGTTATCGGCGGAAAACATCTGAGATTTTTGACGATAAATACCAGACATTTCATATGGCAAATGGTACACGTTTGCACTCCGGAGATAAATTCATATTGTGTAGTTTTAATGTTTCCTCAATCATTTTTTTAAATTATTAAATAAATCATACAGTTACCAGAGTATCGTTTTCAAAATCGCAAAAAACAGATGTTAAGATTTGTTCCAAAGAACCATGAAACTTGCCGCGCAGTTACTTCAACCGAGTCACCCGCTGGTGATCACACAAATGTGTGAAATTCTCAGTGGAAAAAATCATCCGCCTGGGCTGGGAATCGAACCCAGATCCCTCGATTTCGCGCCGAGTGCTCGAACTAATTAAGATACCCAGGCGTCCACTTCCACTGTGAATCTCATGAGGGCTTCAAGGAGCACGTTGTCCTCACAGGTTCCGTGCGTATACATCTACATCTACGTAATACCCTGCGAGCCACCAAGAGGAAGTGTGGCAGGGGGTGAAGATCACCAAACATGCATTATTGACATGCAACTAGGATATTTAAATGAAACATGCTAGAAAATAGGGTCACATGGAGCTAGATGGTAAGTATCTACACAAAAAGGAAGGGATTATTGGTTGTTATTACATGCATCATGCACTACAGACTACTCTAACTATATTTCACCTACCTATCCCTTTGCTATACTGCCTATTGTTCTCTCTTATGGTACGCGGGAAAAATGACATTTTAAATCTATCGGTACGACAATCTATCTCTCTAATTTTGTTAATATGATCAAACCTAGCATAATACACAGGGATTCTTAATATATATCTAACGTCATCTGTGAACAAAACGGTTTCGAATTTACTTAAAAGGTTTAACCTAAATTTTAACCTGCGTCCTGATAGTAATTCCCATCCGAGTTCTTCTATTAAGCTCGTAACACTTATATATTTATCATAACGGCCTTTAACAAATCTAGCGGATCTCCTATGCACGCGCTCTAATTCTTTTTTCATACCTTGCTCGTACGGATCCCATATACTAAATGCGGCATATTCTAAATGAGGCCTGACAAGTGTAAAATAGCTTCTTGCTCGTACTCTCGCATCGCATTTGCCTAGAACCCTTTTTACGAATCCTAATCTGCGGTTTGCTACACTAGTTATTTCCCTGATGTCTTTCCCCTCATGAGATGTCTTCAGTGATGGTGACGCCTAAGTATTTAATAGATTCTACGTTAGATATTTTCTTTTCTTTAATACAATAATTATTCTAAAGGTACCCGCATGCGAGAGCTAAGCGCCACAGTCCACGGGGTAAAGCCCAACTTTAAACACAAAAGTGATTATTTCGGACATTTTCAAAGAACCATGGAACTAGCCACGCAGTAACTTCAATGGAGTCACGCGCTACTGATCACATGCTTGCGTGAAATTCTCAGTGGAAAAATCATTCGCCTGGACTGGGAATCGAACCTGCGGGTACTTCTGGCATCATATGAGGAATACTTGCTCCTCAAAGCCCCCATGATATTCACAGTAGACGCCTGGGTTGCTTAAGAGGTTAGAGCACTCGGCGCGAAATTGAGGGATCTGGGATCGATACCGCGTTGTTAAAAAGTGAGTCAAGTTAAAGAATTATGTAGATATTTTTATTTAATTATCGAGAATTTCAAGTGTTTAAAAGTATGTTATGTCACCGTTAATATTAAAATATTTGCAACATTCTTCCTACAGCTGCTGAAATTGAAACGTTAAATTCGAATATGGTATCAATTATAACTTTCTTTCCTCTCCTTTTTTTTCTTGTCTTGGAAAAATCTTTCTCGGATTTTCGGATTCCTTTTCTCGGAAAAATCTTTCTCAAACTACTTTAAATTGGCTTCGATCTATGCGAAAATAAATAAATATGTACTTCATAAAAAGTTTCCATTTATCGTAAACAAAAATCCATCTTTCGCTGACGAAATTTGATACCTATTGTAAATAAAAATGAAGGAACAAAATACACAGATAATCCTACGAATATAATTTTACTGACCACGTATGTCCCGCCATAGGGGCCGACTGCAGCGCCATTTGCATGAAACAACCGCATTTTTACCTCAATTTAATCAGTAATACGCCAATAACAAAAAAAAACTGTTTATAATGCTTCTAAAAAATAATTAAGGTGCAAATTGCGCAAATTATTTGACAGTTTTATTTTTATTGACCACATTCATTCACACATACAAGCCGACTGCAGCGCCAATTGCATAGACCTACCGCATTTTGACTTCAATTAAGTCGGCTATTCGTAAAATACTTTAGAAAATAGGGAGCAAGGTGCCTGTACTTTATTTTATTCAATTTCCCAGGATTCTTCGCTTCTTGTGAACAGTTTCAATTAAAAGCTTGACCATTCGTTCTCGTTCAAATCGACGTTTCGCTGCTGCTATCGAGGCAGTTTCCATATTAGCCCATGTTGAGGTAGTTTGAGCGAAAAACCATTTTAATTATAAATCAATGAATTTAGTCTCACTTTATAGAGAAATATCTCACCTATCCAATGACACCAAAAATTCTACCTCTTACCACATTACTTTCCGAGATATTTGCCAAAAAATACCAGCTCTTTTACATGGGAAATGGTACGTGTATGCACTCCAGAGATACACTGGTTACAAAATGAGGTATTTCTAACACTTAGATGTCGTAAAAAAAACTAACAGCGTGTAGTTTGTATGTTTTCTCAACTATTTTTGAAAATAAATCATGTTGTCACCGCAGTAGGTTCTTATGTATAACAAAATACATTTCGTTTTGAAGGAGTTTCAAACGCACCGCGCGAAAAAAATGAGTCAAGTAAAAGGCTTATTTAGATATTTTCATTTAATTACTTACCATTTCCGTCATATAAAACTATATTATTCCACCATTAATGATGCAATATTTAATTGGTTTGTCCTAAAGCTTGCGACTTTAAAAAGTTTAATTTGAATATGGTCTCTACTATGACTACGGAACCATCTCGCTCGGACTACCTTAAAAAACTCCACTTTCCCGGCTGATTTACAAAAAAAAACAGCGAGGAAACACTACGTTTTGTTTACTACAGCTTACAAAACTCTAATCAAGAATGCTATATTCAAATTTCCTAGAATGAGTGACCCCCAAGGACATACCCAACTGAAACGCGTAGTGCTCCACGCCTCGATTCCAAATCTTCCGCCCCATTCTTTTTTTGTTGATACATTCATTATTCCCGATTATAAATTTTTTTGCCCTTGATCGTGACACGCCGCTTAATTTTTTGACGGACGCGACGACGAGCAGGTGTGCGGGTACAGCCGAGCACAAGGCCGCGCTCGCTCGGCGGACGCACGGCCGCTCCCGGGGAGCCGCACTCACTCGCTCTTCTTGGGACGCTTTAATAAGTGGGCGCGCTTAAAATATTCCCCGACGCCGCGGCGTGTGGCGTGCGGAGTCAAGGTTGGGAGGTGAAGGATATTGACGGGAGAGGGGGGGGGGGGAGGGAGAGGGCGTGATGTAACCGCGGCCCCGAAGGGTGTGGTTGCGAAGGGTTATGCAAGATTCACACGGCGGGGATCTTGAGGTGGAGCGCAAGGACGCGAGCGACACTTTTCCACCTCTCCAATGAGATTTGGAAAGAGTCACGGCCGCTGAACGAGCTTGTTTTGGTCTGGCGACGTGTTTGTTTTGGTGGGATAGTTAATTATTAAATGGGGTGGGGGTCAAATGCACATCCTTCAATGATAGAGTTTGGGTTTATATCACCGAGGTAGATGGAGAGGGTATTGAGTTAATCAAACTCTAACCTGGAAACCGAAAAGGCAAGTGTATTATTTAACCATGCTCTCACATCACTTCCCTTTGAATAGCACGATGGAATGGACGAACTAGCGGATGAGTTGAACTAGAAGAATTAGGATGGGAATCGCTATCACAGCGTAGATTAAATTATAGGCTTAACCTTCTAACTAAATTTCAAGAAAATAATTTCTCTGACGACGTAAAAAATATACTACTAACCCCCTCGTACTACGGTAGATATATATATATATATATATATATATATATATATATATATATATATATATATATATATATATATATATATATATATATATATATATATATATATATATATATATATATATATGTATACATATATGCAGATAAGGAGAATCTTTACGGATTTGGGGAAAAAAATGCTCTCCAGTTCATTACGACACAGTTCCTCGAACTCGTGAAAATCACCACACTTTTCAGCACCAACAATTTGAATCAACAAATACATCCTCCGGAACTTTGGGTATTTTCTTGCCTGAGTTATAACGCATAAAAAAGCTTTTCGAAATTTCAAAAGGAGAGAGAGGTGCTAATCCTCGCGGTAAATTCCCCATTGTTTGGTCTAGCAAACAAAAGGAGAAAGGTCATCTCGTTAATAAATCTTTTCGAGCTAGTCTTTATCGCTGGAGTTCCCCAAATTCTCCTCAGACGGCTTTCTCATCTCACCGCCCTTTTGGAGTCACCGGAGAGGAGGCAAATAAAACCATCCGCTCCATTTTGGAGGAAAGAATGCAAACATTACGTGTCAAAATGTGACCATGACAAAATTATGAATACCAACACGCATGAGAGATGTCATCATTACCTACACGACTATTTTTCTCTATAAACTCCGACTTGATTTCCCTCCGCGTGCAGAGAATATTCCGATGTGGCAGTACACATTCATTTTGTTCAGCCATTATTCGCCGAGGAAGTTTTTGCTAACAATTGTACATCAACATCTACATCTAAATCTATGTCATAACCTGCAAGCCACCCAAAGGGTGTGTGGCAGGGGGTGCTTACACACCGGGAATGCATGAATGATACGGTATAATACCAAAATTACATGGAAACCCTCGTACCAGACATGTAAAGCGCCAATCAAACATCTAATAACCAAGAAACATTCCATCGTCAATCGTTCCAACATGCAAGGGATACAAAGACTACTGCTACAGATTCAAAATATCATGCATAAATACGAACATCAATATTTACAACATGCATAAATAAGAACGTAGAGAATATAAAGAGAAATATTTACTGTCTGCCTATTGTCACAATTCGAACTATTCATGACCACTATTACAGCTGTTATGGTCCCGAATGGTACGCGGAAAAAATGACATTTTATACCTATCGGTTCTACAATCTAGCTGTCTAATTTTATTGGCGCGATCTAATCTGCCGTAGTACGAGGGGGTCAATAGTATGTTTTTTACGTCGTCAGAGAAATGATTTTCCTGAAATTTAGATAGGAGGTTAAGCCTATAATTTAATGTACGCTGTGATAGCGATTCTCATCCTAATTCTTCTAACAGTCCAGACACACTAGCCAACTTATCGTAGCATCGTTTCACCAAGCATGAATAGCAAGTAGGTCGATTGTTAACGAGTCGCTATCTTCGGAATTGTTAATATTCCTATACACAACCGCGTCGTCTGCGAAGAGTCTAAGCTTACTTTTAACAACGTTGCTAATATCATTTATGTACAAGAGAAATAAAAGTGGACCAATGACACTTCCCTGAGGAACTCCCGATGTAACGCTAACTGTGTTTGACATGATACCGTATATGACAACCCTTTGTTCCCGCCCATGTAAGGATTGATTAATCCAACTAATAGTGATTTTATCTATTCCATATGCTTCTAGTTTTGAGAGTAACTTAACGTGAGGTACCTTATCGAAAGCTTTCTTAAAATCGAGGAATATCGCGTCAACTTGAACATTATTTTCACCCGAGAGCAAGATGTCATGTACATGATGCTAGAAGCTGTGATTTATGTTAAACGATAAGAGGTTTTTTGGAAACTAACCATTTAATTTGGGGAACTTATATCGAAGATATCGAAGACTTTTCGGGTTTTATTCCGTGTGTTTCCATTGACGGTCACATTCACACGCATCGTCACTTCTGACCTGAAGAAGACAGCTGCAACGCTGTCGAAACTGTAGTCTTCGAAAATGGAAACACGCGGAAGAGAACCCGAAAAGTCTTTGATATCATTTGAACGACTCCGCGGAAGCCTTAAGAGTTCATAAACGTACATCGAATAATGTTGCCCGCAGTACTCCGACAATATCTCAAGGGATCGGGAAACAAGTTTTCACAGAGGTCACCGTTAGGGTGTACATTTTCTCTCCTCTTAAATATTAGATCTTACCATCCATTAGCAAGCCAATCTACAGCAAGGTTATGAAGTATTCATTATAATTATTTAAAATATGACAGTATCGCCGGAACCTAGGAATTCAATACATCTATATAAACGTAAAGTACATACCCTTTTGGCGAGAATAGAGAAAATTTTCTCCTCTGTGAAAAATTTTTAATGTTTGCGAAAAATGAAGTAAGGAAAAACAACGAAAAAAATTAAAATTTCCTTGGCCAATTTAAGATTTTTAGCAACTGGTGAATCACCTCGGTTACTGCAATTTTCTAGCAATGAAGTCGAAATGAAATATTTTAATGGAAAACGCAAAATGACGGAGTGTAAATAAAGGTATAACAAAACGGGCTGCAAAAAAATAATACAAGTAAATTCGTTCGACAAGCCTCAACCACGAAGTGTCCCGCTATTCAATCATATAAATGTCCCGAAAAAATGGCTTTATTTGCTGATAACTTCTATCAGATAATACAGGATCACCATGAGAGGTAACATCTCACTCTATCCGTGGCCTATGGAATGTACCGCAATTACAGGTAAAATTGGAATTAGATCAAACTTATCAAACCGCGATTAACAATATCGCATGCCTTACCTTAAGAGGTGCACTAATCATTCTTAAAATTAGCCTGGTAATTATCGGGAAAATAATAACGCTCGTAAATTTCGAGAGGGGTTCTGTGACGTTCACCCATGACACAGAATAGAGTTTCTTGCTCATCAAACAACGTAAACACCGGTTGCTACAGAAAAACTAGTAGCCCGGACTGCTAATCTCAGTGAATTGTGAATACATTGTATATAATCTATTACCTCTTGAAGGTTTTCCCAGTAATTAAACCATCATTGAGCATCAACAAAGAGCCATCCACTCCATTCGAACTGTACTCTCATCAATAGCCTGGACTTGCTATCACCTATTTACCTGTGTATACATTGCATTTTTTAAATTTCTCAGAAAAATGTATGTTTGTTCTTCCTATTTTTCCCCTTCCACTCCTCCCCCCCCTTTCCGCCGCCCGGGATTGTCTCCAATCAGCCCAATGCTTCCCCCCCCCTCCCCGACCCCCGTCTTACCTGCCCCTTACCCATTACACCATACTCCCAACGGTTTTTCCTTCTCCCCCCCTTCCCTTCCCCTCCTTCCTCGGCACGCGATTTTGTATATATACCCATGTGGAATAATGTTTGTACCTGAAGATGTCATTACGTGACGAAACCAGGGTCGTAAATAATAAAAATATTAGTGGACCATTACTTGAATGTTTTGACTTCCGATATTATAGTGGAAATGAATTCCTACGTAAGAACTTTGAAAAAGTTTAAATAATTTAAGTGGTAAATGCGTATGCACATATATACTGGTTTACTTTTACTATCTTGACCATGTTCTACGCCATATGACCAACGGAACAATATTGTATGTTTTTTATTATTTTTTATAAAAACGACGACTTATGCCATTTGATGGACGAACCGTTCACCAATCGTCATGTCGCGTTATTACACGGGCATAATTGCTGAGATCTACTTTCAGTTTAATTTTGTTGGTAGCGTGATTGCCGGTAAAAGAGTAGATCAAAGGTTGCGACCTTGCCTGACGGCTCCTTAGGGCCGAGTTTCCAGTGAAAAATATGGACTTGAGTTTTCAACGGATACACTTACCGCCTAACTTCATTCGTGTTAAGTATTTGAGGGATATGCTTCGACTATGGACTTACAACGCTTAAATTTGAAGAAATGCGCAGTAATGAACTTTTGGAAAAAGAATGGCTTTCCCCGGAATAATTATTGCATCAAAGAAAAGAAAATATCTAACGTAGAATCTATTAAATACTTAGGCGTCACCATCACTGAAGACATGTCATGGGGGAAACACATCAGGAAAATAACTAGAGTAGCAAACCGTAGATTAGGATTCGTAAAAAGGGTTCTAGGCAAATGCGATGTGAGAATACGAGAAAGAAGCTATTTTACACTTGTCAGGCCTCATTTAGAATATGCCGCTAGTATATGGGATCCGTACGAGGAAGGTACGATAAAAGAATTAGAGCGTGTGCAAAGGAGATCCGCTAGGTTTGTTAAAGACCGTTATGATAGTTGTATAAGTGTTACGAGTTTAATAGAAGAACTAGGATGGGAATTACTATCAGAACGCAGGTTAAAATTTAGGTTAAACCTTTTAAGTAAATTCGAAACCGATTTGTTCACAGGTGACGTTAGATATATATTGAGAACCCCTGCGCATTATGCTAGGTTTGATCATATTAACAAAATTAGAGAGATAGATTGTCATACTGATAGATTTAAAATGTCATTTTTCCTGCGTAGCATAAGAGAAAACAATAGGCAGCGTTGCAAAGGGATAGGTAGGTGAAATATAGTTAGAGTAGTCTGTAGTGCATGATGCATGTAATAACAACCAATAATCCCTTCATTATTATGTAGATACTAACCATCTAGCTCCATGTGACCCTATTTTCTAGCATGTCTCCCTTAAATATCCTAGTTGCATGTCAATAGTGCATGTTTGGTGGTCTTTACCCCCTGCCAAACACCCTCGAGGTGGCTCGCAGGGTATTACGTAGATGTAGATGTAGATGTATGGTTGACAGAAATCTAACTTATCAGGGAGCTTAAAGTAAATTATGTAATATTAATAGCGCAATAAAACACTTGAATAAATGAAATTCTCAGAACCTAATAAAATAAAATATCTATACAATTTTTTGACTTGACTCACTTTTTTACGCGGTATATTTACACTCCTCTAACTTTAACTCCTTCACAACGCAGGTTTTTTTCGATTCTGAAAATAGTACGGCGGTAACTGCAATTTTTCCCATGCATTAATTTGTAATTTTACTGAAATAAAAATTGGAAATCGACAGGTCTGAAATAACGTCCGAGTTTTTCTGTGATGGCAGACAGTGTTCTGGATTAAGTGGTGAACTGTGGACGGGAATGAAATACGTGTTTTTTATACATGGATTATAAACATAAATTAATTATTTTAAGCCTATATCAAATGATTATTTTAATCCTTGGTACATCTACATCTACATCTACGTGATACCCTGCGAGCCACCACGAGGGTGTGTGGCAGGGGGTGAAGATAACCAAAAATGCACTATTGACATGCAAGTAGGATATTTAAATGAGACATGCTAGAAAATAGGTCACATGGAGCTAGATGGTAAGTATCTACATAATAGGAAAGGGATTATTGATTGTTATTACATGCATCATGCACTACAGAATACTCTACCTATATTTCACCTACCTATCCCTTTGCTACGCTGCCTATTGTTCTCTCTTGTAGTACGAGGGAAAAATGACACTTTAAATCTATCGGTACGACAATCTATCTCTCTAATCTTGTTAATCTGATCAAACCTAGCATAATATGCAGGGGTTCTTAATATATATCTATCGTCATGTGTGAACAAATCGGTTTCCAATTTACTTAAAAGGTTTATCCTAAATTTTAACCTGCGTTCTGTTAGTAATTCCCATCCTAGTTCTTCTAATAAGCTCGTAACACTTATACAATTATCATAACGGCCTTTAACATACCTAGCAGATTTCTTTTGCACGCGCTCTAATTCTTTAATCATACCTTCCTCGTACGGAATCCATATACTAGCGGCATATTGTAAATGAGGCCTGACAAGTGTAAAATAGCTTCTTTCTCGTACTCTCATATCGCATTTGCCTAGAACCCTTTTTACGAATCCTAATCTACGGTTTGCTACACTAGGTATTTCCCTGATGTGTTTCCCCATGACATGTCTTCAGTGATGGTGACGCTTAAGTATTTAATTGAATCTACGTTACATATTTTGTTTTCTTTGATGCAATACTTATTCTGGGGAAAGCCATTCTTTTTCCAAAAATTCATAATCATTCATAATTCATTCATAATGGTATTGTTATTCTCATAACTGGAGGAGAATCTGAATCGTGAATCGGGATCACAGTCGTAAAACCGGAAGTGAAAACCGGAATCAAGAAAAAAAAAAAAAAGAACCGTCAATTCCCCTCAAATTTGCTTTAATAGCCTCATTCGTTTCGTGCGACAACTACTATCGCAATTATTGTTATGATTTGCTCGGTATACATGACGAAAAAAATTAAAACCTCATCAATTATAAGGACCCGGGTTCTTATGATACCGCCCGTGGATCCTGATTTCATGTTTATATCTTTCGTTAACCAGAGAATTTTACCCTTGAGTTAGACCATACCAGTTGGAGCACCTGAAGCCCAAATCTGCCCCCCAACTTTAAAATCTACATCCTACAATCATAAAAGACAGACAGGTGGTGTAGATATTCATGTTGGAATGCGTAACCCTGTGGAACTTCAGAACACTCATGATATACTTCGTAGAATTCAACAGTTTATTTATGACCCGAGCGATTTCAACATTTCCAGCGTCATTATCAAGGTACGTAATCAAAAGGTCGATCGGGTCATAAATAAAGAGGAGAACTGTACAAATCATTACATAAGTAATCTTTAAGATAGTTATAGCGCGAATTGTGAGTCGTTGAGTGCACATTATAACAACTTTTAAGAAGGCCGAAAATGGTTCTTGAACCTCAATTCACTGGAGTACATCAATTTATGTAATGGAAATAACAGAATGTTCTGCATTATTAATGATGTAATAATGATATTTTGAAACTTTGGTCCCAATGAAAGCATTTATATGACTTGGATTCACGGCACAGATTTCGAAATTACGCAAAAAACGTAAATAAATACGCACTTTTATTGGGACAGATACCTTGATATTTACGAGAAACTACAGTAACAATACGAAAGGTATTTTTTCCCATTTAGGAGTAAATCTGTACGCATTTCATCGAATTATTTCGAAATATGTGTCTAATGCAATAAGGCTATGTGTTAATGAGCTATTTAATTGCCAAGGAACCAAACCGGTAACATGCAATTGTTTCCCGCTTGACTCTAATACATATTATTGAAGAGTACGCGTATGAAAAGTTCCACGCAAATCTGTGCATATACGAAAATCGCTTCAACCTCCTTAAAAAGTGGTGTGGACTCCGGAAAAGACGTCTGAGAAGGGGTCAAAAGAGTGAAGCAAAAGAGGTCCCCCACCAGCCGTGCCACATCCAGCCTCGGAGACGTAGTCGAGCGGAGAAATCGAGTTAATGGACTCCGCCCCGTCCGTCCGGAATACCTTTCGTCTTCGCAGATGGTATGGGGGGGGCTGGGAAGGGGGTGCTGGAGGCGGGAAGGCGGAGGGGGAGGAGCGGGCGCCTCATGCGGCTGGGGAAAGCCCCTCCCCCCTTCTCGCGACCTTGCTCTCCGGTTTAGTGCGGGCGCGCGGGGGGGAGTCCGTCATGTAAGAAGCCAAGTGGGGCACGCGACCCACCGCTCCTCCGCCCACGCCCCCCGTGGGAAAGGAAGGAAGGGAGGGTTGGGAGGGGGAAAGGTCGGGCAAGGGAAATCCAAACGGAAGGGGTCGGACGGACGGGTGATAGCGCGCTATCTCTTTCAATAATACCGGTCCCCAACCCCACCTCCTCGTTTGAGGCCAAGCGCACGTGCTCACCAAGCCATTCTGCAGTCATAGTCTCCATTTGTCCCCAAGCTTTGGCCTTTTGTCTTGGTATTGGACAAAAGCAGCCTTTGCGTCCTTTTTCGGTAATGCTCGTCTAGAGGCTTCCGTCCTTCCTTTTCGGCAATCACGTAATGAGTTAGTAATAATAATAATAATGCATCTTTATTGGGGCGAGATTGAGACTGAGGCAGTTCCTTCTACCAGCCAACCGCCCGTCAGAAAATACATGAAAATGTGTGAAGAAAGATATGTACATTTGTCGGAAAAGCGTAAAGAAATAAGGAGGTAATATCCTTGACGAAAAAACCAACAGCAGGAAAATACACAGAAAGGGGAGAGTGAAAAACCTGCGAAAACCTACAGACAGATTGAGCTAATGTGACGCCAACAAAGAAAAACGCATGAAATACACATTTTAAAAAAATAGTAAAAATAAGAAAAAATAGAATAAGATAAAATAGTAAAAATAGTAAAAGCTGTTATGCATACTTACATACTTAAATAAACTCAAACAGGCTCAATGTATTCTTCTCGAAGCAAAAAATTTATCGAGCATTACTTCGAAAATTTCAGGAAAAAATTTTAATATTCCATTCCAGTAGTTTCATGTGCAGATTAAGTGGCTAGGTGTCATTGAATCCTAATTGAGAAGATGATTCGATGTTTCATCGACAATATTGAAAAATTGAAAACTGCGAAACTTAAAATGTTAAATAAATAAATAAAAATAAATGAGTTGAAAGGCGGAAATATAATGACAATTCGTACCGAGCAACGTCGCACAGGGGAAGAACAAAAATAAGCATTTGAAAGTGACAAAAGAGTGTAGAAAGAATCAGTGAAAAAACTAAAACATGTACCAATAAATATTTGTTATCACAAATCAGGTCTTTAAGTGTACCCATGAGAGTCAGTTCTGAGCAAAACCTGTCCAAAAATATGACACAGTACCACTAACGGAAAAGGGGTACTCCATCTGACTTCAAACAGGCTCGATGCATTCTTCTCGAAGCAAAAAAAAATTATCGAGTATTACTTCCACGATTTCAGGAAAAAGTTTTCTAATATTCCAATATTCCATTTCAGCAATATTATATGCAGATTAAGTGGCTAGGTGTTATTGAATCCTAATTTAGTAGATGATTTGATGTTTCATCCACAATATTGAAAACATTAAATATTATTAGTACGGTACTTGGTCTCTAGGATAATTTAATGAGGCATAACGAGACCAAACGGTAAGAAGACCTTCAAATAAATATTTCACTATCGTACTTGGAAAATAAAAGGAGAGATAGGTTTTTTTCAAAGGACCACGGAACTAGCCGCGCAGTCACTTCAACGGAGTCACCCGCTAGTGAACACACAATTGTGTGACTCCATTGAAGAAACTGAGCGGCTAGTTCCGTGGTTCTTTGAAAATGTCCAAAGTAAACACCTTTGCGTTTAAATTTGGGCTTCACCTCGTGGACTGTGGCGCTTAGCGCTCGCATACGGGTACCTCATGCACGGTACCTGTGAGGACAACTTGCTCCTTAAAGCCCCCAAGAGATTCATATTGGAAGAGTACGCCTGGGTCGCTTAATTGGTTAGAGCACTCGGCGCGAAATCGAGGGATCTGGGTTCGACTCCCAGTCCAGGCGAATAATTTTTCCACGATGAATTTCACACAATTAAGAGAAAAGATATTTAAACACTAATCCGGTTATTTTCGCTCTTTTACCACCGCTTTTGATATCATTTTATAATCCATTGCGGCAAAATGTACTTGCTAGCAAGACATTCTGTCGGAACTTAAGGACAAAACACTACTGAGTGGAATAGGAATGAAGAAATAAAGATATGCCACGGTAAGTATGACAAGAGATGGAGATGCGCAAGAGACGATGATGCATGGAAGGGATTTGCCAGTGTTCTCTTTGCCTTCAAGGCCGGAGCACAGACCATAAGCCTCTCACAGACATCTACTGAATTACGACACTTAAAACGTAGCGCTTTTAAAGCAAATGCTTTTCATTGCCGCCCAAGTAGGGAGTCATGAAAAAAAAAACCAAAAAAGTTCGAATTATCGTCAAGGATCAGTATTGTCTCTTATTCACACAGTGGAGGTTTGAAGGGTACTGAAATTTGCTATTTCAAACCAAATTAACCAATGCCGGTGAAGAAATGCACTCAATTTTATCACCAAGAGTGAAAAAAACAAGAAAGCTAACGTCAAAGTTTTTCTCTTCACCATTTTGCTTCTTCTATTCTCCTTATAACTATCAGAATCAAATATTATCATGATTTTTTTAAATTAAAGAGTATATTCGTGAACTTTTTCTTGAGCCAACTAATTTCTCATCTGTTTTATACAAATTACTAGCTCAACGACAATGAAATTTGGACACTACATCTACATAGTATCCTGCAAGCCGCCGCATGGGCATGTGGCTGGGTATGTTAGGTCACCAGCCGTGTAAAGATGTAAGGTTTTGAAGGTGAAATGTCGACGTGTATTATGGGAGTGTACATAGTGGAGCTCGCTTATTGTGCACAAAAAGATTGAGGTTTTGTCCCTATCTGTTCAACAATGTATCTTTCGTATTTTATCGCTTCTCAAACCTAAAGATGTAGTGATGCGTCATGATAATATTCTGTGTCGCTCTGAAACACACCTGTTCTGAATTTATTAAGGAAGCTAAGCCTAGCGTCCTGCCTCCGAGTCTCTAGGGGCTCCCACGTTAATCCCTCTACAAGTTGTGAGAGACTATATGTTCGCTCGTACCAAATACCTGGATATTCAATGAAGATGGTCACCTTCTCGAACTTTTCGATACGAAGTCATCCAGGATTTGAACAACTACATAAATGGCACGATAGACATTAAGTTTTTTGATGGCTAATTCTCTCGCGATCATGGCTGACATAGAACTGCGAGCTTGGGTTACTGAGTGCGCATCATCGTGGTTCCATCCCGTTACGCAATAACGGAGCAAATTACGTAGATGAGAGATGGCTTCTCAGTTCCCCATGCTATCTCGCTCGAAGTCCAATTGCCGCGCGTTGAGGTCTCCACCTGAAACCCTCCCCCGTTGAAGTCTCCCGTTTCCCACCCCTACGGCCCTGGTTCGGCGGCAAGGACTTTTCGGGCAAAATTCGGCCAACCTCCCTCGTTATCGTAAAGACCGACCACCGAAGACACGGCAAGGCACTCAGCCACATGGGCACGTTCCGACAACATGTCGCGTAATCGTTGCTGACCGCATATTACAGGTCCTCGTCATGGAAACCGTTCCGAGTGGCCGCGGTGATGCAAGGACGATATCAATGGGAGTTGCGGGAGTAGCTGTGAAGGAGAGGGAAACAACGGCGCGGCGATCCAAAGTTGTTCCTCTCATGCATTCCCACTGTTCTTAGAACTGAACATATTGCCTCTAAGATACATATTTTTTTTTAAAGTCTTAAAGAATTTTTATTTAAGAAGAGGCGACTAGTTTTCTACCTAGGACACATGTTCTTACTTTGCTTGAGAGAAATGCTATTTCTTTGGCAAAATCTAATCGGATCTTATTCCAAAGATGTTTTGTATACATGTCGCGAAAAATATTTAATGCCCTTCCGGCACACATCAAGGACGAAAAATACATCCGAAAATTTCTTAATGAAATAACAAATTAGTTAATACTTCATCAAAGTAACAAGAAAACATCGAAATATTGTTTTTTTTAATTTCCTTGTAATGTTTATTGAATTAAAGGTTAAAAAATTAAGTGCTTTTTTAATACTATTGTAATTGTTATTCTAAGTATATCTGACCAGGATATATGTCTCCTATTTTGTAACCACTGTTTATCACTCCGTATGTCTCTGAGTCTATTTTCCTGTTAGTTTTTAATTCTTTACTGGATTGTTAAACATTTGATTGCAAAATTTTAATCATATTTTGTTTGTTGCTATTGCTTTTGCATCGACTATCTAAAAGTAGACTCAATACGGACTCATCCTTAGTGGTTACCTATCTTGTACTACTAAGTAATACCTGAAACTAATTACCTATTTACTATTATTATAATTCTCATGCCTGAAGCTTGGTTACAAAATTTTCCTGAAAGAGTGACAAAAAAGTCTTGAAACTGCTGTCTTTAAACAAATACGCTGGCTAAGGAAGCGTTTCCACATATATTTCCCTCAACCTTTGCTTTCAGGGATACCAAATTTGACACGCATCTCTTGAGTCTCCTCAGCAAATTTCCCGGTGCCCATAACGTCGAATTAAATACAATAAAAAATTCCAAGCGAACTAGGAAAAACCTTTCAGCATAATTAATATTTCTTCCAAAACCTTCATTCTTTAATTCTGAGGAGAAAAAAAAATCATTTTCCAAAACATGCCGATTTATAAAACTATCACAACGTAAACTTTTTGCCGCAAAAAGTTGAAAAAGCAGCAAAAAATTATACGCAACTGAATCCTAGTAGTTGGGGTAATAATTGGTAGAGAAAAGATGACTGGCAGTGGGTTAATCTCAAACTTCCTTAAGTTTAAATCTGCATGAACATCTACTTCCGCGTTCATAATTCCTTTAAGAGAAGAAACCACACATTCTGCCATGTAATGCCACTATTTGTCTTCGCTAATTTCCGTGGATATTTTCTTGGTGCCATTCATCCATTGATTGGATCAGAATCGCAATGATCAACGACACAGGACTTATAGTTTCCGATTTTGCCGCGAGTTTAGCTTGTTCTCATTGCTGCACATACCACAGGCACACTTTCTCCGTGACTCCGTAAAGGTATCATCACGGCGTGTCCCTGAATCTTCAAAATTTGACAAAGCAATTTATAAAATCGCTGGAAGCACTCTTTTTAGACAGGCCTTGGACTTGGTAAACCGTGCCAAAACTATCTTCATCTACATACTACACTGCGACCCGTCGCATGAGTGTGTGACTGGAGGTGTTAGGACATCAGCCGAGTAAAGAAGTGAGGGGTAAGCTTTTTTGAGGTGGAATGGTGAAGTTTTTAATGGAAGTATTTAAAATAGAGCTCTGGGTTTATTATGGCAACTTATTTTGCGTAGAAAAATTGAATTTTTGTACCCAACCTTTCGGCAATGTATCTCCCTCATTTTACCACTTCTTCCAGACCGAGGTATAAAGTAAGATAATATAATAATAGCTCCTTTGCCGCTCTGAAACATACTTGCTCTGAATTTTTCAAGCAAATCAAACCTAGCGTGCAGCCGCCGAGTCTCTCTGGGCTCACAATTCAATCCCTGTAAAAGCTATGAAACACAATATGTCCACTAGTAACAGTTTTTAACGAAATGCGCAGATATCCTTTTTTTTTGCTTAAATGCCTGTCCAGGCTCCCAAATGCAAGCGACTCATTTCAAACGACGATAATGTATCCGGGGGCAGTGGCAAAAAAAGTTTAGAACGGGTCAGGAACTGAAAAGAGGGCAATGAGAAAGTTTGCCACGCCAAAATTGAATTTCCATGAACCTAACATCAGGCTGCATCTACTACAAAAGTACTCCGTTGACAATGCAAGTCGTTACCTAATTTGAAATCACTACAATCAAACGAAGCAACCATAAGTTTGCTGCTAACTCAATGATCGTAGACTTGTAAATATTTTAGTACTAGAGAGACGGCGTAGCCTATTTTATGCAAGGAACTAACTCACTTTGAAATAAATAGCTGCTTTCTTTAAAAAATTCAAGGAAATGGTTTTCTCAAAAGTCCACGGCATTGGAAAATACTTGGAGCAAAGACTACGGTACATAAAGACGCTGTTATAGTGCTTCAATAGTCTTTGGCGAAGGCAAGATTGTATAAATATTCATTAGGTTATAATCAGTAAGAGGATGTGTGAAAAGAGATACATGGAAGAAGACAGGAAATGACATTTCCAACAATATTGTTGACTAAATTCCTGGACACTGTCCACAGCCGCGAAAAAAAATTCATTACGTAGCATAGTATTTCCGTCATATAGGATACTTGAGAGAGAAAAAAACTTGAAAAAAGTTCAGAAAATTTTGTACAAAAATTTTCTAGGGTTCAGGAAGTGTTGATTCCTGAATTCATTGCTTTGAAGGGACGGCGAATCACTGTATTGTAAGGCCTGAGGGCACATGAGTGGAATTTGCTTCGAATTGTAAATGATAAATAGGCATAGATAGGCAATAATGAACAATAGGCAGCGTAGAAAAGGAATAGGTCGGTGGAATATAGTTAGAGTAGTCTGTAGTGCATGATGCATGTAATAACAACCAATAATCCCTTTCTTATTATGTAGATACTAACCACCTAGATGCACGTTACCCTGTTCTTTAGCATGCCTCCCTTAAACATCCTACTTGCATGGCAATAGTGCATGTTTGGTGATCTTCACCCCCTGCCACACACCCTCGTGGTGGCTCGCAGGGTATCACGTAGATGTAGATGTACGTAGATGAGAGAGTCGGCGATTCCCATTTCAAAAAGTTTTATGATTGTTTTTCCGTCATTAATATTTTTAAAAACTTTTTAACACTATTACCAAATTTTACACAAATTGAGCGTCGATAAATGTCCAATGCAATTTTTCGAATTCGTGGTCAGTGTAATTTTTTGGATTTAATAAATATGTATTTCAAGAGAAAAAATTCAGATGAGATAAATAGTTCCTCAGAGTAGGAGATTACCAAACAATATTTATTACAGGGTTCATTAAATCGTAGTTGCAGGATACCATGCCACACACCATTAAAAAAATGCCAACAAATGACATGCAGTGCCATTATTTCCTAGAAAGAGGTTGGTTGAGTACGAAATATGACTTCCTTTCGCCGTATCAGTGTAAAAAATCGGTGTTGCGCGGCCATTTTCTCACCCCCACTGATTAGTTCCCCCGGGTGCTCAGCGAGCGATAACTCAGCCAGCCAGCATTGAGGCCACCGTCACGGCGAAAATGTGTACGCGGAAAACATCCTTGAATGCACTCAGCGGGGACTGAAGGCGGCGGGCAATTAGTGGAAAAGCTCATGGAATCGGAAACACAACGAAGGAAATGTCCCAAAAACGGCAAACGTTGAAGGTCCAAGCTGGGCGAGGGGTTGCGGTTTTCCCTCTCAGTCGAGATAACGAAAACGCAAGAGGTAAGTATTTTTACGAACCACAAAAAAACTATGCAGATGACCGGAGGAATTTTATGCCAATCATCAACTAGATACTGCTAGAATATTATTAGTATATTTTCTCGATTTTAAAAAAACAGATACATGGTGAAGTTGAACGCCTGATTCAATTAATTTAGACTGATCGAGACTACGAACACGGAAACGGCGAGAGTTGTATTTCCCAGTGAACTGGCCCCAAAGCTGGGAAAGTTACCAAAAAAAATAAACTGATAAAATTAATGTTAATATTAAACCTGAAGTAAAAGTTAATATTTGTAAAAAGTAACTAGTTAAAGTTGAAATTTAACTCATCTAAAATTTAAAGGTAAATTTAAACAGTTAACTATGTTAACCTTTTAAGTAAATTCGAAACCGATTTGTTCACAGATGACGTAAGATATGTATTGAGAACTCCTGCGTATTATGCTAGGTTTGATCATATTAACAAGATTAGAGAGATAGATTGTCGTACCGATAGATTTAAAATGTAATTTTTCCCTCGTACTATAAGAGAGAACAATAGGCAGCGTAGCAAAGGGATAGGTAGGTGAAATATAGTTAAGAGTAGTCTGTAGTGCATGATGCATGTAATAACAACCAATAATCCCTTCCTTATTATGTAGATACTAACCATCTAGCTCCATGTGACACTATTATCTAGCATATATCCCTTAAATATCCTACTTGTATGGCAATAGTGCATGTTTGGTGATCTTCACCCCCTGCCACACACCCTCGTGGTGGCTCGCAGGGTATTAACGTAGATGTAGATGTAGATGTTTTTGACGGTTAATTTTAATCTTTTACTCCAACCTTGACTGGTACGCCAATCATTAGTTGATGAACTCTCCTAGACTCAACTGACCACTTCTATTTCGTACTCGGAAAAAATGCTTTAGTTGGTCCCTATTTTACTCTCATTCAGGCTTAAATTGCTCTAAATACAATTGACCAAGGCCTAATACTAATTAATAAGTATGCAGGAGGCGCTTTCATTTCAGGTCTCTCAGCCAACTATAAGATGGAAAATTACGTGTTTTCATCGGGAATGGAGAGAGAGTAGATGAAGATAATTGGGAATTTTGAAAAGAAATTAGCAAAATAAGATGCCTTGAGTCTTTTGCACAGCTTTAGAGAAACACCATGAGTATGTTGAACGAAACTAATATTATTATAATTCATAGTAATTGCTTAGAAATTTTCTTCATTTAAAAAAAAAGTTATTCGGTGCAGCTAACCCACTTTTAACAACACCGAACCGAAAACCTGTGCTGTCGGAACATCACTAGGGACATCGTAATTTAGTTGGAAGGTATACGCGACGATTTATGATGATAGATATAATTTAAAGGTACTAGAGCGGTTGAGGTGTACAAGAAAAGTGACGGCACTCAGCCGCATTAACTATTCGGCAATTTCTACAACAGAGCTTCTAAGAACATTTTAACCTACGTTAACCCACTATGGCAGGAATTCTGAAACCTCAGTATGAAAATAATAATGCAACTATATTAGTTGCATAAAAGTGCAATTTAAGCATTTCAAAATTAGCAATTTATTTGATATTAATATTCGTTTTGAAATGTGACGTATTTGCAATGTGTATTGTAACGTCAGACGTTTGTTTTGTTCCAAATCCTCTTTATTTTCTTAAAGATACAGTTTCTTTTTTACCTCACTACTTCGAGCCACCTTCCCTTTTCTTCTCCCTCTCAACAATCCCCCCTCTCCTCTCATCAACAACCCCCTAACAACATAAACATCAATAATTAAATATCAAACGTTATAGTATATTTAATTTAAAATAATATTTTACATAACAATATTTATGCAAGGTATACTTCAACATTCAACAACAAATGTTGTACTTCTCCTTTGTAAGATGTAAGTTGGAGTATGCTTCTGTAGTATGGAATCCTCACAGTAAGAAACATGTTCATATATTGGAGAGGGTACAGAAAAGGTTTTTTTTAAATCTTATTTATACCCAACATAATGTTTATCCAATGTATGAAAATTGTGTTAGCTACGAAACTTTGGTAAAAGTGTTTGATTTTCAATATTTGAAAAAAAGAAGAATCATGTGTGATCTATCTTACTTATATAATTTACTTAATACTGGAGAAAATAGTGACTTAATTAGAAAAATTAATCTTGTAGTGCCTAGTATCAATGTGAGGTTATCAAGGAAATTTAAGCTGAGCATGGTAAAGTCAAAGTACTTTGAAAACTCACCACTGAATAGCATGTGCCGATCTTTTAACATGTACTGTGATATATATGATTTATGTCAAAAAAGAAGTCTCTTTTGGAAATTGATAAATGATATAGTTTCTTGATATGTTTTGAAATTGCTGTAAAGTTCAATTGATTCTAATATGTTTTGCATTTTCTTCTTTTTTGTTTTGCTTGCCCTGTGGTTATTTTGTTGGGCGAACGTTAAACTCTATAAATAAATAAATAAACATTACCTTCATAACGTACCTTTTTTAAACATTCTCAATTTTATTTTTACATGACAGATGAAACTATGGCACGCAATCGTCAGGGAATGTCGTTACACATTCATCAATTCAAATTATTGGACAAACAGCCGAAAGAGACGCAACTTTCCACACACCTAATCCGAAGCGTTAGAATTCCGTTTAGCGCAGCAACTAGATGAAAAATCCACGTAGAAAGCACAATATTTCAATAATTTTGAAACGTAACAAATTTGACTCGCTCGTCCATGGAGTGTTATAGTACCTTTTCGCCATGACGACCCAATAGTACAGCTGGAAGACAGGAGACAGCAATAAAACAGGAAAATTAGAATGAAAACCGGTTGCGAGGAGGAAAAGTTGAACGTCCTCCGACAGTACATTAGGATGCATCAGGCAGGGCGGGCATTATAAGAGTTGAACCTCTTGCATCTGAGCGGCCGTCGCCTCCTTGTGCCCTTCAGGTCCGGAGTTAACTGCATCGGAGAGGATTTTTGACGGCTCCTAGCCTTAAACGGTGAAAGTAAAAGTTGGGTGGGGAAAAAAGACTAGAGGGTCGAGACTGATTTTCCCCAAGGTCGCATTAAATATTCAACATGTTGCTCCCCCTCCACCCCCCCCCCCCCACAGGAGGTCACTGGATTCTAGGAAAGACTACAGTAGAAATTCCCCAAAGCATCATAAAAATTCTTCTGGATTTGAATCACTGAATAGAATGCCGCTCGAACAGTTGCTTAATTATGGGTAAATGACCATCATGCTTGCAAGGAAATAATGGAACGTTTTTGAATAATAATCAAACGCATCTGTATCGGAAAGAAAAGATAACGATTAAAATAAAGTGTCCTACATAATTTTCCAAATTATAAGTAACTGGATGGAGAAGGTGAGGTAGACGGAGAGGAAGACTGACGAGGAAATGTTTGAGATGGTGGAGGACGAGGGAAGGAAACTTCTGGAAGAATTTCGATATCGGCAGGGTAGGTGGCTGGAGGATGTAATATGGGGTCTGGATGGGTTGCTCAAGATTGTGATAGAGGGAAGGATGTTGGGTAAGCGGGGAAGGGGAGGAAATAAAATAGGTTTCATATACAGGATGAAGAAAGTTAGATCGTACCCCGAGGCGAAAAAGGATGTACTAGAGGAAGGTAGGCCCCTGAAAGCGTAGAACACAGGGACGTGATTCTCTGACATTCAAAAAAACGTACCTTAACCGGTGGAACGCATAAAAAAATGAAAATCTCTATTGAATTCAAGAAAAACGTTATGTGACTGCCATTATGTCAGTAATCACTGAGCAAACATCATAATTAATATCGTCTAATAGTTACCATTGGAGGAATTCATCGAAAAAGTCTCATCGAAATTCCAGAGAAATGCATCATTTTACCCAGAGTGATACATTGTATCGACCACTGAATAAAAAGAAGATGAAAACCAAGCGTTAACATTGATGCAACAACAATATTTATGCTCCTTTCTAGAGTAAACCGTCCAATAAAAAAATCCATACATAGAAGCAATTCGTGAACTAACTTAACATTGTATTGTACAATATACCCATTCTCTACATGGAAGGATGTTAAAGGTATCGCAGAAATTACAGTGAAGAAAAATCAAAATGTTTTCAACTTGCATCGATATGTGAAAAAAAATGTTAGAAGAAGAGATCGACCAATGAGAAACTTAATTTAAGACATCGACTTTGAGGGTTTTTTCCAATATAAAACCCATTAAAAAGATCCCAAAAGGTTGTTGGACACGACAATATTTTTAAAAAAGGTAAATTTTCCAATTGCTTAGACGACTTTTAATTTTTTAAATCAATCTAAATTACCTGCATTTCAGGATGCTTTCGATGCGATGAAAAATTTAATTAAACACTGATAGTCGGCCAATTAAGGGTAGCGTGATACAATTAAGGCTCCTTTGCATGGTTTAAATAGAGCTTTGATAAAAAAAAAATAACTAAGTGACGAGTTTGAAAATTGAAAGTGAGAATACTTTCCTACACCAAAAATTTCTTCAATGTTGAATCCGATCTTCCTCCGAAGTGTGGAGGAGGTGGAGAATTAGGGCGAAGAATCCATTCCAGCCCAATTATTATTATTATTATTAAGAATTTGCTACAAGTAGACCATATGGTCCGGTGGTAACACAGATACAGAGAAAATACCATTATACATACATGTAAAAATTAAAACAATGACATTACCAAAAATACAAAAAAAAAAACAAAGTTAGAAAATAGAAAAAAAAAACCTTAGAAAAATATGGGAGAAAACCCTCACAGTACAACTCCCCTCAATATCGTCATTAACGTCAGTGTCTTATTTGGGAAGGGCTCTAGCACTTTCTTGGGCAACTCATTCCAATCCCTTATCCCCCGGTGTAGGAAGGAATATTTCAGTGTGTTTGAGAGCTGCCTTGCATATAGATTTCCCATATCGTCTCAAATCAGCAAAATCAATCAGTTCAACAGATTTGAAAGGGAATCGACCGGTGGTTTTTACGTTCAACGATGTATTTTCCGCCCGCACGGGTTAAGATCGCCATAAATCTCCTCTCTTCGTCGCTTGATCCGACTCGTGACATGTAGGTTTCAGCGCGATTATGCATCACGCCAGGAAAAAGGCGTCAACGGGTGCATGGAATTGCGAAGAGGCGGCAAGAATTTGCACATCGCGCAGGAGGTCCGAGGCGGGAATAATGACACGAAAGCGTTAGCGGTGGGGGGGGGGGGAGGGAGGAGGGTTTGCATTTCACGTCCATAGGCCTATTATAAGGTGGCAAGGTGTTTACTTGGGACAGGAGTGATAGGAGATGGAGATAAATAGGAATCTATTACAGGATACTGAGTATTTCAACTGTTGACGGCTCTACTTGGTGGAATAACATATCGTGGGAGAATTTAAAACACTTAGTAATATTCCACAAAGATTTATTTTCCCAACCGGTTTCAACGCTGACGCGTCATTTTCAAGGGTACAATTCTCAACAAAGGGAAAAAAAGAGAATTGTACACTTGAAAAAGACAAGTCAGCGTTGAAACCGTTTGGGAAAATAAATCTTTGTGGAATATTACTAAGTGTTTTAAATTCTCCCAGGATACTGAGGTTCAAGGTTTTCCAACTGCTGCGCTTAACCCAAGAGCATATTCCCAATACAATCATGATATGCCTCTCCGATGCAGAATTCAAGCCAGCGACCTTTTGATTTCATGGTTGCTGTAGATACCATTTTGGCAATCCTTCAGAATCTACTGTCGGAATGATACAGTTACCAATTCTTCAAAAGAGAGACTAGCGTTGGTGGCAATCCTGACGTCATTTCTAATTGAAAGACTGTTGGTATATCATTAAAATTTATATCTACACATTACCCTAGTAGCCGCCGCATGGGCGTGATGAAGGGGTTGAGCTCTATCTGAATTGTTTACAAAACCCAAACAAGTATTATGCATCGCAGCTGTGCAAAGAGGGCAGGAAGATAACTGCTATTGAAATCAACTGATAAATAAATCACTCCACTGCCTAACTCTCACGTGTTTGTGTGCTTAAGTAGAGTCATGTGAATGCAGATGATTAGACGGAGATATTTATAGCAATAGTGCGATTGATTTTATGTCAGTTTAAATCACTCTGAAAGAGGCACGCGATGAGGATAACGTACACAAAGAGAGATAAACAAATCGGCAACAAGCAAGCATCGTGCGTTTTCCTTTTGGCTTACACAATTAGATAACGACTTCACATCGAAAGTTCACGCGACTAAGGGTCACTTGAATCCAGAATCATTCGAGCAGTTGTTTACGATTCGGAACATAAGATGTCTGCCTCTTTTGACCCAGTCACCTACAGAATGTGTTACACAATTGTGTTTGCACTCATGGTGACCTCATTTATGACCCCAACAATGGGTTCACTCACAGAGTTTACCAATATCATCAGATCCATCCATAGTTGGAAAAGTTGCCGAAAAGTTAATTAACTGATCAAAGTTAAAGTTGATCTCTGTAAAAAGGAACTAGTTAAAGTTAAAGGTTACTTTTATGAAAAAGTAACCGATTAAATTTAAAGAACTAAAGGAACTTTAAAGTTAAAAGTTTTCAGCTATTTTTTAAGGAACTTTTTAAAGAGCAATGATACTCAAACGATATCGTACTGTCTACCAAATTTATTTCAAAATCTTAAAACACGTGTTTCAACTGTCTAGCAGTCATCATAAGGTAAGACTGATGTTCTCGTAGAAAATAGTGTTACCTGATGACGACTACTAGACAGTTGAAACACGAGTTGTAAGAGTTTGAAATAAATTTGGTAGACAGTACGATATCGTTTGAGTATCAATGTTAAATATGCTGTTCTACAATATCTCGCCGGAGAAAGTGGAGTTTATTTTTAAAAAGCAATTCTTTTGCAATTGGGATAACATAAACACAAACTTCAAATTCGCTTTTATTTGGATGTATGCGTCTGGGCCTATTCGTTGCATTCTTGCACCTCTACCCAGCAATGTTGAATTCCTAGATACCGTTTCATTTTCCCCTATGTCTGGTGGGCAAGCTTTGCGCCCAGATTCGATCAGGTCGACATTCGCAAAAAAATTAGCGAAAAAATTAACAGAAGTTAGTTTTGCATCAGTTGATGTATAATTTTAACGATAAAAAGTTCAAAGTTAACTCTTCTAAAAAAAGTAACGGTTTAGTTAAATGGTTACCTACATTTTTAACGAGTAATTTTAAGCGTTAATTTAAAAAAAATCATTAATATCAACTATGGATTCATTTTACCAAATCACCTCGGTATTGTAAACGGAATGCCAGACTATATTTATCTGACAAAGAAGACTACTTTAGCGTGAAGAGCCAAGCGAATGACAAGCATTTTATGTTGATAAATTTGATACAATGATCACTAATCTGGGATGTTATTACTGTTCCTTCCTTTGCATAGTCGTTATTCGAAATGGAAACCGCTCTATAAGGGAAAAACTCCCGGCTGCTATCCTGAAAACCAATTCCATCAATGGACACTAGCAATATAAAGCAATTGACGACGACTTGTAGAGTGGCGATCACGTTTTCGCTCGCGCGAGCGCAATTGAAAAATAACCATAACGCGTGTGGACGTGATATGGAGAACCGTGATTGTCCCCGTGATCGTTTTTAATTTGTCACGAATGCAAGCGGATGAAGTTGATAATTTCATTTCATTTATATTTTTTCGCGTCAATGAAACATGAGTATGTCAGGATAGACATAAGAGTAGACCAAACGTCGTGGCTATGAGTTATATGAGGAGTGTCTGCAGCACAAGTAGGATGGATAGGGTCCGGAATGTGTGGGTAATAAATGAATGTGGGTTAGATGCTCATATACCAATGGCCATACACGAAAGGAGTGTGCTTCGTTGGTTTGGCCATATTGAGAGAATGGATGAGAGTCAAATAACGAAACAGATATATAAGAGTGAAATGAATGGTGCGAGAGGTTGAGGTAGCCCGAGAAAGTTGTTGTTGAATGAGATTGAGAAAATTCTTAGGAGAAGGAATATTAGGAGTCTTAAAAACAGGAGGGCGTGTATGAAGCAGTGTATGACCCTATTATCTAGCATATCTCCATTAAATATCCTACTTGCATGTCAATAGTGCATGTTTGGTGATCTTCACCCCCTGCCACACACCCTCGTGGTGGTTCGCAGGGTATCACGTAGATGTAGATGTAGAACTTGGATGAGATGGCTTACCTCACACACTCGTAACGGAACGCGGCGAGTCGCGATGGAATGAAAGTGTAAGCAAAGAGTTATAAGATTTAAATTTTTTTCAGGCACACCCAAACTAAGAAGGCGTTCACGGGGAAAAGACAACTATTGTGCACAAAGAAGATAGGACTACAAACCAAGAAACGGTATGTGAAAACATTAGTGTGGAGCGTGGCACTCAATGGATCAGAAGCATTTACCATTGGGAAAGCCGACCAGAAAAGACCAGAGGCCTTCGAAATATGGAGCTGGAGGAGGATGCTGAAGATAAAATGAACGGACAAGGTTAGAAATGATTAAGTGTACAGAAGAGTCGAAAAGGTAAGGACCATTTGGATCACCATACAGAAATGACGTCCCAGATGGATTGGACACAATGGGTTTGTGAAGAACGCGATTGAAGAAAAATAGAGTGAGAGTCCCCTAAGAAAGACCCAGTAATAAGTTCATGGACCAAAAAAAGAGGAAAGTGAATAGGAAGTGATACCAGGAGGTAAGGGAACTGGCATTAGACAGGGGAGGATGGAGGGCTGCAGTCAACCAATCTTAGGATTCGACGACAAGTGATGAGACTCTTCGAGGTGGTTTAAACTCCATCTTACACCCGCAGCTGCCAAACGAGGGCACTTTGATGTGCGTCCACAGCGACTTCCCTCAGCCTCATTACTTCCCGTCGAATGAATACATGTCAACGGGACGAAAAATTTTGTTCTGCGCTTGCGTGGGATTCCAGCGCGGCTAACACCGCGAGTGCACAGGTTAAAGGTCACGCAATAAAAAAAATCCCGCAAACCACCTCTGCAATGGGTCAAGTGCAGTCCATGGGATGGAGAAGGGAGCAACCGAGAGAGATAGAGAAATGACACACTTAGTCCATCTTGAGGGAAACGACTTTATAACAGAGATAGCCCAGACTAGCTCGCTATCGGCAATACGAGAGATGCAATGAATATACATACAGGGTGTCCCATAAATGTCACGCCACAGTGACACTGGAGCTAGGGTAGCCTAAGAGGAACCGAACCAGCCTAATATGATCTCAGTAAAATTTGCACGGTTTTCGAGATATTTCCAAATTAAAGCTTTTTCAAAAATTTCACTTTTTTTACATTTATAGTCCCAGAATTCACTTGAATAGCTCTCAAATTAAATTTTTTTTATTGTACCATATCATCAATCAGTTATTAAGCTGACAAAAGGGTTATTTTATTGATAACTAATGTAAAATGAGGAAAAATACTGAATTAATCTTGACTTAACTTAGCGGTAAAAAAAAAATTCGACTTTGACCGCCTGCCGTGAAAAAAAATACTAAAAAGTAAATGAGATAGTAACTTCAAAAACTTGCGTATGTTATGCCGATTTTAAAATGGTATGACACATGTAACCTTCATGCAATAAATCAAATTAATACGAAGAAACCCCGCAAGTTGTCACTGCTAGGTAAAAATGATCCTGTACGCTACGATTTCTCGTTTGTTACCTGGCCTTTTTATTATGAGCCAAATGCACGAGAGTGAAAGGGATAAAAATAGCAATGTCTGTCTCCCTTTACTTGCCAAATTCACGACAACGAAAGAGATAAAAATAATTTTTTATCTCCCTCTTGAGGGTCTTTTGTCAGCTTAATAACCGATTGATGATATCGTACAATAAAAAAACTTAATTTGAGAGCTATTCAAGTGAATTCTGGAACTATAAATGTAAAAAAAAGTGAAATTTTTGAAAAAGCTTTAATTTGGAAATATCTCGAAAACCGTGCAAATTTTACTGAGGTCATATTAGGCTGGTTAGGTTCTTCTTAGGCTGCCCTAGCTCCAGTGTCACTGTGGCGTGACATTTATGGGACACCCTGTATACAAGGGAGGACTGGCAGAGCTGATTCCTATAAATACCTACTCCAAACATTGTCATTGGTATTACATCTACATCTACATAATACCCTGCGAGCCGCCGCATGAGCGTGTGGCAGGGGGTGTTCGGTCACCAGACGTGTAAAGTTGTATGTTTTTGGGAGATGAAATAGTTACGTGTATTATAGGAGTGTATTTAGTGGAGCTAAATTTTTACTGAGGTCACTTACTGTGTGCGGAAAGATTGAGTTTTTCCATCTATCTGTTCGGCAGTGTATCTCTCTTATTTTGTTACATCTGTCAGACCTAGAGATATAGCGAAGAGTCATGATAAAATTCTCTGTTTCGCTCTGAAAAACATCAGTTCTGAATTTCTCAAATAACCTAAGGGGAGCGTGTAGCGTCCAAGTCTCTAGAGGCTCCCACCTTAATCCCTGTAAAAGTTGTGAGACACTATATGTACGCTCGTAGCAGTTTTTAATTGTATTTGTACTTTTATACAATTAAAACTGTATTTGTAATTTAATTTTAATTTGTATTTTAATAATTTGTTTCGTTAACTCTTGTTATGACGAGGGTCCCAAATGCTCGCGGCGTATTCGAGGTGTGGCCTAACCAGAGCGAAGTAGCATCTCTCTTTGACGTTTTCATCCGAGGACCTCCTTATTATACGTTTAACAAAACCTAGTTTTTTAATGCTGTTACCGACGAAGCTGAATTTAAAACTCAAGAATTTCAAAAAATAAAAATCGGGCGCCAAGGAAACAGTTTATTGTGAACTAATGACACATATTCTCGAAATTTTAATATGATCGGCGTCCAAAAAAATCACTTTAGCAAAAAGAAAGAAATTGAAAAATTTTACGGGGGAATTGAATATGTTATATGCCGGTTCTGTTACACCTAATTACTAAAAGTAAATTAGTAGATACTGTTAGTCGTATTATTGGTTGAATATACACAGGTGACAACTTAAAACAAATTATTGACGAAATAATTATTCGATTGTGCACTTCCTCTTTCCGTAGCCAGTTCATAATGAAAAATACACTATGCTTGATCTAGAACCTGACTATTATTTGAAAAAAAATGGCCAAAAAGATGAAAATCTCATTAGAAAACGAAAAAGCCACAAAATAAAACGAATTATTAACAGTATATTAACTATTCTACAAGGAGTTGCTTTACACGTCGATTTCAAAGCAAGAAACGGTCATTGTGGTATGTAAAAGGCTTATGTTTCGCTTTCTTTTGCTGATTACATACAGTTGTCAGGGAATACTTTTACTCCAAATATGGAGCTTTCCAGGAACTCACATTATCTTCTGAACTATTAATAGCCTTTGCCAGCAAATAAATACGAGAAAATAGGAATAACCGACTTTTAGATCAAAGGATTACTACATAAGTCGACCGATTGATCTTACAAACGACGAAGTAGATGTGATATCGCCGCAGTTATGAAGTTTTACGCCTATGAGGGGTATCGAAATGTCTAACCCTTTGGCCGTCTTTGATAAAATACACTCACTAACAAGTTCGAAAGATAGAATTATATGAAGAAAAATAATTCAGCTCTTGGCTTATATTCTAAATTATTTTAAACGTAGTGACAATGAGCGAAACAGTGCGGCTCAACTCCGGAATATGTCTGAAGAAACACATCAAGAATCACTTCGCATCTCACTACGTACTAGTTTTTCGGCCAAATATTATTGTTCCTTACCATTTAAGTTTCATCTTAAAAAAATTATCCATAATTACTGGTCTTGGTGCCAAATATCTTTATAAGGCTTCCATTAAGAATAATACATACTTTTTTAACATATTGAATGGTTTATTTTACTTAAAATTCTGATAAATATTTAACGGTTCATTTTCAATTATATTAGAGTAGAAATAACGTAAATTTGGCGAATATCTCCGAATACTCTTTTATTAGGTGATATCAGCTGATCCTGAAATAGCTACTTTAAATCTTTAGGGCAGCTATAACTACACATCTACTTTCTCCATTGATATTTTGTACTAAGTTTGATAAATGCAAAGAATAATTTATTGTTTGTTTAAGTTTATAGCTTCAATCTACATTAATTTATTACCCTGCAAGCCCCCTCAAGGGTGTTTGGCAGGGGGTTGATTTACTACGAACATGCACAATAGTGTGAAAGTTACTCCCTATCACATGCTCTACATAATAGGTGTTCTACCATTGCAGCAGAAACTATCGAATTAATGTATTGCTCTAGTCGATCGATCAATATATTTTGCAACAATCGATGTAGAAATGATTGAGCAACAATTATTGATGGAGGGCAATGGGTTAATATGAATTATAATATGATTTTACGTAGAGAAATATTTAAAAAATGTACTTTTTTCTTTGGCTGACTTTCTGAAATAAAAGTGAGTGTTATTCTCCCAGCAGGCAAACCGATAATACCGAAACATTAGAGACGATATACTCAGAAATCAACAATTTATTTATGAAATAGCTCGTCATACAATGCGTTACTAGTATGGCATTTAATTTCTGAGGAATAGTGTCAATGATGTGCGAGGGAAAATTCATTAAGATGCTGAAGGATGGATTAAATTGAAAATTTGTCGCAGAATGTACCTATGAATATTATTTACTTTCTTGAGTCAAATTATACAAAAGATTACGTTTTACGCTTTCTAACTTCAGGATAATGTTTTTTCTCGCAGAAGACGCGTAAAAAGAAATTTCAAGAGGACGAAAAACCAGGAGAATATATGAGGAGGGCGTCTTCTAGTTTACTAATTTACTCACAGTTCTTAACTTATCCTTCAATCCCCAGCTTAGTTTGAATCATTAATCCTTGAAGCTTTCCTTGAAGAAAATTTCCTGAAAATCTCACTACGGGATGAAACCCGGGTCGTAGGAAATAAATCAATTCAGTGGGTCATTATATCAATCCTTCCTCAATCCTTGAAGAAAAAAAAATCAATCCTTGAAGGTGCGCATCACACCCGTAATTTCCTATTTTATGTAATTTAAGGATGTGAGAATAAATCACAGCGATATAATTATATTCCAGTCCCATCACGTGACTATTGCTATGACGTGGAGCTATTAAAGATGCCAAGGATTTCGCGGTAAATGTGACGGCACCACAACAATGTCCTTCACGAATTAAATGTTGTTAATAATTCAGGAAAGTCATTTTGCGGTACTCTTGGTAGAACTCCATAGATTAAAAAATAAAAGAGAAGGAACCATGAGGAAGGACAGCGCAGAATATTACCAAATTCATCAAAACGCGTATTCGACCATGGATCTCATGACTACGTGTACGAAAATATTCATCGCGGAGTACGGGCTTTACAGCATGTCATTATTGAAACGGACGCGTAAATTCTAGTTACCATGGTTTACTATAAGGTTCGTATGTGATGAAAGTCTTTGCATGATTTCATCTTGCTTGTTCTCGTTTAAGATTGCAGAAATGTCTGCGTGAAATTCGGTGGAAGGATAGCAAAAGACGTAATGAGGTACAGGGCTTGCGCAGACGTCACCCAAGCGACCCACGTCGTCGAATCATATGCATGGTCGTGATTTTTAATGACGTCTGGGCATTTATGACTTATTTTTCCATTTCGTGACCTTTATTCTATGACTTTCATGACTTTCATTTTCCTGTTTCATGACGTCTATTTTTTTTTTAATTCAGTCATTTCATGACGCTTTAGCTACATCTACATCTACGTAATACCCTGCGAGCCACCACGAGGGTGTGTGGCTGGGAGTGAAGATCACCAAACATGCACTATTGCCATGCAAGTAGGATATTTAAGGGAGGCATGCTAGAGAACAGGGTAACGTGCAGCTAGGTGGTTAGTATCTACATAATAAGAAAGGGATTATTGGTTGTTATTACATGCATCACGCACTACAGACTACTCTAACTATATTTCACCTACCTATCCCTTTGCTACGCTGCCTATTGTACTCTCTTATAGTACGCGGGAAAAATGACATTTTAAATCTATCGGTACGACAATCTATCTCTCTAATCTTGTTAATATGATCAAATCTACCATAATACGAAGGGGAACTCAATATATATCTAACGTCATCTGTGAACAAATCGGTTTCGAATTTACTTAAAAGGTTTAAAAAGCTAAAAGTATGACGTTTACTTTACTGCACTTGTATACTAATATTATGATCCGTATGGTTATTGTAGGGTAAGTGGTTCAAAAGAAAGTATCCAATACTTAATACTTAAATACAGAGGAATATTTTCTCGGATTCCCTACTAATCCTTCCCTTCTTTCTCCTCACTCGCTACACCCCCCGCTTCTAGGAAACCCATCGACGCCGGAAAATCCCTACCCAGCCTAACGCTGACCTTATTCTCCCCCACCCCTCCCCCTCTGCCTCCTATTCACAACACCACACCCCAACTCCCGTCCCTTCCCCCTCGCTTACCCTCTTAAACATAAGCACCTGAATTTATGCATATATAGGGATGTAAAAATGATCAATATACTTGAAAATCTCACTACGAGATGAAACCCTGGTCGTAAGAAATAAATCAATTCAGTGGGCCATTATATTGGGTAATTTTAATTTTTCGATATGGGAAGGTTCCACGTAGTTAAGCCTGAAGTGATCACTGCCATTTTATGACACTGATTCCGCAATTTATGACGTTTAGGGAGGTTAAGATTAGGAGAAAGGAATGGTTGTTATGCACATAAATTATGTTGTTTTATTTCGTAAATACTTTTGTGTTATTTATATATAGTATTTAGCATTAATGTTTTGCTATTGTTGAATTAAAAAAACTAAAAATTATAAAAGGCACCTGCAAATAAGCCACTAATGGCTTAGCAGGACCATAAAGTTGATTAAATAATACGGTATTTGTACATTTTTTGGAAATTCCATGTAATTAACAAAAAAAGGTACTCAGATAAATATATTCCGCCAAAGTTGCATTTCGTGACTTTTTGGCAAAAACTGGCTAGTTCATGATAAAGACCAATGACTATGACGTTTATGACTCTTTCCCGTCTCTGTTTATGGGGTTCTCGGATTGCATCCCTGTATCATGCCATCTCGGACGAATGTCTATTACTCAAGAGTGAAACTGTGAGTGCGTATTTTCTCGTAGGCAGGAAGTGTCGGAGTGATGACGCCACAACGCATGGAGTCGGGGAACGTTTCTGTCCTAGCTGTGATAAGGAGTGAAGTTGGAATTATTTTTTTTCACTTACGTCACGTAGGCCTTCAATTTGTGCTTGCTGATCCACAAATATTTCTCCTCTGTGGAATTCTCGGCACTTGTGGGAGATTCCGTAAATGTTATACCGTGGCTAATCCCGGGATATCCATTATTGTTTTCCAAATATATTCCCTCCGCCTTTTTCGCCAGAGAGAAGGAAGGCATGCACCATGTGTTTCTCCGCCAAACTAACGACTTAATCTTAAACGGGCAAATGGCATTGAACTGCATATTATTAAAACCCTGCTTCATCCGTGATTTTCACGTTAGTTGAATGGAATTAAAGGTGGTTTGAGCGAAATATCATTTTACTTAGAAATCAATGAATTTAGACTTATTTTATAGAAAAATATCTCACCCTGCCAATGACACCAAAATTTCAACCCCTTACCACATTACTTTCGGAGATATTTAAAAAAAACAACCCTTTTATGTGGGAAATGGTACGTGTATGCACTCCAGTGAGACATAATTTGCAAAATGAGGAATTTCTAACACTTAGATGTCGTAAAAAAAACTAACAGCGTGTTGTTTGTATGTTTTCTCAAAATATTTTGAAAATAAATCATATTTTCACCGCAGTTAATTCTTCGGGATCACAATAAACCTTACGTTTCAAGGAGTTTCAAACGCACCGCGCGAAAAAAATGAGTCAAGTTAAAGACTTATTTAGATATTTTCATTTAATAACTTACCATTTCTGTCATATAAAACTATATTGTTGCACCATTAATAATGCAATATTTAATTTCTGTGTCCTACAGCTGGTGAAATTATAACGTATAATTCGAATATCGTCTCCATTATGACTAGGAAACTATCTCGCTCGGACTACCTTAAGAAGGAGAAGGAGTAAGGCGATTTGAGGGATTTTGTTGATGCATCGATTTGCTTGAAGCTTTGAAAGCGTGACCTCAATCGCAGAGAAAATGTAATAACCGATGGCTTTTGAATGCAGAGTGCACTGTTGATGAAAGACCCGAGTTGATGGGGTGTTTACGCACGAATGTGAAGCCGGTTAATTTTCGAGTAGAGTAATCCACCTAACATGGCTTTCCCGCGGAATTTTCCCACGAATTCAAAGAATAATGCGGTGATTTTTCAAAATTATTTCCAATATACATTTCTGTAGATGATCCATTCTGGATCTGTGGCAATATTTGCCACTTCAGAGTGACTGAAAAGCTGAATTTTCATGAAAATGCATGCACAGAGTAATTAAGTATATTATATGGTGCATGCTTCCTTCTATGGTGCACGCTTCCATATCGAGCAAGAAGGAAGAGTTCATGAATTTGGTGCTGACCTGCTGACACCCTGAAAAGAACTATTCGTGGTAAAAAACCTATAGTGCACTCAAACTGTACGAAAGGAACAAATAGCGAATAGTCTTCTACAGAGTGTACGAGTATAATAATTGGAAATAAATAATTATAGCCTAAAGTACAAACATTTGAATGGCATTAATAAACAGATTGATTCACAATCGTGAACACAGAAACATCAACGTAACAGTTTCCTATGAATAATATGTGATTCCTTTATCAAAACACAACAGGAGATTTAACAACAGATGTTTGCACAAAACAATTCTGTTTCTGCCAAACACTGAAATAATATCCACAATTTTCGGCACGCGATGTATATAATACAACCTTTTTGCCTTATTTCAACTGGTGGTGAAGATGACAAATCCTTCAATGACGCTTTCATCTCGGGTAGACTAACTAGTCTCTTATAAAGATAAATTCGACGCACATGCGCGAATAAAATCCAATAAATGGTCGTGTTTTGTCAAGAATTTACAAAGTAGACAAATTTACAGAAATTATTTCACTACAGGAATGCGTATGCTAGGTGCGATTCTGAGAGTTCTCTTAATAATTCACAGAAAAATATACCGCAATACACCAGATTCAAACTAAAATCTCGCCTAATAACATTGAAACAAACTGTCAGAGAATAACCCCGACGTTAACGCAAATATAAAGTGTCGAAAATGGACCTTCTTTCAAAGCAGCTGAAAATGCGCAAATAATTTCGCCAATTCTTTCCATCAAACACACGCTTCTCACCCGCTCGGGTCATTTTCGATATATTTTATATTGATCTTAACACCTCACGGACCTCTAAAAAAAACTGTCTGATTCATCTCAGACAAAATAAAGTCTATATAGTTCACTGCTAGCGTCGTGAAGAAAATAAACCAAATCCGTCTTTAACACTGAAAGACTTCACAACTCGCAAAATCTCGCATCACACATTAGGTACCATGATTCAGGTGAAGATAGTTGTGCAATTTTAAAAAAATAGCACCTATTTAGCTTATTTGGGAAAAAAATCTTACTCGAGGCTATCCTAGAAAACAAGCCATCAATACTTTCTCTCGCTCGTTGCGAAATTATTATATTCACCACTGACCCCAATGAGCTCCGGCAATGAACGCCTAAAGTTTCTTTTTTCAACAAATTGTTACCTAAGGACTGTCATATATTAGTTAACACCGGAAATTAATCACATAAGTAAATGCACTTCCTTCCATTGCACTATAGTCTCTTTCTTTACTCTTTAGGTTTTTATTTATTTACTTATTTATTTATTTTCACTGCCCCGAATACAGCACATTAGGCCATTTTACGTCGGGTGAACAACAGTAACAACGGACGAGACACAGACACCCATGTCCTGGGCAGATAATATTCTACCCAGGCGGGATTCGAACCCGCGACCCTCGGGTTAGCAGGTGAGGACTTTACCCCGCCGCCACCGGGGCCGACAATCGACAATCAAGTTTTTATATCAAATCCGAAATCTGGAAATAGAACTCCTGTGCACTAGCAGGTGACTTGGTAAATGTTATGCAGTAACGAGTCCCATAATCGTTTCCCAAATATTTTTCATCTACCTTTTTCGCCGTAGACAAGGAAGCCATGAAAAATGTACCATGAGTTTCTCCGACGAAGTAATAAAGGTAGCCTATCCCGTTATCTTCGGCTGGGTAATATTATATTTTAATTTAATATTTTAAAATGCTTAATATTCTGTGATTTTCACGTTGGTCGAACGAAAGTTAAGAAGGAGGAGCAGTAAGGTATTGAAGTCATTTTTTTTGGCGCAACAATACGTGTGAAACTTTGTATGCATGTTTCCAAGAGTGATATCTGTTGATAAGAATGAAAAATCTCATCATCCTGAGTCGTGTTTTTGCAATATAATGCTAATTTAAATAGACAACGTATGCCAACATTTTCTCATCAACGCGAGATAATACATTCTTCATACTCAATAAATAAGACTGTGCGATACAACTATTTCATATTTGATCAAGTTTCCGGAACTTTCCGATTCTTAAAAGCTGTCGTCCATGAGAATGGCAATTAACTTGGAGATAATAATAATTTTTTTATCTATCATCCCCCTTTGTTTGTGCATTGTTATGTTTGATTATTTCTCTATTTTTTTCATTGTGAATGTAATTTGAGGGCACACCCCGCTTAAGTACCACAGAAACAGGGGAAAGTCATAGTGCATTCATATAAATTTCCTGAATGGACTTTTATAAGAATAAACTAGTCAAATGAGGCCTCTCCTCTTTTGCATCATCAATTTTTTTTTAAAGTGCTAAAACTGGTGATTAAAATCCAGGAGCGAACTTAAATAGCAAAATTAAAAAAACAATAATTTATAGCCACGGGGACGGTCTCAGCTAGACTATTACTATAGTTACTTTTATAACCGTTAAAAAAATTATCTTTTGAGAGGTTATCTTGAAACTAGATTGGATTTTGAGCGTACGCTGACAAATACCCCAGAGTTTTTTCCGATCGACACGTACAAAACATTTGAATGACACAAATCATATATGTACCTACTCTAAATTCTCCCATAATATACTTCATCATTTCACCGCCCAAAACCTCTTTTTTTTTGCACATTAACACGACTGGTATCCTAACACCCCCTGTCACACGCCCATTCGACGTCTCGCAGTGTTTAATGTCGGTGTAGAATAGCACGAGGAAAATAGTATTATTCTTCCTAATTTTAATGTCATTCGCATAGAAAGCTGATTTTCAAAAGGCGAAAAGTTCCGAAAACATGATGAAATATGAAATAGAGGCGATCAATGTCTAATTTTTTTGAGTTAATAGCTAATTACTGTAAATATTTGAGTAAAAACGTGGTGATTCTGCAGAAATCGGCTTCGATGGCTGTGAAAAAATATTATCGCGGAATATTTGGCATTTTTTGTTCCTTTATTTAGATTTTCAACGGCTAAAGCATTTCATCTGCGAAGGCAGGATTTACAAATCTATTTGAAAAAAGTTGAAATTCCGTGCTTGTTTTGAATCACTTAGTCTCGATGGAATCTCCTCAAGGTAGTTTACATGCTTTTTAATACATACTTTTTTCTTTGACCAACGAATATCGCTAATAAGTACACACTTGCGAATTTGCACGCAAATCTCCGCATTGACATAAGAAGGCTACAAACACCTTCATTCTTCGAGATGCTACGGTAACGGCTTTAATGGTTCTTCGACGTTACGTTGCATCTTCGGCGGCGGTGAAAATTCACGCCGTCATGCGCACTCGAGGTTGAAGACTTCAGCGAACGATGAGGATGAAAACATGTGAGACTTCGAGGAATGAGACCGGAGAATTTTTCCCGACGCGCGCTAACGGTCGCGACGATGCGCGGGTGAGACGTCCGCGGACGGAGCGCCCTCTCTCCGGGAAGGGAAGCGGCGCAGGTGACAGGAGACTACGACGACCGCGGGGACCAACGAGCGCTTCCCCCTTGGTAGGGCCGCTGTCCGCCTCGCCGGAGCAGTTGGCGGTTGCGGGCATCGTCGCTTCAATGCACACTCCCCGCCCCCTTCTCGCCTCCTCCCCGATAACGGTCCCTCAGGATGTAACAACCACCCCCTCTCTCCTCCCCTTAAACAGCGAGCGAGCGTACGTCGTCCGCCCGAACCTTTTTCTGTGTTACGCGGTCTAGTCTCTGGTGAGCGTCGTGCGAACCTAGAGCACGGGAATTCGTGAATTTTTTTAAATTTTTTTTTATTCCAAGAGTACGCCGACGAGTCAGGAAGTCCAATTATGCATGAGCGTTCATCTACCCACTCGCCGCGGTCCTTCGACCGTAGAAATATCAGCAGGTAGGTCACTGAGATTACCTTACGGTTGCAAACTATCGAATTAACGAGTAGTTTTTGCGATTCCTTTTTCTTAAGGAAGCTTGAACGAAATATTACTTTACCTAGAAATCAATGAATTTCGTCTCATTTTAAAGAAAAATATATCACCCTTCCAATGACACCAAAAATTTAACCCCCTACCACATTTCTTTCCGAGATATTTGCCAGAAAATACCAGACCTTAAATAAGGGAAATTGCACGTGTATGCACTCCAGAGAGACCTTATTTAACAAATGAGGAAATTCTAAAACGTAGATGTCGTATAAAAATCAACAGTGTGTAGTTTGTGTGTTTTCACAACTAATTTTGAAAATTAATCATATTGTCACCGCAGCAAATTCTTCGGGATCACAATAAACCTTCCGTTATGATGGAGTTTCAAACGTCCCGCGTGAAAAAAAGGAGTCAAGTTAAAGATTTATTTGAATATTTTCATTTGATTACTTAAAATTTCTGTCGTGTAAAACCATATTATTGCACTATTAATAATGCAATATTTAATTTATGTATCCTGCAGCTGGTAAAATTAAAACGCATATATCGAATAGTCTCTATTATGATTGGGGAACTATCTCACTCTCACCACCTTAAAGTAGCAGTGGCCCCATCAAGGATATGGCAAAACTAGGTCAAAGAAGTTTTATCGGGCAACTGAAAAATAATCATCTACGTAATTTATATATTTCCACTACCCCAAATACAGATGGACTTTCACATGGGGTGAATCAACAATTTACGAACACAAACACCCATGTCCTGACAGGTGAAAAATCCACCCAGGCGTGACTCTAACCCGCGACCCTCGGATTAACAGGCGAGGACTCTACCCCGTCGCTTCCGGGGCCGGGCCTATAGTTCGTTCTGCCCATCGATTGAATAAGAGTGTACATTGCGATTTATCAGGGTAAAATTGAAGCCATTAATGTGAACAATCATTTATATTAAATGAATTAGTTGAGCAGTTAACACAGCGAAAAAAAATATGTGTATATTGGTAGCGGAGTTGTGGTATCATTTTTATTTGCCTTGAAAATCGCAATTATGGACAAAATATTGAAGGGAGCGCTGCATTTTTCATAAAAGTTTTGACAAGCTGCGCTTGGTAGCGGGAGTAAAATGGATCATTTTTTGCATAAAAAAACCACGCTTCAATTTCGTGAGTCAAGGCGCCATCTACACTCTTCATTAATTCATTGTTTCGCCGAAATATTAAAATCAATTCGCAGCGGATTCATCGCCAACAAAATGGAACGAATATGGCCTCATATTTCTCCAGTTCCGCCGATTCAACCAGCGCTCAATGGCGTTTGAGACTGCGGTCATGTCTGCAAGAAGTAGTCGAGGTCAGACCAAGTTTAGTCAAGTTACCTCAAATCTTTTTCCAAATTAAAATCACTTGGTTAATTTTGTATGGTAGTTAAACTAGGCTATTCCATAGTGAGCATTATATTATACTAAATACAGTGGGTTTAGTTTATCTAAAAAGTGGACATTAAAATTGGGAGAGAAGAGCTCTACTATATCCACATCTACATTTATATACATAAGTTTTTCGGATGGAGTGGAATCGGACGGGTTTTAAGGTGTTTCAACTGCTGAGTTTATATTTCATTGAACCAAAAGCCATGATCCCAACATAAAAGTGACACTGACTCCCGAGAAAGAATCCCAACCCGTGAGTTTAGGATGGTCAAGCTGCCGTGAACTCGTACTGAGTTCACGGCAGCCTGACCACCCTAAACCCACGGTAACTGAGGAAAAAAATTTCAATTTATCCTCACAATTGCCTCGAACAATCCTTTCCCTGAGTCAAAATTTCAATTTTCAATTCATCGCAGTTCTTCGGCACATTTTCTCACTCATTCGTACATAAGAATTACACTGAACGATAGAGCAACCGTTGGTCACAAAAAAATTGTGGATTTGAAGGACAAATATATAATTTTTCAGCCGAGCATGGATATTTTTTTACGGCATGAAAGATATGTCAGCCATAACAATCGAATGAGAAAGTCTTCCTGGATAGATATTGCCAAGGAGACGGTAAAATTTCGCAGAGCTATCTAAACGATCAACTCTGGAAATAAATGTCCCATCCATGCAAACTAAAGGGTGTTGAATTCTATGCACTCATAAATTACTAGAAAATCCATTAGTACAAGATAGTACCAACATCATGAAAAATATTCCTCCGTAATACACGATCTTACTCTAGTATCCTTGGATCGAACACCTGGGAGGAATTCCTGAGAGACGCTCTTTCAAGAGAGCTATGAAAAAACCAGGTAGACCAAACCTCCAGGAAGATATTTGTGCTCCTCCGTCTGGGAAAATATTGCAGCAGTAAAAAAATCATTGAGAACCAACTCCGAGCAAAAGATACGAGAAATAGATAATTGTTAAGGTTTGGGCTGACGTGAACTTTCACACTCTGAAACCGATAATCGAACACAAGCTTCGTTTTCAGAGCGTCGAGATAATTCACTTTATTACCGGGAAACCCACGAAACTCATCCTGCAACATTTTTTTAAAAAACCATGAATATTTTTTTAGGCTCTCTTCTGCCTAGTTCTGTTTTCATAGACAACAGTATCGGTCACACTAGAGCTACCGTCTTCGGGTCTGAAGTGACCTGAATAAGTTAGCTCCAAAATACTAACGAAGTCACCTGAAGTCACTTCAGACCTGGAGAAAGTAGCTGCAAGCGGTAGCTGTAAACTGTCGTCCATAAAATATAACTACGCGAAGGAGAACCCAAAAAACCTCCACTGCCGTTTCAACCACTCCGCGGAGCTTTCGAATTCATTTTTCCAAAACGCTTCAATTTGGGAAATGCGTACGGTTGCTTGGAGACGCGTGAAGAAAAGAAAACATACCCACTTTCGTAACAAGAATTATTCTACCTTTTATGCACCGTTTTTCCGCGTTACCAAAAGGAAGGAAAATACATTTTTTATACAAAACTCAGAAAATTTGATGAGAAATTATATATTTAATAAATTACCAACGATCAACTGGGAATAAAACAATAGCTGACGATCCAAAAAAAAACCTCGGCTAATATAATGCAGTGCAACAGGCAATAGACATGGTTCCGACCTGCTCACTCCGACGCACAAAGAAACACTGCCCCACTGATCTCCAACTGTCAAACCCGACAGTTGTGCGGACGTTTCAGTGGGGCTATCGGAGAAAATAAGGAAAACACTTCAAGCGCATTGATCCGTCCGTCAGATGGGACGTTAAAATTAAGATTACCTTGGCGTGCGTCGCCAAAAGCACCCGTGCTAAAGCCAATGCCGTGTTTCCCTTCATAACCTGCTTCCCGACCATCCAACCCAGACCAACCAATCCAACCCAGACCATTCATTAAGGTGGTTGGAACGTGAATCGTGAGTCGTTGAGTGCACACCATAATTATTTCCAAGTAATCGGAGAAAAATTTGAAAAATGATTTCAACAAAACCAAATCAATGAAGCATTCTTTTCTCATACTTATCATTTCCGGAGCATCGATACCTCATGCTTTTATGACCCATTTAGCCCTCACCCTTGGAGTTGCCTTAACTTCCGATGCATCGTGGGGGGCACACATACAAAACATACGCGGCACAGCATTAAAGAAACTGGGTTTTGTTAAGCGTATAATAGGAAGGTCCTCGGAAGGAAAAGTCAAAGTATGATGCTGCTTCGTTCTGGTAAGGCCACACCTCAAATACTCCCTCGTGAGTCTTTGGGACCCTGGCCATAAAGATTTAACCAAAACGATAAAATGCAAAGGAAATTTGCACGCTTAGTTAAAAACTGCAGCCGGCAAACATATAGTGTTTCACAACTTTTAGAGGTATTAAGGTGGGACCTCTAGAGACTCGGAGGCTACACGCTAGGCTTAGTTTCCAAGAGAAATTAGGAACTGGCGTTTTTCAGAGGGACACAGAGAATATCATTTCGACGCCACGCTAAAATTCTAAGTTTGACAGAAGATATTAAATAAGAGAGATACATTTCCGAACAGACAGGTACAAAAACTCGTTCCTTCCGCGCACAACAAGCGAGCACAAGAAAAGCGGAGCTCCACTCAATGTACTCTGTATGAATTATATAAGTGTTACGAGTTTAATAGAAGAACTAGGATGGGAATTACTATCAGAACGCAGGTTAAAATTTAGGTTAAGCCTTTTAAGTAAATTCGAAACCGATTTGTTCACAGATGACGTTAGATATATATTAAGAACCCCTGCGTATTATGCTAGGTTTGACCATATTAACAAGATTAGAGGGATAGATTGTCGTACCGATAGATTTAAAATGTCATTTTTCCCGCGTACCATAAGAGAGAACAATAGGCAACGTAGCAAAGGGATAGGTAGGTGAAATATAGTTAGAATAGTCTGTAGTGCATGATGCATGTAATAACTACCAATAATGACTTCCTTATGATGTAGATTTAACCTGTACTATACTGTAGTAACAAATATTTTATTGTAATAACTACTGCAATTACTTGTAATAACTAATAATCTACTGTAGTAACTAATAAACACTGACCCTATTTCCTAGCATGTCTACCTTATATATCCTAGTTGCATGGCAATAGTGCATGTTTGGTGATCTTCACCCCCTGCCACACATCCTCGTGGTGGCTCGCAGGGTATTACGTAGATGTAGATGTACTCTTATAATACACGTCACCATTTCACCTCCCAAAACCTTATCCCTTACATCTTTACATGGCTGGTGCCCTAACACCCTATGCCGCACTCCCATGCGGCGGCTCGCAGGGTAGTAAGTAGATGTGGAAGTATCTCGGTTGTCAGGCTAGAGTCTGATGACGTAAAGCCCTATGCTTCTACCTCAATAGTTTCAGCAAAGTCTAGTCAATGAAGCATGATTTACTCATAATTGTCATTATCGATCTCTCATGTTTTCAACACCCATTTACGCCAAACCTCATCCCTCCTCATTTTACTATGGACACTTTTTAGACACACTGAATAGAGATGGGCCAAGTCGATCATTTTAGTGATTCAATCATTTTGATTCGAGTCACTTAAAAGATTCAATCAATTGATTCAATCATTTGATTCATCGTGACTCGTAAGTCAGATTGATTAGATGAATCACGAGACTCGCGTGAATCGAAAGACTCGAATGAATCAAGATTGAAGAGACTCAAACACCCGAATGATGCGAATTGATGCCATCAATCTATTTGAATAATTTGAATAGTTGATTTCGAATAATTACTATCGTGCTTAGAAATTTAGGAAGGCTGATTGATTTCCGTATTCCACAAATTTTGGATCCGCATTAAATTGGAGATTTCCAAGTACTATAGTCACGAGAATATTTAAACTGTCACAGACTCTGAATTCAAGAAGAACAACGTCAAACTATGCACATGAAAATTAAATCACTAGCCCAGACTACACAAAGTAATGTGCACGAATGTTTTCTGATCTGCTGTATTGAATTCCATTCAATTAGGAGCTTTCAAATTTCATCGTTTTTAAAATGAGCGCCTTGTCTCTAACTATGCTATACAAACATAAACTCACTGACCAAATATTAATGGATTTATGCCCATGGAGATACCTCTCAGAAATTTCATGACTATACATAACGGATAACGTACATGTGAATATGTTTTTCCACTTAATATCACATTCAATCACACGGCAGACGGAAACATAAAATGATTGAATGATCGAATCATTTTTCCGAAATTAATCACGAGTCATTTGACTCACTTGGTGATTCAATCATTTTGAACGAATCGATCATGAACGACCCAACACTAACACTAAACCCACTGTATCCTATAAAAAGCGAAACAATTCGTAATAAATCCTATTACAGTGGAAGTAACTCATTTTTTCATAGTGACACTGTTTTAAGCCCACTGTAGAACTTATTCTGGAAAACTCTAGTTTTCCTTGTATAAAAAATTTACCAAGTGACTTTAATTTACAAAAAAGAGTTGAGAACACTGACTAAAATCGGTCTGACCCCAACCACTTCTTGCAGACATGGCCGCGGCCTCAAACACCATGAACGCAAGTTCAATTCCCTTTCGAATACCGCCTGCGTCATCGTGACGCGTTCCGAGTCGAGAGGGTGACCTCAAATTTGTCGGAGAGATCACTCGCTAGGAAGTGAGAGAAGGTCCCCCGGGGTTTTTTATTCTTCTCTCTTTTTAAAGGCCCAAACAGTCCCTAATTGTCTTTTCCCACAAACCGTTGCAACTTAATTTCCAATCGTTCGCTTTCGTGAGAATGTCGCATAGCAAATTTCCACGAACGCAATCACGGTTAGATAAAATGTAGGTGCTGCCGGCTTATTGCTGTATGGAAGGTTTTCTTGCCTACGGTCAGAACGGTTAAGAATGACATAGAAAAATCCACCCGGTTATCTAGAATGTCACGGTCCATTCTCGTTTTCAAGATCAATCTAATTATCGTGGCTGCATGCGCGTTCATAATGATACTTCGGCTTCTCACGACCATGTGCAAGGTCGGTCCTAGATCGAAGTATGATAAGAGTATAAATTAGACGAGGACATTTCAAATTCTCTTCCCAGATGTCCTCGAATGTCAAAGTGAGGACAGGCAAATCCATTAGCGGTTAAAAATGTCTCAGTATTTCCCAATAATCCGTCCAAAATAACGTCCAACTGTTGGAAATAAAATATTTGCATAAAATATTTTTATCACCGATAATGTACCTCGTATTTACGTACTAAGTTATTGCTCTTACCACTGTATTGATTAAAAAATGGTTGGGTTGGTAACTCCTTATACCTTGACACCCTAAAGTATTTGTTTACCCGATAATATAAACACACAAATAAGACTAATTCCTTAATGTTGGATTTCGAAATAGCTTTGAGCATTGACAGAATAAATTAATAATTTTCAAAGCCACGCATGACGTTGAATTCTGCCTTAAATCAAGTCGCCGACGAATCTCTGTTTTTGCTCGCAGGGGGTTAAATGGTTGGATCAAAACAAACACTGTCCAATGAAGAGGATTAATCGTATATCAGCCAGAATTAAGGCCAACAAACTCTGAACCACCCTAGGTATCATTACTTCAAGATGCTCGCATTACTGAAGAAGAAATAGTTTTGAGTACTGATAGAAGAAATTAATACTTTTCAAAGCCAAACATAACGTTGAACTCTGTCTTAAATTAAGACACAGAAGGCACTCTCGCTTGCTCGCCGTGGCTTGAAGAGTTGAATTTTAACAAACTCAAAATACGGTCGAATGAAGAGGATTCATTGTACTTCAGCCAGAATTAAGGCATACGAACTCTCAACTGCCATAGTTATCAGTATTTCAAGATGCATGTATGACTAAAGATGTACTCTACGATAGCGTAAGCATAAAAAAATGTATTCCCAGACGAGACATAAGTTTATGCATAGCGGAGGTTAGAGATAAATCCTCAAGGGGCAATTAATCACGCAGATAAATAGAACGATTGGCCATTTAGAGCAACTCCATGCCTTCATGAAATAGACATCTGACCTACATCCCAACGCGAAAGCTAATCCGCTAAAACATGTCTTGCCGTCAATCAGCACCGACTTCCACAATCATTTATCGCAAAATGAGGAGCTTCTTCAAGAGGGAGCATTAGGCTCAGTCTGAATGGATGTGAAGTACACAGTGGTAAATGTTGGGCACTTATACAAACCGAGCTTTCGTAGTTTTGTGATTGAAAATCAGAGGTCGTAACCGTTACCATTATATAAAGACCCTGAAAATCAGAGATCGTACCTGTTACCGTTACATGAAGACCCATATGAACAAAAGCGCAACGTAAATCATCTCAGGCTCGAAGGATATTCCGCCGTATCCAAGAAAGACAAAGCAGTGGGTTGAAGCGCATAATCTACTAGTCGTCAAACTTAAAAATTTGATAAATGCAATTGAGTCAAAGAATGTTCCATAACCCACGCGTTATGCTATGTTTATTCAGGTATAAGTTTGACAAAAATATGTCGACATTTTAGTCAGAACATAAGCTCTTGACGAAAAGGGAAACGGTGAGAAATCGCATATTGACGTGAAGAAGTGAAAAATGAAATTTTAGGAAATGTAAACAAACAGATAATGAACTCACACTTGCCGTTTCCTAGCAACCACTGATCTAATGGACGATAAGGAAATGCTCATGTGGTAACGTGAAATCCACGGTTAGCAATTAAAGAAAATAGTTAAATGAAGACATAAGATTTCTATAACCTCAATTGCACTGCGCTTGCGATGATATATTTTTCACACAATCCTATCCAAACTTAAAAACCATTTGACTCGTAAATAAAAATGAAAATTATAAACAAATGGTTATTTTAATTTTGCTTCATTAATGGTGTTAAAAATTGTAAGATATTTTTGTAAAAAACCAAAAGCCGAAAAAGGCGAACGAGAATGACTTGCAAGCCATTTAAACAGTTTTGGACTGAGATGCAAGCATATATAAATAAAGTAAACGGATTTGAGGCCCGTCCCAATGATGAATGCTGCGTATATAATGACTATACGGCTCTGATTATTCTTGACGGCAAGGCGAGAGAGGTTTGATAGAATTAGTGTCCAACGATACAATTCCTCCCTGAATTATTGTCCGAAATATTTAGAAAATAGTAACTCCCGGCGCGCTAGCTTATCCGTTAAAACATATCTTGCCGTCAATCATCACTTAATTCCACAATAATTTCTACTTCTACTTCTACGTAATACCCTGCGAGCCACCGCGAGGGTGTGTGGCAGGGGGTAAAGATCACCAGACATGCACTATTGACATGCAACTAGGATATTTAAGGGAGACATGCTAGAAAATAGGGTCACATGCAGCTAGATGGTTAGTATCTATATAATAAGAAAGGGATTATTGGTTGTTATTACATGCATCATGCACTACTGACTACTCTAACTATATGTCACCTACCTATCCCTTTGCTACGCTGCCTATTGTTCTCTCTTATAGTATGCGGGAAAAATGACATTTTAAATCTATCGGTACGACAATCTATCTTTCTAATCTTATTAATCTGATCAAACCTAGCATAATACGCAGGGGTTCTTAATATATATCTAACGTCATCTGTGAACAACTCTGTTCCAAATTTACTTAAAAGGTTTAACCTAAATTTTAACCTGCGTTCTGATAGTAATTCCCATCCTAGTTCTTCTATTAAACTCGTAACACTTATACGATTATCATAACGGCCTTTAACAAACCTAGCGGATCTCCTTTGCACGCGCTCTAATTCTTTTATCAAACCTTCCTCGTACGGATCCCATATACTAGCGGCATATTCTAAATGAGGCCTGAAAAGCGTAAAATAGCTTCTTTCTCTTACTCTCTCATCGCATTTGCCTAGAACCTTGTTTACGAATCCTAATCTACGGTTTGCTACACTAGTTATTTCCCTGATGTGTTTCCCCCATGACATGTCTTCAGTGATCGTGACGCCTAAGTATTTAATAGATTCTACGTTAGATATTTTCTTTTCTTTGATGCAATAATTATTCCGGGGAAAGCCATTCTTTTTCCAAACGTTCATTATCGCGCATTTCTTCAAATTTAATTCTAGCTGCCAACTATCACACCAATCATCAATCGCATCTAAATCCTCAGCTAAAGACTGCCTGTCCTCTTCATTTCTAATTTCCTTATACACTACTGCATCATCGGCACATTTGTCGCAAAATATGGGGCATCTTCAAAACTAAACATAAACCACTGGTTTATTTTTCTTGGACAAGTCAGAATTTTGTTCTAGTCTGAAATGTGCAATATTAACTTTTTGTGTATAAGGCCCATTATTATATGGTTACAATTATGACCTCTGATTTTCAATTGAATAATTAGGAAAGCTCGGTTTATATAAGCGCAAAATATTTACAGCTGCGTACCTCACAATGGCTTAATTTTTCGAAATAGTTACTCCTGCTAATAGTTATTCAAGTACATTTTCATTACGCGAGAGGGAGAATGCAAATGCGAGAATCCACAGTTACCGTGGCATATCGCTACTCATGCGCAACGGAAGTACGAGGAATATAAAAAAATCGGGAAAAATGTCTTTACCGATTGTAACAGCACTTGAAGAACGATCAACCGTCTTAATCGCAAGTATCTGTTTGTAATAAGGGGGTTAGGGTCATGACTCCCGACCGTTTTGGACCAAGAAATCACGCGCAATATCAAACGTTCTATGACAAAGTATACACTCACACAATAAGAAGAAAATGCTCGATACATATTGTAGTGAGTGGAGTCTCATAGAAGCTATAAGTGTGATCTGCATGTCATTTCTTCCTCATCGAAACTCCGCTATTTTTCTAATGGAAGTAATGGGAACTGGAATGAAAAACGTTTAGCTTAACTGAGACATTTCGTCGGAAAATGTATGATATTCCATTCTAAACAAAGGATTTAACTTTACCAGCCGAATACATATCGAGTATAATTGAACCTTGGTATCCATTGTTGAAAAGTCTTTCGAATACACGAACGCGCGTCCAACGTCGAATCACAGTCTTAGCCTTGAAGGGCCCTATCAGTCGTAGATCCACGGCAAACTTTCGAATGGATTCCCGCTTGGTTGGAAAAATAATCGAATTGAGCCATAAATCCATTTTCTCAAGAGACAAAAGGGCCGGAACTATTCCAAAGGACTCACCGTGACAGTACTTCTTTGGCTCCGAGATGAGCATCTGAAGGGGTGTGCCCTCCGGACCGCCCGTCGAAACCCGGGACCTGAACGGTGACACCCCAAACAACTTGTTCCTGGCCGACTGGCCCACCTTCAGGTATTGCTTGTGCAGACCCATCTCCGCGGTCTACCGGTGACACCTCGGGAACAGGATGGAAGGAAGGACTTCGGACTGGGGGCGGGTGCGTCGCTGAAGCCTCCTCGCGACCGGCGACGGACGAATCACCAAGACACCAACACGAGAGGCGTATTCCTTGGGGCGCCGGCACCACCACGCTCACCGACAATGACAAGTCGACGTCCGTTTATCGTCCCTCAGGTCCACTGCTTCGTGTCGCGGCAGCTTCGGCACGTCGGTGAATACATGGGCACATGTTTCTTTTTTTAAATCTAAAACGTGTTAAAAACACCCTCCACCCCGCGACACAGAACTTCCACCAGAGCCGATCCGCGGACACAAGGTATGTCCCACCCCAAGCTGGGGCCTGGACGCCGCCTTAAAGATAATGGGCGCCGTCGGCTGACGATGCTCGAGGAGGGTACGGTACGCGTAGTAATCGGTCTTGATTTAGTCCCTAATCTAACTGCCACGCTCTTGAGGCTTTCCCTCAACTATCCAAAGAGCTCTGGTTGTGCTTGACAAGAAGAGAGATAGAGAAACATGCAGTCTTGCCGCAGGGGTGGACAAGGTTGATCCTTCCGACCGCGGAACAGTCGAAAGTCGAATTTTTCCGGAAGGTTTGAAGCACAGTAAAGAAGGTGTTCAGGGTTAAATGGCTTGATAACATTGACCAATATACTAGGTCGACTGCAGCCCTCCCACCCTAGACACTTCTGGAGAACTCGGAGAGCGAAAAGTCTTAATTCACCGAGAACAGTCTACTGGGGCTGAAGTCAATTCATGGGTGACACACTGCGACACAAGGTAAATATACCCCCCAGCTCCCAACACATTTGACAATAAGATCCCTCCCACCATGGATCCCGCCAGGAGCGGCCGCGACAGGAGCGTTTGCCCGGAGAAAATCGGAGCGGCAGACGGAAAATATCAATCAACTATGAGTCCCGCAGGGGATGCGAACTGGACCGATTCCGTTGCTGGGGAGTCGGGAAGTGTGCGATGGACCCGGGAACCCTTAACAGACTGCCGCTTTGCTCTCCCGTGCAGACGGTGCCCTCCTCTCTCCGAATGCCCTCCCCCCGCCCCTTTTACCCCACACTCTTTTGTCCCCTCCCCTTCCCACCCTCTTCTACCCCCACCTCCCCAACGCCACCACCACCAGGCCTAACCCCACCCCTTCTAGCGTCCATTCTGCGATGGATCCAACCAAGAGGCTTCCCCGTTCCCCTTTTAACAGTGCAAGCGCTTACCTCCCACTCCTCCCGCTTCGTCGTCTAGTCTCTCTCCTCTTTCTCCGTCATGTAGACTCCTTCCCCGCCGCGGCCTTCTCTTCCTTGGTTGGCGGCCGGGGAGGCGGCATTCGCCGAAGGGATGAGATGAGTAGGGAGGAGTCGACGGAGGAGGAAGTATATACATTCTTACGAGTGGAGGAAAGGGTAGGAGGAGGTAATACAGCGTGCGGTGGAGGGGGAGCACCTGGGAGGACCGTGAATGAGTCGCTGTGGTAGTACATATAAACTCTTGTTTAACCCATCTATGGACGAGAGAGTCAAATTTGCCGAGTTTCAAAATAATTGGAATACCTCATTTCTAAGAGGCTTTTCCATTTAGTTGCTGCGCTAGACAGAATTGTAACGCTTTCGATTTATTTATTTGAACTTACCCGAGTATTATTGCTCTTTACTGCATATTTCTTACAATTAACTCTATTTTTTACATACACAAACACCCATGTCAATGTGAACGAGTCGCTGCAGTGGTATAAACTCTCGTTTAACCCATTCATGGACGAGCGAGTCAAATTTGTTGAGTTTCAAAATTTCTAAGAGGCTTTCCCATTTAGTTGCTGCGCTAGAAAGAATAGTTTCGCTTTGAATTTATTTATATGAACTTAAATGAGCATAATTGCTCTTGACTACATATTTCTTACAATTAACTCTATATTGTACATACACAAACACCCATGTCCTGGGCAGATAATATTATACCCAGGCGGGACTCGAACCCGCGACCCTCGGGTTGGCAGGCGGGGACTTTACCCCGCCGCCACCGGGTCCAAGAAATGTAAGAGGCTTTTCCATTTAGTTTGCTACGCTAGACAGAATTGTAACGCTTCGGATTAATAAGTGTGTGGAAAGTTGGCGCTCTCTTTCGGCGGTTCGTCAAACAATTTTAATATATGAAAGTGTGTGACGCTATTTACTGACAATGGCGTACCTGGTGGAGCTCTGATATTTATAGTTTCAGCTGTCATGTAAAGAAAAAACTGGGAAAGTTTAAAAAAGGTACGTTATGAAGGTAATGTTGAAGTATACTTTATGTAAATATTATTATGTAAAGTGTCATTTTAAAATACTATAAAAAACGTCACATTTCAAAATAAATGTTATTATCAAACAAATTGAAATTTTTTTAAAAGTTTATATAGTACTTTAAAAAAATTAATATAGTAGAAGTATATATTTCATGCTGATGTACCATAATTCCGACTATATAGGCTTAAGATCCTGGTACCGAGCAGATGATGATTTGGAGACATGGGCTACTGAACTGCCACAGCCTAATGGAACGGGTTAGTAAGGATTCTAATCCACATCAAAATGAATGGATGGTAGTATACGCTCTCGCAAAAGTTCGTGGCGCCACACAGGGGATAATTTGGGAATATGGGTTGCTGAACTTTCACAGTCCTGCAGAACGGGTCAGGAAGATTGCTCATCCACATTAAGATGGATGTGTGATAGTATACGCTCTCGCAAAAGTTCGTGGCGACGAGCAGATGATGATTTGAGGGCTTGGGCTTCTGAACTTTCACAACCCTGCGGGACGGCTCAGGGAGGATGCTCATCCACATCAGCATGGACGTGTGGTAGTATGCGCTCTCGCAAAATTTCGTGGCGCCACGCAGGGGATGATTTTGAGACATAGGCTACTGAACATTTGCATTTCTACGGAGCGGGTCAGGAAGATTGCTCATCCATCCACATTAACATGGATGTGTGATGGTATACGCTCTCGCAAAAGTTCGTGGCGACGAGAAGGGGATGATTTGAGGGCTTGGGCTTCTGAACTTTCACAACCCTGCGGGACGGCTCAGGAAGGAGGCTCATCCACATCAACATGGACGTGTGGTAGTATGCAAAATTTCGTGGCGCCACGCAGGGGCTCGCATTGCACGCATTTGCATTTCTACGGAGCGGGTCAGGAAGATTGATCATTCACATGAACATATACAAAATACTCTGCGAGCACCCCAAAAGGGCGTGTGGCAGGGGGTGAGTTAACACCAACGATTGCACTTAACCCAATTTAAAGTCAAAGTCGTTGAGTGAGGAGCCTTACCAATCGCTGACAACACAAGCGCCCTGGGAATCGAGATGGCACGCAATTACCTACGGTCCCGTTTTTACTCGTATCATAATGAGACCTCAAGATTGGGCCCCTAGTGAAGCCACGGCGATGGGCGATTTTGACCACCAGCCCGGTAGCCTTTCGTTCCCACCAGTTTTGCGAAGTGATTATGTACCCTTGTCTTACTTTCCTTCTAGTTGCCCCCCTCTTTTCACCTTCATGTTTTCCCCTCACCCTTCCCTCCTCTCAATCCCCTCCTTGCCGCGCAGGTCTGCGCCAGGTACTTTCGCGGGAGTTAAACAGGACGGAAGGGCGAGTTGCTGGTTAATGGATACGCAATTTTTTTTCACAAGAATGCAGTTCGTATGGGAAATATTGGAATACTCCTAGGGCGGCTGCGAATCCACTTATGATTCGCGGAAGCTCAGGAGAAAACTTACATGAATGAGGCAGCCAGAGGGAAATTCTTCCCTCGTCACCATTGTAAAGACCATATTCAATTTTCATTTTGAAGAATTGAAGAGTCGTGAGAAGTATGAAGCAAATATATTAATGCTGTTGACTCCATGGACTTTGTTTTCTTGACGAAACTTTTCAATAATTTCGCGGAAAAACGCAAAATTGTCAATTCAACGACATGCTTTTGAAAAACTCACCCCTTTGCACCTGCGAGAGGAGTCAACGAGCTCCATATGATGTGCGAAATCGCATCGACTGATTCTCAGAAAATTGCAAAATATTACGCTGCTGGGGATTCATCTTGGCTTATTTTTCTCAGGTCGTGTGCTGAAGACACGTCTTTACAATTGGGGTTTTATTTTTGCGAATTTACATTGGACTTGCCCTGATAAATTAATTGGTCGATAACGTAAATTATTTGTGAATGGGTTACTTTGTGCGAAAACTCCAAGTCCAAGGTACTAATTACTGATAACACACTAATAGCCGGTTGAAAGAACGTTTAGTTAATGGAATCAATAACTTTGAGACCCATGAAGTTATTGGCCTCATGAAAAAATATATTCGGGTCGCAGGAAGACATCTACCGGTTACACAACTTATCAACCGATAATTATAGCCAACGAATATCTGATCTTATCTTCTACCGCAGGATAAAATACATGAAAGTTTATCCTATGTAAAATTGCTAATGCACATAAGAATTATTCAGTCAGAGTTAACAAAATTGTTATTTCTCCCAAACCGACAATTTTATTAAGTATTTAAAACTCCAAGCGGTTCATCGCGCGTCCGCCATCTTGGATACTTATGAAACTTATAACTCTATTCCATAAGTCCTGAAGCCATTTATGAAACAAATAAATTTATCGAATGTTTCTGCAACGCTTACTGAATGGTTGTTATGGCTTATGAGACCCATAACTCTTTGGAATACATATGTGTCGTTCCTGCAACTGGCTATTATTATACGTAGTAGTTCATAAGGTAAATTAATATAAACGTTCTTTTTATACTGAAGTTCAAAGAAAACGAAAAAAATTGACTTCATTTTAAAATGTATTGTTATACTTTTACTCTGTCCTTTCACTTTTGTGTGTGCACAAACTTCTGAGTCTCTAGGAACGAGAAACTAGCTTTGACGGTTTAGTTTTCTTCGATGTATAATTCCATTTAATTTTGACACAGTAGTATGTAGGTATGTGGTAGGTCTGTGATGTCATCAAAATGCAATTGGAAAGTGCTTTGTGGTACAAAACATATGAGTAAACAATCCACAGCAGAAGGATGGCATTTACATCGGTAAGTGATGATGATATTAATGCACTAAAATAATGATGACCCGAAAGAAATGTCTCCTTTCGTAGTCGCCAACACCTTCCGCACTCAAATGAAATACCGGGGCAGATGACACTGACCGAGTTATGGTTCGTCATCGTCCTTAGCACCGATGTAAAAATGTTTCACGGATTCAACGGCGAGTTGGGCAACGATGCGATGCATTCTGATGGGCGGACGAGCGGCGCGTTCTTTTTTTTTTTATTTCACTCTTCGGCGGATGAATATTTTCGTCTGCCGAGTGAGCGTTACAAAACAATCCTCGCGTTCGAGGAAAAAATTTGAGAAACGGGCAATGGGGATGTAACACAAGAAAGATTTAAGGAAGGCGGCAAGCGTTGCCGTGGAAACGAGGCAGAGTGAAGATCGTCCACCCTTCAGTCCACTGGAGAAGAGCGAAAGTAAAATACTGTCCATCCCAGCTTCTCTTCGGGTGAATGAGGGCGGCTCTTTTTTTCGGATGGAAACCCGCAAGTTCTCGCTGCTCACACAAGTCAAAGAAATTGGAATAGGAATTTCAGGGTCGTCGAATGCATAGTTCGATTGCGCAAGCAAGGAATGACTCGGCAGGAAATTCCTAAAAGACGCAATCCAATATTTTCACTCGATACACTGATGGTTGAATTAGTCCATTGCTGGTTGAGACATGCCCAACTGTACTTAACCGTCTAAACACCGTTTTTTTTTCGTCCACCATGTGCAGTCATTTCATATGTTACCCCACTAGTGGGAGAATTAGGCAGTAAAAGTTACGAATAAGAGATATTTTCGTTGGCAAGCTTTACAGTTGATGTCACAAAAGGCATAGAGACGTAATGAAACCTAATCAGAGGCAATAAAATTGACTTCTATACGTTACCTTTGGGTCACTCAGTGCGATAGAGGGTTAAATTACCAATATCTTGCACTAGTTTCATTTATAGGCTGATAAATACGCTATTTACTTATAAAATGACGCAAATTGAATGTACGGATTGCGGTTGAAATCCATGAAATAAATAAGTCACAAAGAATTTAGATGATACGTGGTACATGGAAATTAATCCTTGTGATACTTTTCGAAAAGTAGCTAGTTTTTGTAGAGATTACTTAGAGGAGGAATGGAGGGTGGACAGAGAGCCGGAATGCAAAAAGAACTAACAACAGAGTAAATTAAATCCCCGCAAAGCTGAATGCGAAATAAGCTCGTCGATTATTGAACTAATAATGACAATACCAACTTTGTTTCAATTCGCAGAATTTTTTATTGCTACAGCTAGTTTAAACGCTATAACGTCATCATCAGGTACCAAATGGTGCCTCAGGTACTCAGGTCACGTCATCGTCAGGTACCTGAGGTACCATTTGGTACCTGATGATTGGTACCATTGACTCAGGTCACGTCATCGTCAGGTACCTGAGGTACCATTTGGTACCTGATGATTGGTACCATGGACTCAGGTCACGTCATCGTCAGGTACCTGAGGTACCATTTGGTACCTGATGATTGCTATTGACTCAGGTCACGTCATCTTCAGGTACCTGAGGTACTCAGGTACTCAGGTCACGTCATCGTCAGGTACCTGAGGTACCATTTGGTACCTGATGATTGGTATTGACTCAGGTCACGTCATCGTCAGGTACCTGAGGTACCATTTGGTACCTGATGATTGGTATTGACTCAGGTCACGTCATCTTCAGGTACCTGAGGTACTCAGGTACTCAGGTCACGTCATCGTCAGGTACCTGAGGTACCATTTGGTACCTGATGATTGGTATTGACTCAGGTCACGTCATCGTCAGGTACCTGAGGTACTCAGGTACTCAGGTCACGTCATCGTCAGGTACCTGAGGTACCATTTGGTACCTGATGATGACGCAGTAACGTTTATACTAGTTGTACCAGTAAAAAAAAAACTCTCTGGATTGAAAAATAGTTGGTATTGTCATTATTAATTCAATAAGGGACTTTCACGTGGTTACGCTCGTAAGAACTGAATTTGACGACCATTTAATTTTTATTTTTTTTTTTGGAAATAGGATATTTTTTATAGTGATTTTTTTCTCTGATGACAGTAAGATTTTAGAGTAACAGCACTCAAAGTTTTGTGAGGACAACCTGAAAAATAATACCCTTCAATTTTGTGCCTGCGATTTTCCCAAAGATATACCCACATATTAACACGTTCAATTTATTACAATTCCCGCAAGAGATTTTTATGATTAAAAAGGACATCGCGGTAAAAGCGTAGAGATTAACACGGACCTTAGTTGAAAAGTAACATGCAGGGCGTTGCAGTGGTTCCAGTGCTATCTTCACCAGACACAGAGTAATGCATACCTTTAATATGAATAGATATGAATTATCTCCGTCGATCTAATCTTCAACAGTCCTTCATATTAGCAAACAGAAAAATTTGAACGAGAGTTTACATCGCCGCGGTAAAGTTTTGCGAGTCGCGGCGTTAACAAAAGAAACATTCCTGAGTATGAGCCACGGACGCTCGAGAACACAAGGGGAAATTGTAAGACCACTCCTTGGCTCCGATTCGCCGGAAAAGGAGTGGAACGACTGGGGGAAGTAAAGGGGGGAGGGAGGGAGAGAGGAGGTCAGGAGGGGTGGGTCACTCTCAGTTTCACGGCCCCTCGCTCGAGGGCTCCGCCCTCCCCGCGCGTTTCATTTTCGGGAGATTTCGACGGCCGTGTAGCAGGGTTACGCAACAATCTGCCCAAAAAACAACCGGTTTCTTAAAAAAATTATCGCCCCGCGCGACGACTTTTACGCACAAAAGAGACAAATTGGTGCGCGTCCCGTGTTTTAATGCACTAAAATAATCATCATCAGGACCAGGAAAAGGAGGAACAGCTAACTTATACACAACTAACCGCCGGTAAGAAACTCTGTAAACAGCTTACTTCAATCCAATTCAAGCGCATGATGTAAGGAAGAGAGTCAGTGGGTACACACAGTGAACTCGGTGTAGGGATCGACTAAACTAAACTAGGCCGCATCGACTAGGCCACATCGACCAAAATATATCGAGTAGTAGTCGATTTTTCAATGTTTACATAGGTACTCACCACAAACTCAATTTCCATCAGATTATTTTACTATTTTACTACTCGATGTTTTCGATACTACTATTTACCACTCGATGATTCGGCCAAAATACGTCGAGTAGTCCGATACATCGATGTCGATGTGGCATCCCTACCTCAGTGAGTACCCCAAATGGATTCCCCATTATTTATTTATTTATTTATTATAATTGTTGCCAATTTGTTCAAAGTTTAAAAACTATCAGTGAACCCTCTAATGATCCCAGTATTAAACCTGAGCCAAAGACAATCACAAAGGCAATTTGTAAAAGCATATTTCCCCACCTGTTAAGTTTTTGTTCATATTTTATCGATTGTTTTGTATTTACGCTTTATTTATTTATTTGTAATTCATCCGCCCTGGCGTTCTGACCTCTGGTTTTGCAGATTTCCCCGCCATCCGTTGGACAAATGCCAGGCCTTTAATCTCACCGCAGGATTAAAGTTGAAAACTGAGCCAAAAATAAAATTATTTCCCACCCTGAAAAGGTCGAGGCCTAAATCGTGGCCGGATTGTTATTTTGTTTTTTCCTCATGTTTCACATTTTTTTTAATCTCCTCTACCCTGTTCCTCGCAAGTAATCCAAGCGGAAATTAACACTTATTGAATTGATTGGCAAGAAACTCCATAATAACGTACTTAGCGGGGCATGCAGTATATCAGGATCTGATTTTTACATTATATTCTCAAGCTAAAAAGAATAATAGTCAAGAAATATGCAAGAGCTGGGCCGATTCAGTCAGAAGTAATGGATTATCGAAAATGAAAAGTGGTCAAAGTGACCCTTGCGACACTTCTAGTGTCGTCACTCATTCAGTGGCCTTGCTATATATGAGACCCAGCAAAAAAATTCGTGAAAATGAGAGGGCTGTGCAAAATTAGCCCTTATCAACTTCCCTTAATCTTTCATTCTTACGGGACAGCATGTCACAACGCTTTAGATACATCTACGAAATACCGTGTAAGCCACCACTACGTCTACGAAATACCCTGCGATTCATAAACCTTACCTGGGTAACACCCAGCCAGGGGACGTCTGGGTAAGAGATTTGGCAACAATCCAGCGGAAAAATACGTATGAACGTTTCCGCTGAATGATTATCGTTGTTTTTTATGCTAATTTTTCACCGTAACCAAGCACGCTCTAAACAATAATATAGTGTACTGTTACACAATGTTGATGAAAAATGATTGAAGGAATATGAGAGAATGTTTTCAATATTACTTAATTATTTATGTAATATGAATGATGAAGAGTATGAGGGCGGTTCAATATGTACCCGTGTTTGTAAACAGAAGACGTTACTATGGAAAGTTGTTGATATTATCGTGCTCTGCCATTAGTACAGTATTATCAATTCGTCTCACGGGTGGGCAGCAGTATTACGTTAGGGGACTACGTCGCTTGCTGCAATATACATCTACGTCATACCCTGCAAGCCACCCAAAGGGTGTGTGGCAGAGGGTGCTTCCACACCAGGCATGCATGAATTATGCGGCAGAATACCGGGACTACATTGAAACCAGCGTACCACACAAATAACGCTCCAATTAAAAATCTACAAACCACGAAACATTCCATCGTCAATCGTTCCAACATTCAAGGGATAAAAGTCCACTTGTACAGATTTAAATATCATGCATAAATAAGAACATCGTAATATATCGTATGTAGTGACTTTAGCGTCATCTACTTCAGGCGCAAATTAAAAAAGATCTTTAAATAAGACGATAATAGGCTATTAATTCATTAATAATTATGTTAATTGTTTATAATCAGTGAAATTGTTAACAAAAAACTATGTTATGATTTCGTTAGGAAAAATTCACATGGCCTGTGTGGTACGTATCAAAATAACAAACATGGCGGCAAGTCGTGAATGTGAGAAGCGACCCGGGCGGCATCATTGCTCAGCCAGTTGGTGAAATAATTTTTCTGGCCGCAGATTAGACCAAAAAAATAGCATTTTTCAACTGCCCGAGTGATTTAGCGAGGTAAGTACGGTGTGAATAAGATGGTTAGATGTTTTACAGTTATGACCGAAGCCTGCTCTTACTTTTGTATTGACATCTAATTAATTAATTTGGCCTATGGTCCTATAGTATGGCTGTGCGAGGATTTATGTGATTTTATGCCAAGTTTGAAAATGAATTCCACTTCATTGTTTCAAATGTTATGTTGAAGTTTTTGTAATAATGTAAATTGTGTCTTCAGTATCATTATTCACAATAAAGTTTCTGTGAATTCCGTTTGGTTTCTATTCATTGGAAATTATGTACCAAACCTAAGAAATTATATCAAATATCAGGACACCTCGTGAATTTTCATCATTTGGACGAATATCGGAAGAATGCAGAGGTCATGTTGTAAGCTATCGCTCAAGGTTTCAGTGCCTCTGTTTAAATTTGGCGGGGTTATCGTGGTTGGGAAGCGCCTGACCGCTAGAGTGCTCTGCTAGTAAAGCATTACCGTTGAGGGAAGGGGAGCGTCGCGGTCTTGCTACATGCCTTACCCAGGAAATCGACGGCCTCGGAGAGGGTTAGGGGACGGCAGTCCCCTGGGTAACGACTGTGAATAACATTTCTGAGCGAAGGGGCTCCCCCACACCTGGGAGACACCCAGGTAACGACTATGAATACGGCCCTAGATCCCTTATACACTCTCTATATTTTCATCCATTTAGAAGTCCTTCTATTATTCAGAGTGAGCCACGCTCTTGAATGCCAACTCACCGCGGCGCCCAGGCGTTCATCTCGGAAGGTCCTCCAGGAATCTGGGTCATCTGATAAGAGGACATCCAATGTTGACGTCGCTCATGTACGTAGGTTGAAGGTGGCGAGAAGTTCCGGAGAGGTGGGAGAGACAAGAAACCTTTGCCACACACGCGATGTCACCTAAAATTTGAACAAAATCTTAATGAATATCGGAGCGGCTGTGTAAGGACCGCTTTAAGTGGTATGCCTTATTGCACAAATGAATTGTACAAGATTGTACAAGAAAATGTGTGGTTATATTTTTTATTAGAGCTTTATTTATATTCTGATTACAGCAGGTTCTATTTCTCGTCCAGTTATTCAGACAATCATATAATTTGCCGCTTTACACGGTTTAGACATGTCATGGTTTTACACGGTTTAGACATGTCATGGGGGAAACACATCAGGGAAATAACTAGTGTAGCAAACCGTAGATTAGGATTCGTAAAAAGGGTTCTAGGCAAATGCGACGAGAGAGTACAAGAAAGAATCTATTTTACACTTGTCAGGCCTCATTTAGAATATGCCGCCAGTATATGGGATCCGTACGAGGAAGGTATGATAAAAGAATTAGAGCGCGTGCAAAGGAGATCCGCTAGGTTTGTTAAAGGCCGTTATGATAAAAGTATAAGTGTTACAAATTTAATAGAAGAACTAGGATGGGAATTACTATCAGAACGCAGGTTAAAATTTAGGTTAAACCTTTTAAGTGAATTCGAAACCGAGTTGTTCACAGATGACGTTAGATATATATTGAGAACCCCTGCGTATTATTCTAGGTTTGATCATATTAACAAGATTAGAGAGATAGATTGTCGTACGGATAGATTTAAAATGTCATTTTTCCCGCGTACCATAAGAGAGAACAATAGGCAGCGTAGCAAAGGGATAGGTAGGTGAAATATAGTTAGAGTAGTCTGTAGTGCATGATGCATGTAATAGCAACCAATTATGCCTTCCTTATTATGTAGATACTAACCATCTAGCTCCATGTGAGCCTATTGTCTAGCATGTCTCCCTTAAATATCCTAGTTGCATGTCAATAGTGTATGTTTGGTGATCTTCACCCCCTGCCACACACCCTCGTGGTGGCTCGCAGGGTATTACGTAGATGTAGATGTAAAATTTCCCCATGAAATAATTCATACATTCGTTTGCACAATAAAATGTACCGCGTAAAGCGGCCTTAACAGTGGAGTGGGTCACGCAGTAATATAATTTTGCAATGACAAAACCTAAAAATCATCCCTCAAAGTAGTCAAACTGGAGTCAGAAGAAGAAGAAAAAAAATGTACGAAAGTTAGTCTGCACAATGTCAGACTCGGACTTGATATTCTTTTGGGTATCCACAACACTTAATTGGTAGGTTCATAGACAGTCCTTATCCTAATGTCCAAAATTTGGGACATCATCTCAGTTTTCCATCTGCATCTACATACCACCCTACCCTACTACTGAAGACAAGTCATGGGGGAAACACATCAGGGAAATAACCAGTGTAGCAAACCGTAGATTAGGATTCGTAAAAAGGGTTCTAGGCAAATGCGATGTGAGAGTACGAGAAAGAAGCTATTTTACACTTGCCAGGCCTCGTTTAGAATATGCCGCTAGTATATGGGATACGTATGAGGAAGGCGTGCAAAGGAGATCCGCTAGGTTTGTTAAAGGCCGTTATGATAATTGTATAAGTGTTACGAGTTTCATAGAAGAACTAGGATGGGAATTACTATCAGAACGCAGGTCAAAATTTAGGTTAAACCTTTTAAGTAAATTCGAAACCGATTTGTTCACAGATGACGTTACATATATATTGAGAACCCCTGCGTATTATGCTAGGTTTGATCATATTAACAAGATTAGAGAGATAGATTGTCGTACCGATAGATTAAAAATATCATTTTTCCCGCGTACTATAAGAGAGAATAATAGGCAGCGTAGCAAAGGGATAGGTAGTTGAAATATAGTTAGAGCAGTCTGTAGTGCATGATGCATGTAATAACTACCAATAATCCCTTCCTTATTATGTAGATACTAACCATGTGACCCTATTATCTAGCATGCCTTCATTAAATATCCTAGTTGCATGTCTATAGTACATGTTTGGTGACCTTCACCCCCTGCCACACACCCTCGTGGTGGCAATCAAGGTAGTACGTAGATGTACCCCGCGAGCCACCGCATGAGTGTGTGGCAGGGGCTGTTAGGAAATCAGCCGCGTAAAAGTGTGTCACATGAGAGTGTTTAAAATAAAGCTTGGTTTTTATTATGGTCAGTTATTGTACGTGGAAATTACGGATTTTTGTACCTATCTGCTCGGAAATGTATCTCTCTCATTTCATCGCATCTATCGGACCTGGAAATGTAGTGTGACGTCAAAATATTATCTGGCGTCGCATTGAAACATATCTTTTCTGTATTTCTCAAGCAAACTAATGCCCTTGATTCATAGTCTTATTCCTAGGGGTTACCTGGGTATCCCCTGACCAGGTAACACCTAGGGGTCCCCTACGCTGAGCGATTCATAAACCTTACCTGGGTAACACCCAGCCAGGGGACGCCTGGGTAAGAGATTTGGCAACAATGCCGCGGAAAAATACATATGAACGATTCCGCTGAACGGTTCTCGATGTTTTCGATGCTCAATTTTTCACCGTAACCAAGCACGATATAAACAATAATATACCTAACTGTTTCACGATGTTGATGAAAAATGATCGAAGGAATATGAGAGAATTTTTATGATATTAATTAAATATTTATGTCAAATGAATGGTGAGGAATGCGAGAGTGGTTCAATAGGTACCCATGTTAGTGAACAGAAGACGTTACTATGGAAAGATGTTGATATTATCGTGTTCAGCCATTAGTACAGTAGTATCAATTCGTCCCACGCGTACTGCGTTAGGGGAGCTTTGGGTAAGCTTCACGCCTTACCCAGGAAATCAGCGGCCTGGGGAAGACCGTACCGTACGTTAACCAGGGAACAAAAGTCCCTGGTTAACGTCATACTGGCAGTTAACGACTATGAATACCATTTCTGAGCCATTTCCCCCACACCTGGGGGATACCCAGGTAACAACTATGAACCCTAGGATGCCTAGCGTGTCTAGCGTGCCGCCTCGGAGTCCAAAACGGCTCCCAGCCTAATCCTCCTAAGAGGCATGGAACACACTATGTTCGTTCGTAACGGGTTTTAACGTATTGCGCAGCTTTTCTTTGTATTTTGGTAGTTTTTGTTATGCCATTTGGTCTAGAGTCCCAAAAGCTCGCGGCGCATTCGAGGTATGGCCTAACCAGAGCAAAGTAGGACCTCTCTCATACTTTTTCATCCGAGGACCTTAATATTTTACGCTCGATTTCTAATATACGCTTTATAAGTCCTAGTTTATTTTCCTTTGCCACATATGCTTTGTATGTGTGTTCCCTGCGATATATCTGAAGTTAGGGTAATGTATCCGTATAAGACATTTGACTTTATCGAAAGACAATATGTTGATTGAACGGTCCTAATCCTAACATCCCAAAATCTGGAACATCATAAATATTTCCCTCCTGGGAACTGTACCCAATCAGATCTCTCTTGAATTTCTTACATAGGCTACCTATTCTAATCTGGTCCAGAATTCCTATATCTTCCTTCCCCTTCCACGCTTTGTACGCTTCCTAGCGTTCTCCCCTCTCTCATTCAGCATACCATGAATATATATCATGGTTTCGGATGTTTGGAATTGTGGCCTAGGCTACATGTTGTCTAAATTTCCACTTTTAGTTCACCCAGTCCTTGGCGCCACTTCGATTAGAGTCTTTTCAGTTGTAATTGTAAATAGACGTAGTTAATTGTTGCTTACGTGAGACTCTGATGAATATTCAATAACGATCGAGGAGATGTGAATCAATTGATGCTTAGAATAAAATCTTGCGATTTTTGTGATCTAAAAGTTACTTTTTAAATGGTAGAGAGGAAATATCTATTACAGAAAATGTGTAAGAGGTTTATGAAACGTCCATCGTGTGCCGACGACGATGTTTGCCAGACTCTAATTTGAATGCATTAAGCCCGTTTGCCTTAAATACAGAATTTAGAATGCCTTGTTTAAATTGAACTTACTTCGTACCAGACTGCAAAACAGGGTATGCGTCTACGAGGAACCAAAATAGGAGACTTGGATTGAAAAATAAGAATCTGTTCAAAGCGGCGGTAAGTGCATTCCTTTTTACCTACACTGCAATGAATACTCATGAAGTCACCTCGCATTATTATTAAATTTCCATATAGCGATATTCACGAAGTGCTTAAAAGTTAAATGAGCATTTGTGTAATTACATTTGGAGAGGATTTAAATATATCTGTAGACCGGACGATATTCAAAAGTGTATAATTAAGTCCCGCGTGTAGTACTATATTTTTTATCATCTGCCCACTGCATTATGATTAATTATAAGTAAAACCCATGTATATTCATGGTAAAATCGGTAAGACGTGTTTATTTACAATATTTCGACTGTATTTACATTTGAACTTCCGTCTTTCATCACTAGGCGGCACCACTTTCCAAAAGGTTGTTTGATTACGGAATTCTAGACAACAGTTTTTGGCGACCAGATCACAATCCATAATATATATTCATGCAGCAGCATACGTTTAGAAAGATCTATCCATCTCTCCTTTTTGCGTAACTCCATCACTAGATTTCTTTCCTCTCCAACCATGTCCAACACCTCCTTGTTCGTCCTTATCCCCACCCAGCTCACCACTAGTGCCCACTTCTCCACGCCCACGTCTCGAAAGCCTCAAGTCCACGAACATCCTCCCTTCGCTATGACAAAGTCTCCGACTGTTACAGTGCCACGATCCATTTAAAATTTTTCAAGAGCGTTTTTTTTGCGTCTCTTTTCAAACCCAACATTATAAATTTCCAAACATTGCATTTAACAAATGATATGGTACGAAGTCACTCGCACGGGTGCATATACACCAGGGTTGAAATTCGCCGCGAGTGACTTCGTACCACATCATTTGTTACATGCAATGTTTGGAAATTTGTCAATTTCGTCGTTTTAATAGCGACAATGTTGGGTTTATCCACCGCGACAGTGGCTTTGTAAGCACGACCTCGTCTCATGTGCTACAATGTAGACTTGAGGCCTTGAACATCTAGTTCGCATTAAACCCCCCCTGGAAATTCGCCTTGAAGGAAGTTGGCTTGGTTTTGTAACTGGCCAGCACACCTGACCGGCAAATGAGAGATCCGGGTTCGAATCCCGGTCAAGTCAAATGATTTTTTCATAGCAAATTTCAACCCTGGTGATTAGAAATTTCTTTGAACATAACAAATTTGGAAAAGTATACGAGCTCGTACTCATTTAAAGCAATATTTTCATAAATTCAGTGCACTCCTATAATAACCGACGGACAATTTTCAAGAAAAGAAATCATACTTTCAATGGCATTCGGACAGAGTATTAGTTACGGAGTGGTAAACTCCGACCAAATTGGATTGATTTTTCACCATTTACTTCTTGATCCCGTTAAATCTGTATTAAGCGACGACCAACAGCTTTTTTGCTGAAAAAATGTTCGTTAATAAGGTCGACTGGGGTTGTTACTTGTAGTACCATGCCGATAGACGGGCGGCTGATTTAAACAAAATGGAAAAACTCTTACGGCGACGGCTCTGTCAAAACATACGTAGATGGCGTTTATTTCCTCACAATTTAGTTGCTCCTGGGAAATTTCAATGCATATTAATTAGATGTGTACATGACGGTTCCGCTGATAAATGGTCGTTGAGAGGGGTGGTCGCTTCATAGGAGTGGTCGTTGAGATAGGTTTCACTGCACCACAAAATATATTTCATGTCAAATCAATACAAAAAGGTATTTAAGACATTATATCAGTTAAGACAATTTAGACACCGTATCCCGATTTCCCTTCGCCAAAAATTAATAGACGGTCTTGTTTTCCCACACATAGATAACTGCTGTGTGGTATACGCCGACCTAGCAAAAGAACTGAATTTAAAACTTCAGAGGATTCAGAACTCCTGTGCGAGGTACTTCTTTGTCATCAAATATTATGAACACGTGACACCATACTCTGAAAAACTCGGATGGTTAAAAATACAACACAGGCGCTTACTTAATAAAGCAACGTTTTTACACAAAATAATAATCACAGAACTCCCCACATATTTATACAATACAATGTGCTGTACAAGGCTACAACATATAAACGTCCAACGCGCCACATGGAATAACTGTATGTACCACGATACCGAACATCTGCTTATGCTAATTCTTTCCATGTCACTTCCTGTGGACATGTGAAATCACTTACCTGAGTATATTAAAAAAATATAAGACCAGTAATAGATTTAAAAATGAGTAGTTCTAAATATTATTTCAACTGTATTAATGAATGTGTTATCTTGTGTAACATTTAAATAAATTGTTTTTTAGTTGTTTTGAGTGATTTACCTCACATTCCTATGGCAATTTTTGTAAAATCAGGGCATCAAGTATTATTGTTCATCAGTAACCTATGATGGAATTAATCATTTGACTCCAAAACAATGTATTCAAACGTTGTGTTCCTAAGGGACGTAATCGTCCCGGAATAATAAAATATTATTCTATTCTACTTGAATTTTTCTATTTAATAACAATTGTCGGCATTCAAAACTTCGACTGAAGCGAAGTATTTAGGATACCTTCATAAGTTCAGCTCCACTAATAATGCCATTCGCCTGCTCTAAAATTCCAACACGCAGCTCAATTTTATATTCGGTATCACTATAACCGCAGGTGGCTTAACCACCGTTCCATCCGAACTCCCATCCTCCCATATAGACTTCCTACATACAATACCTGCCACACGCCAATGAATTAGGGAATGTAATATAATGTACCATCTCCGGTACTTAGACCCGGGCACTTGAGATGCGATGCCAGTACTCTAGCCACTACACCAAGTCAATTGCTCGATTAGGAAATCAATTATTGTACAAGTAAAATTATTGGTGGAGAAGGAAGAATAGAGACCTGCAGGCAACCAAACTTATGGTTGAAAAACGAAAAAGACATTGAGAGCTGATTTAATCAAATAAAATAATGACCAAGAATGAGTACTGATAGTCGAGAAATATATAATTTTAATATGCTCGCTAGAGAAATCTCAGGATCTTGGGTAAAACTTTCAACTCTATAAGGTATTAAATTTCAAAGAGACAATTAGTCTAGGGCAGGGCACTCACAATTAGTCCATGGCGGAGTCGTTCCTTGGTAGAAAACAAAAGAATTCGTCTACAGTACTGACCCTCACAAAATTTAATTTTCCGACCGTGGTCTGACGAATTTACGTCCTTTTGAAGGTCAAAATGGAGGTTATTCGATAAAACATGGCCAGTAAGTACTGTTGAGAAATGTCTATTTTGGATTTGGAAGTGTTCATTAAACCTTGAGATTAAATAATAATAAAATTCTTGAACATATGGTAATTGCTGTTTTTACTCACAGCCAACGTTCTGCCAAACATATTGGTATCCTCAGGGCTTTGTAACACAAAAAAAGAGACATAGCGCCAGGTATTTGCACAAATTTTAGTACAGAAGTCGTGGAATCGAAAAAAATTATCTACATTAGAGCTTCAAGATGAACAATAACGAAGTATATAAAAACTCGAAACGGTAAAGAAGTAAGTAAACAACCTGCAATTTAATTGACATGGACCATTTACAAATTTTTCACAGCAATTTTAATAAATAAATATAAAATTAATAATCCAAAACCTTCATCACATAAAACATATATAAAATCAAAGTTAACGTTTACATCGATTATAAGTATTTTTTTGGAACAAAAACAAAAAAAATACAGAAATCAGTAAGGCTTCATCCTATCAAACCTATATAATTCTACTAACTTTGTCAATCTCATCTCTCCTATTCCAAACAGTACCTAGTGTTTTTTATGGTCCGTACCAAATCTTTGAACAGTCAATTCTGCAAGCACGGTCCACGTTGGCTATGGTTTGCATAATTTAATGGCCAAAAATTCAAGAATCTTATGATAATCTATATTATATTGGTCGAGAAAGTTATCGTTGATTACTTGAGATTAAAGTTCACCAGTTCTCCGATCGTAGTCATCTAAAGTGGGATGAGTGTATGAGTATCCTTGGAGGTCATACTATCTCCACCGGCGCACGCGGTTCTGAGGCAAAAAATCGGTAATTATATCATTTTCCCGCGCAGCGATTGCTCAATCAAGCTTCTAACCATGGATTGTGGAAGAACTATAGCGTTGCATAGTGACGCAATAACATATTACTATCGCAAGGTGTTTTGCGTCGTACAATGAATATTGAAGAGCGGAATAAATACGATCCATATCGTAAATAAGTAAGAGTACTCCATAAAAAGGACACATCTACATCTGCATAGTACCCTGCGAGCCGCCGCATGAGCGTGTGGCAGAGAGTGCTGGGACACCAGCCGGGTAAAAATTTAATGGATATGATTTTGGGGCAACTTTATGGAATCTGAAGAGGACAGACTGCAAGATTAGGCTCGCAAATATCGGTCTGGCACAATACAATACAACAAAATTGCTCTTCTAATCTATGTTAAATTATGAATCTAAGAACTTTTCTACTCTGTTACATGATAAGCCGAAGAAAAAGCTCAGCTCAGTGAAAACCTGGCTGATAACCAGAGAGGGGACTGGTACCGACAGAGCTTACACGCCCAAATGAATCGCTAAAGAAAGGCAATAGGACTTGAAGGAGATTATAAGGAAAAATAGTGTGAGTAGATAACGCATCATTATTTCATATGTGTAGGTTTCATTTGTTTAGAATGAGTAGTTTTTGAGAAAAAAAATGTGGGGATTTACTATTTGGGCAACCCTAGCAGCTATTCGGGATCATTTTTTAGATTCTTCAGACAAATCAAACTGTCCATATCCCTTAAAGAAAGGGACAAGTCACTCGCTATGCTTAAGACAATATAATGCCACAACATGGGCGAGGCGTTGCATAAAATGTAGTGCAATAATGTACAACAAACGATTCTAGAGCATTGTACATAAGGACGGTGAAGAGCTATCTCGACCGTGTTGCCTATTGATGCGAAAGGCAAAGATACCAGTAATTTTACATGGGAAATGGTACTTGTATGTACTCCAGACCAAAATTTTATTTATACCTGAGACATGAATATACATTATGGATTCTCGACTCTTCGCCAAAAACTGTTGCCTAGAATTCCGTAAACAAACAACTTGTTCGATTGAGTCGCCATCTAGTGATGAAAGACGGCAGTTCAAATGTAAATACAGTCTACAGATCGTAAATAATTACGTATAGCCGGTTTAACTTACCAGTAATCATAATGCAAATGGATAATAAATGTATTACTACACGCGGGACGTAATTAAACTCATTTTTTAAATATTGTCGGGTCTTCAGATATGTTTAATTATTCTCCAAATTTAATTACACAAGTGCACAGTTAACTTCTTACCACTTCGTGAATATCGTTCAACAGGAAATAAATAAATGATACGAGTTGAAAAAAGTGAAATGAATTTGAAGACGGATACAAGTACTATAAGGATTTCAAAACCAAGATCCGACAATATCATCTATGGATGAGAAATTGCGCCAGTAACTATCATTTGAATAACAAATGAAGGATAGATTGTTGAACCTACTCCGAGGCCACATATGAAGAGTAGGTTAAACATTAACATCCACATTAATCCATCTAGATCATACCTTCTGATTCCTAATGCTCTCAACAGGTAAGAAACCAAAAAATGTAGCTGTAGATTAACATTTAAAGATCCACACAGCAGAGAAAAGACTCACGATGGAAGTTTCAAATGCCTCTTTAACACTTCCGGTAGTAGATATTTCCTCCCTAGCATTTACAAAGTAACTGTTAGGTCTCAAAAACAGTCAGCTTTTATTCATAACACCAAGTAGTTCATATCTCTTCAATCGTTATTGAATATTCACCACAGTCAACACCTAACGACGTCTATTCACGATTTGATGGAGGAGACTTTTTTCTAAGTGGCGCCAAGGACTGAGTGAACTGAATGCGGAATTCATTACCAAGGCAACGATTGCAAACATTTAAATCCATATTCATGACCTGAGATCTCGTCAAAAACTATAAGTGTGTATTTTCTATGTTTCCAACTATTAAAAAAAATAAATCACGCGGTAACCGCTGTAATTTCGTCATGAATACAAAAAAAACCTGCCGATATGAAGGAGTTTTAATACGTCCCGCGTGAAAAAAATGAGTTGAGTTAAAGAATTACATGGATATTCGTGTTTAATTTCTGAGCTTCTCAGTCATTTTGCAGTATATAATTTCACTATTAGTATTGTGATATTGCTACGTACATGAGTTCAAAAATAACTGTTCATTTCAAGGAACACGCTTAACACATTCACTTAACCAAAAGAGTACACGCCGTAACATTCAAATTCACTCGCTAAGACTCATTTTCGAATCATGCCTTGTTGATTCCGCTCTCTCGTCAACAACCACCAGTTGCCAAGGCTCTACACGATTCCCTATTTTAACCGTGTTTCCAGAATCCTCTCGAACATTCCTCCGCTATAATATGTGGACCCCAGAAGTCAAGGGGTCTAAGTGACATTTTTGAAAAAAATAAGTTAGTTACAGGAATGGGAAGTGAAAATATAAATCTTTTAGGTGGTAAAGGGATCCAAGTGATTTTCTTGACAGGTTGCGCTATCTAGGGTAATGCCTCTTAACTACTTAGTGGGTTGTACCAAACATTTTCAACTTTGACTTAAGTTTTCTCTAAACAATGGTTTTGTAACTTAGACCCCTTGACTTCTGGGGTCCTCATATGTTCTGAATGCTCCCTACAGATGCTGAAATTACAACTTAAATTTCCAACACGATCTTCACGATGACTGGGGAACTATCTCATTCAGACTACATTCAGGTACCTAAGATTCCTTAAAAACTATCGTCAAACAAAAAAGGCGTGACTGAATTGCATACATAAGCGTTCACATATTGCAAGGTGGTGATTTAGGCGACGCATCACACCCGCATCGACCAGTCGAATTTGTCATGATTTACGACCCCAGAATTTTTTTGAAAGGCCTATGTCATAAAACTTGCAATATTCAGAGAGTAAATAATGCAACTATTCCCAGGGAGACCTGTTTCTCAAATATGACAACATTATCTAGGTGCATCAATAAACCACTGTAATATCGGAAATATAACAATACAATACAATAACTTTATTGAGACCATGGGACCTTATGTCCCCTAGATTCTAATGTAAGAACATAAGCAAAAAAAAGATGAAACGAAAATAATTTTTTTCCACAGAGATTAGGCCGGGAGTGTAACAATTAAATGTACCAATCACTACATGAAGCCTCTCACAAGATGCAGTATGAATTTCCAGTAAAAAAAATATTCCTGAAGTAGCACATGAGGTGTATCATAGACAAATGTAGAGATCAAATCATGAAATACATTGGAGGCAAGAATATATAGGGTATATTTTTTTACAAAAACCTATATCAGTATTAAAAAATCGTAAACAAAGGGAGATGTGTCAATCCTTCTGCTATTATAATACAAAGTATCAGCCGTCATGGTTGCAAGATTAATATCTATTATTGTTTCATTTCCACAAGCTACCTGATTGGTTTCTTGTGATAGCTCGGAAGGTGATGCTAATAGTTAAGCCTTTCCCAACAGGCTTTCGGTCAGCACAGCCTGCATGTTGGAGACTTTGAAACAACTTGCGGGTGTCCGTTGCCTTGAGGGAGAGTTATCCAGAAGCGAGGGGCACCTTTCACCGAAAGGCATCGATCGGATGTGAGTGTCGCCGCCTAGTGGGTTGTTCTCACAACTATTCCTTACCGAAGGGTAAGATGCGTCCTCTTAAGGTATTACGAGCGAGATAGTTCCCTAGTCATAATGGAGACCATATTCGAATTATTCGTTTTAATTTCACCAGCTGTAGGACATATATTTGAATTCAATATTGCATTATTAATGATGTAATAATATAGTTTTATATGACAGAAATTGTGAGTAATTAAATGAAAATATCTAAATAAGTCTTCAACTTGACTCATGTTCTTCGCGCGGTGCGTTTGAAACTCCTTCAAAACGGAGGGTTTTTTATGTGATCCCGATGAATTTACTGCGGTGAAAATATTATAAATTACCAAAAATGGTTGAGAAAACATGCAAAGTACACACTGTTAGTTTTTTACGACATCTAAGTGTTAGAAATACCTCATTTTGTAAATAATGTCTCTCTGGAGTACATACACGTACCATTTCTCATGTAAAAGGGCTGGTATTTTTTTGGGAAAATACCTCCGAAAGTAATGCGGTAAGGGGTTAAATGTTTTATGTCATTGGGTAGGTGAGATATTTTTCTTGAAAATGACATAAAATTCTTTGATTTCTAAGTAAAATGATTTTTTTGCTCGAACTACCCTAAGAGTTCACCTCCACAGCAGCAAGAAGCGTCCAGTAAAAGGGAATCTGGCGGAGATTGCGTAAAAAGATCAAGAAAAATGGGAAAAATACACGGAGACACGGTAAGGAGAACGAGGAGAATCATTGGGTGCTGCGACAATAAAGATCTCTTACAATGGAGCTCGGCGGTTGCGGTATTCCGAGTTAAATAAGACTTGAAGATCATCTTTACCCAGCAACAGATAAACAACTTCAGGCCACAAATATTTTCATAATCAAAGCATATCATTAACATAATTCATAAAAATAATACCAATAATTTGCATAAACGTAGCCTTTTTTGGCGGCGAAATTTCACAACTTCATTATATCATAAGCAGGCATCAAATTAATCTCCCTTATGTAATCGTAAAATGTCACACGAGGCAAATAAAAACTAGAGATATTCCACTGCTCATCATAATTACGCGGGATCCTGATGATGTAGCCGTGAGACAATGTTCGGTCAAGAGGAAAAAGGTCATATGGAGGATTCTCTTGACTGCAGTTCAAGATTTAAATACTCGACTCCAGTCGTTTCGTAACGAGAGAGCTCACTCAAACGGAAATCATTATTGCTTATGAAAAATTACAACCACAATAAACTAGTTCTTTGTGACCGGGTTGAGAAACTTATATGCATCCAGCGGAAACATAGCGAGGAAACCCATTCATTTTTTTTACTTAATTACTTTATTAATTTTTTTATTATAAATTAAATTATATATGTATTATATTATTATTATTTATTATATATATTTATATATATATATATATATATATATATATATATATATATATATATATATATATAAAAGAGTCTTCGCTCTTGCGACCAAGGTGCTAGTGGCACCGAAATATCAAGAAACTTTGTAAGTGTGTTCATCATTTTTTTGTTTTCTGTGTTTGTCGTCTGCCTTCCTCTGGCAAACTTTTATATATTCGTCACTTAAGTGATCCTAAGTGCATTTTTATATATATATATATATATATATATATATATATATATATATATATATATATATATATATATATATATATATATATATATATATATATATATATATATATAAGCTAGCAACAAGGCGTTGAGGTTGGGGATGGATAGATAGGTATATCAGTGGACACTCACAGAAAGGCGATCCATGACGACACCGGTGTCCACTGCTCTCGGAAGCTTTCGGGCGAGAACCCTTCCTCAGCGGGAGAAAATCACAACTCATATATATATATATATATATATATATATATATATATATATATATATAATTAATTAATTAAAATTTAAATAATACTGAGTGTCAAATGTTTGTTAGGGTCAAATCTTGTACTCGATATCCAACCAACCAACTTTCCGGTGACGTAGTGCTCAGAAATGTTGTCCATAGCCAAAATTCTGAGGACAATATACAGTGATCAATGAAAATAATGACGATAGTTAACATACTAAGCGTTTACTATGAGTTTTTCTTGAGTATGAGCTGTTTGTCGGCGTCAAATCCGTCAGTCGCTTTTTCATCCGAGGAACATCCTACGATACGTTTAACAAAACCTAGTTTCTGCAATGCTGTTCCGCATATATTTTGTACGAGTGTTCCTCGTGATGTATCTGAAGTTAAGGTTATTCAAGATAAATAAACGGGTACGTGTAATACGATATATGGTCAGTGTAATGATCAGAAAACATCGTTCTGTAACATATATGACCTACGGCCTAGATGTATCTGCTATGAGATGCCAACAATTTTTTTTGCAACCGTCATTTACTGAAAACTACGAGAATGGCGCATGGTCAACTGGGGCCCGGAAAGTTATCGTAGCTTCATTTTTCTCCCATGGTATAATTATTTTAATATATCTCACGGTATGTGTGATTATAAAAATTTTATTTCTTTTGTGATGTGTCTTTTAAGCAGTCCACAGTCCACAGGATGTAGACTGAAGGTAAACATACTGCCTTCCGGTTGGTACGGAGGCTTCCGCGGTTATTTAATGACCGTATTCTGTCCGGGTTTTTGCCGCGTCGATCCATTTTTGGGGGGCGGGACTTACGTAGCCGGGACTTCGTTAAAAAATAGCAAGAGTTCTCGCCAAGCACGACGTCTTGACCAGATTCCGAAGCGACAAGAAGAGCTCTCACCTCCTTCGAAATGAAAAAGATCGTCTCCCGTCGGATATTTACGAAGGAGTGTACGAAATAACATGCAGCTGTGGAAAATCGCACATCGGGCAAACGTCTAGATCCCTGAAATGCAGGTTGGAAGAACATCTAAGAGCAACCGAAAAGAAAAATTTTCGCCTTTCCGCAGTCGCAGAGCACGCATTTTCGGAACCTGGCCATATAATTAATTCTAACGGGTGTAAGATCATCGCCAGAGAAAATAAGTATTTACCTCGGCTAATAAGGGAAGCTATCGAAATAGGGAAGAACACAGGGAACTTTAATAGAGAAGACGGCTATCCGCTAGCTTCAAGGTTTAAACGGCTCTTCCAACAATCGATTTCGAATTCCCATCCGGCCAATGAGCGCGCACCTGACTAATACCGTTAAAAATGAATGATCTGCATTTCATTTAGGACCTGACGAAGCCAGCTGGAAGGCAGGCGAAACTGTGGTCCCCCAAAAATGGATCGACGCGGCAAAAACCCGGACAGAATACGGTCAGCCTTCCGGTTGTTTCAACGCAATGAGTGAAGGCCAAGTGAGATCAGGAGGAAATTCCGATTGTTCAAGACATTCACGGAAAATAGAGCAGCGCGAAAAATTTAACGAGTAAACGTGGATGTTAATGGCACAGTCATACCCACAGACAACAGTGATAATGTGTAAAGAACGCGTCAAGAATGAAGTTCGAGTCTCCAAGAAACGTTGAGTAATATCGTAGAGTTAGCTCTTGCTCTATAGTAATATCTGTGGATATTTGTGTGGTTTTTCCGTATCACTGCCAGGGTAAACAAAACACTTGTGATGGGTAATTCCTTCAAACACTCTGGCAGGATTTACAATGATCAAATTGCTCCTGAGCGTCGGCTTTTTTGGCCTCTGATTTCTCAATGCTTTCAAAAATTAGTTACGTAACATTTGTCTTCTATATATATAAAAACGAATGTATGTCTGTCTGTCCTGTATGCATTACTACACTGTTGATCCGATCGCCAAGAAACTTTAAGAGGTTGTTGAGTACACTCTTGCAAAGGTTTCAAAGGTTTTAGGTATAAAATTTTTTTAAATTTCGTCCCCCCCCCCCAAGGTCCTCTTAATCTTTCGAATACTTTTCGAGCAACAACGCCCGACGGGTAAGTGCATTATTACAGTTTTAATCCTATCGTGCTGAAATTTTGCCGAGTAATAGCTCAAGGCAGGAGGAAAGTTGTAGGTTACTTTAAAATGATCTGTGCCCATAAAGGTCCCAAAAAGGGGCCCTTAAGTGCTTCGCGGTACGTATCGGGTTTTGTGCAGTGGTTTCATTTTTTACTTTTTTAAATTATTTTCGCTCAAGATAGAGAGTTGGAATTTTTTTGTTAAATGTCTGAAAGAATGTAGTTTTTAATTCTTTCAATTAATTATCCTTTTCACTTCGTAATTGACTGAAAATTGCGTTTTTAGCTGCAGAAACACATATTTGTCTGTGAAATCAACAATACCATATTCGCTTGACAACCAGATTTCGGTCATTGCTGTTGGAATTCATATACTAATTTAATAAAACAATTACTTGAAATGAAGCCTGTCATCACAACTACTTAATAACTCCTCACCTCTTATATAAAGAGTTTTGAAGGAAGTATGATCCCGAGCAACGCCGGGTAATTCAGCTAGTTGAATATAGAATTTAAAGGAACACATTTCAACAATTGCCAACGCCCGACTATTTTTAATTCAGGATGTAATGTAAAGGAACGTGTATGCTCGTTCTAATATATTTTACCGGAACTACCTAGATTTTTAACCAAAGCATTGTGTAGGGCTCAATTCTCTCATCACGGACAACATCAATGAAAATTACATAGCCTACATCTGTAGGGCATTTCGGGGCCTCTTTAGCAAATAGTTACAACGAATATCTACAGTGGCTTCGAGTTGCCGTGCAATTTGCGGCCTGCGCAAAGACCCGGCGAGTCAAAGGTCTGTGGTTTCACTTCCAGTTCAGGTCAATATATTTATCACAGAGATTTCCAGGTAATTCATCGCCACGCTTCCGTAACTCATACACACGGTGCATTTCGTGGAGATATTACATACATACATACCAATCACGCCGTTCCCTTCCAGGGTAGGCAGAGTCACTAAGCTTCACTCATAAATACATATTTGTACACCTAACTCCGCTTCAATAATTTCCTCCATACTGGCCTATCCTTGCAAACCTCTTTTGCCTCATTTACCCCCATACACTGCTTCATACACGCCCTCCTGTTTTTAAGACTCCTGATATTCCTCCTCCATAGAATTTCCTCAACCACATTCAACCACAACTTTCTGGGCCTACCTCTACCTCTCGCACCATTCATTCTACTCTCATATATCTGTTTCGTCATTCGACGGTCATCCGTTCTCTCAGCATGGCCAAACCAACGAAGCACACTCCTTTCATATATGTCCATTACTGGAGCATCTAACCCACATTCATATATCACCCACTCATTCCTGACCCTATTCATCCTACTTTTGCCGCAAACACTCCTCTTATCTTTAGGGATATGATGGAACGTGAAGTACTTAAGCTCATTTTCTGCCGTTGGAAAGTATATTTTAAGTTTTATATCCACCGTTACGGCTCTAATTAAGTCCCTTTTTTTCTCTGCAGGTGTGAATTGAATCACTTCAACAGAAATATTATCACTGTATGTACATACTTATGTATGTTGCGGCAGACTTTGTGCGCCAGTAGTTATTATACATGTCGTTAACATAACCGATTTACTTTTTCGCTCGGACAAGAGTGCTTAGGCGTGGCCATTGAGGTAGCTGGAGCGGGCATGACGTCATCAAACTGTAGCATAACAACCGAAGCAACAATCATATTGTTTATCCCTGCTATTTCCTGTATATCGCACGACAGAATGGATGCATTAGCGGATGTACATATAAACCAATAACTCCGATCCCTTCCGCGGTAGACACAGTCACTAAGCTTCACTCATGAATACATATTTGTATTACTAACTCCGCTTCAATAATTTCCTCCATACTGACCTATCCTGGAAAACCTCTTTCGCCTCATTTACCCCCATACACTGCTTCCTACACGCCCTCCTGTTTTTAAGACTCCTAATATTCCTCCTCCTAAGAATTTCCTCAACCACATTCAACCACAACTTTCTCGGCCGACCTCTACCTCTTACACCATTCATTTCACCCTTATGGTGTAAAAAAATTAGTCTTCCTGAATTGGCAATGTTATTTTAATTCCTCGCGAATGTGTTTCATAAATCACGACGCCTCGCACCACAATGTGGCCTGAAAATCATAGAAACCACAAAGAAAATGAGCAAATTCGTACGGGGCCACGCTGATATTCACCTTGAAGTGAGATGACCAGGCGGTGAAAACTGGTAAAAACACCTCACAGACAATTCTTGAAAATCCGGGTTCAATCCTTGGTAGAGTAGACTGATATTTTAACAACGACTTTCACCTCATATAGGGGTATGTACAAATGTAGAAAATCGTTGAAGAGAACTGATGAGGGAGCACTTTCAATATATACATCGACCATTACTATTATTATATTACCATCGACCTTGGCACCTTTTTAAACCTATGATTCGATACATTTGTTGGCTCGATTCATTTTTGGCACCCCTGTGACCTTTGACCCCGGAGTTACCCTTTAAGGTCAAGGAATGACAAGAGTGACCTGAAGATCTTATCATCGACCTTGGCACCTTTTTAATCATATGATTCGATTCGTTTGTGGCCTCGATTCATTTTTGTCACCCTGTGACCCTTGACCCCAGAGTAGCCCTTGAAGGTCAAGATATGACAAGAGGGATCTGAAGACCTTACCATCGACCTTGGCACCTTTTTAAACCTATGATTCGATACATTTGTTGGCTCAATTCATTTTTGGCACCCCTGTGACCTTTGACCCCGGAGTTACCCTTTAAGGTCAAGGAATGACAAGAGTGACCTGAAGATCTTACCATCGACCTTGGCACCTTTTTAAACCTGTGTTTCGACTGGTTTGTAGGGGCGATTCACTTTTGGTCACTCCTGTGACCTTGACTGTGTCCTTTCAGGGGTCACGGTTGCATTTTCGAACTCGAAAGCTCTTCTAATGTGTTCTTCGTGCCCAAAAACCTAATAATTGAAAGTTTCGAAAAAGAATTCTGTCTTTTTTGTATTTCGAATAATTTTACATTGAAAGCCCATAAGGCAAATTTTGGATTTTTGGTTGGACCTTATTTCTGGGGTCAAAAAGTCAAATTTATAAAATTTTGCTTACACTCAACAAAACTTACAACCTTTTTCTACCCAGGTACCAAATTTCATCCATATGGCATAAAATATAGTGCCTAAAATTACAGGTCAAAAATGACACACGATCAATGGGACACTCTGTACATTGATACTGAGACCGGTAGAAGAGTCTGTCCCTGATAATAGCGTAGTATAAAACTAAGAAAACTGATCTATCACACTCTTTTCCGAGTGAGTTGACTAATAATTAAACAGCACTCACTATTCCGACTATCAATTGGAAATAATTGGAAAGTTAAGTTCAAAAATTGGTCAAAATAGGCTATCACAGTTCGAGAATCTAACGGAAATAGGGTTTTACGCATACTTCTAGTAGCTTCCGATAATACGTTTACTGATTTGGCTTAGAAAGAATTGAGGAGAAAACAATTGTTTGTCGCTTGATTGGATCGCTTGATTAAAGAGGAAAGAACCATGGGACCATATGGAACACTATACAGAAAAGAAGAACTGGATAGATTGGACACACCCTGAGACACAATGGGTCTGCGAGGAACATAATTGACGGTAAAATAGAGGAAAAAGTCCTCAGAGGAAGACCCAGGAATAAGTTCGTGGACCAAATAAAGAGGTAAGTACACAGGAAGAGATTCAAGGAAGTGAGAGAACTATCATCAGAGTGAGAAGGATGAAGGGCTGTAGCCAACCAATCTCAGGATTGATCGACCAATTATAACGATGATTAAAGAAAAGCCGCCATAATAGATTCATCGGAAACGTGATCCCCTCGCCGAAACGGCACTGGAGCGTTTACAAATGGGCTGCACTTTTAAGCAAAATGATCCAAGTTGTCGGCGCTCCAAAATGAACTACTTCTGTATTTCTAACTATTAACTTCGCTTTTAACTTTGCATCAGAAGCATGGACCATTGGATAAGTTGCCCATAAAAAAACTGCAAGCCTTCGAAACCTGGCGCTGACGGATGACTCTAAAGATAAAATGGACGGACAAGTTAAGAAATGATGAAGTGTGCAGAAGAGTAGAAGAGGAAAGGACCATATGGAACACCATAGAAAAAAGAAGTACAAGATTAATTGGACACACCCTGAGACACAATGGGTTCGTGAGAAGCATAATTGAAGGCAAAATTTAGGGAATAGTCCCTAAAGGAAGACCCAGGAATAAGTTCATGGACCAAATAAAGAGGAAAGTACACATGAAGAGATACCAGAAGGTAAGAGAACTAGCATTAGACAGGGAAGGATTGAGGGCTGCAGTCAACCAATCTTAGGATTGAACAACCAATGATTTACTTTGACCCACCCCATGAGATTGAAAAACAATGTTACGGATTTTATTTTCACGATTTAAGGAGCTCAAACGAGCTGCCACAAGATCCGTGCGAGACACGCCTCATGTCTGAGAAATAGCCATTTTTTTCGGGCGTACCCATCAACACCTCGACTCCTCCGTGGGACGCTACGTCCGTCACGTTTGGGAGGTTACCGACCCACCTTCCCACCGCGGACTCACCATCCGGAGGGCTTCCGGATGGATCAAAAAAAAAAGCGGCGCGAATCACCGGGGGAGAATTTGGGATGGTGTGCCACCTCAGAAGGGTGGGGCAGAAGGTACACTCTAGCTTACTCTGGTTCAAGAGGAAGGGGGATAAAATCTTAAGACTGCCGCTAAACGAAGCGAGAAGGTGAAGCAACACCTGCCGTTCCTCTCATCCTCCCTCCTCCTCTGCTTCCACGTCTCCTCTCCCAAAAAAATCCCCGCGATCTCACACCGCTGTGGAGAGGGTATCTCCTTGCGGTATATCGATTTCTCGAAGCGTCGAGTGTGCGTGCACTGAGCAAGGTACTTCGTCAGCAGAAGTGGACGAAAATAATAAACACTCATAAATTTCCATTAGAGAAACATAGGCTTAAACTAGGAATCTAAACGCATACAATTGCCGGGCCTATACGCCGAAAAAAAGTTCAAGTGAAGGCCGCGAGGTACACGTTCTGAATAGGCATTAGAGGACTGAAAGCGTGACAGAGATGATGAGAGTCTTAGGATGGGGGAAACGATGATGAAAAGATGCTCTTCAAGTCTTATTTAACTCGGAATACCGCAACCGCCGAGCTCCATTGTAAGAGATCTTTTTTTGTCGCAGCACCCAATGATTTTCCTCGTTCTTCTTACCGTGTCTCCGTGTATTTTTCCCATTTTTCTTGATCTTTTTCCGCAATCTCCGCCAGATTCCCTTTTACTGGACGCTTCTTGCTGCTGTGGAGGTGAACTCTTAGGGTAGTTCGAGCAAAAAAATCATTTTACTTAGAAATCAAAGAATTTTATGTCATTTTAAAGAAAAATATCTCACCTACCCAATGACATAAAACATTTAACCCCTTACCGCATTACTTTCCGAGATATTTTCCAAAAAATACCAGCCCTTTTACATGGGAAATGGTACGTGTATGCACTCCAGAGAGACATTATTTACAAAATGAGGTATTTCTAAAACTTAGATGTCGCAAAGTACTAACAGTGTGTACCTTTAATGTTTTCTCAACTATTTTTGAAACTTTATAATATTTTCACCGCAGTAAATTCATCGGGATCAGAAAAAACCCTTCCGTTTTGAAGGAGTTTCAAACGCACCTTGCGAAAAAAATGAGTCAAGTTGAAGACTTATTTAGACATTTTCATTTAATTACTTACAATTTCTGTCATATAAAACTATATTATTGTGTCATTAATAATGCAATATTTAATTCAAATATATGTCCTACAGCTGGTGAAATTAAAACGAATAATTCGAATATGGTCTCCATTATGTCTAGGGAACTCTCTCGCTCGGACTTGTGTTGCAAAATATTGTTTTATTTACTTGTGTATATATTCTGATTGAGTCGGTGAACTTTTTCTTGATTTCATGGACACATATATTTGTGAAAAAGTGATTTGCTGAGAATTTTGATTTTTGTGACTTGTAGCAAACGTCTGCCTCTTTTGACAGATTTCATCTATTTCGGGTACCTAATTCCACTTTAGAAGGTTGCTCGTATATATAATGGCTATGTATTGGTTGATTTTGTATCCAATGGTGGGATAAAATTTATAATAATTGTTATTATATAGGTAATGTTGTAATAAATATTGTTGGCATTTAACAGTTTTGCGCCACTGGTGAAGGTTAAAAAGTCTTAAGAGAGCTAAAAATATCCTTGATACACTCCAATTGGTTGAGTCTGCATAACGGCGATCAGCAGATTTGGGGAGTGTTTGCTTCATTAGGGAATGACATGGTGGAAATACGGCTTACTTGGTAGAATGGACGTATTTCCTGAGGCCTTGATGACGTGCACCCTCTAAGAATTTATGGGATATCTTTGATTCTTTCAGGTGTGTATTCATAGAAATGAAGACCATCCTATAGATGCATTTTACCATTGTTTTGCCCCGGTCAAGCTACTTTTCAATCCTCCTAAGATGCCCAGGAAAAATAAAAAGTCCAATCAATTTTTGAAGAAATATTCTGATGGTGCCTGATGGTTGATTCTTACATTAACGACTGGAAGTTGGATCACTTTATTTTAGTCAGCTGCCATTTCAACTCTATTATTTAGGAGGATGATTCTTGCACATCTAAGCAGTCTGAATACAAGAAAAAGACTTGTCTGAAAAAAATTTTAAGTCAATAATGCCAAGGGACACGACACTTTAATGGGATTTTTTCCGCAGTAAATATTGCACTCATCTCGATTTTATTAAATTTAGCCTCACTTTTGCTATATTTTCAACCAACAGTTTCTTCCTCAGCTCAAAGGGACGATACAGATGGGGTTTTCCACTCATAACTTAGTGCTGAGGAAAGCACATGGTCATGTCGGTATTCGGAATGTACAGAGAAGCAACATTATGGCAGGACCTCCTATAATCAGCCTTCAACATAAGAAATACTATCCCTAAATTTCTACTAGATCTATAGAACTCACCATCCCTAAGACGGTCGTTAAATTTCAATGGTTACTCGTATTGCATTTATTAATTCAATACAAAGCTTGCAAACAGACTTACAACCAGGTTTCCAGGACATATTATCATAGATACTTAATAAAATGTCTTAGAATTGGAAAGCGGACTGATAATATACTTCAAATTATTCATCGGAGGTTCTTTTTTTTGTTACTTTGGCATATGGTGTTTATAGCTGTTTTTTAACCTTTCCTTATTGGTCCCGAATGTGGAAAGATTTTCGTTAGCATTTTACATTACTTTTTCGTTCCGTTTTTGTGGCTGTAAATTATTGGAAGACTGTATGACGTAAGATTTGTATCAAATTTTCCTGTCGCAGACGTTGCTTTCCGGGAAAATTGGCCATGATTCAAGAGCAAGCATGCTTAAAATTTTAAATGTAATATGTGAACTCTTTCTACGTCCTCGGAAGGCTTGTGTCAGAGCTCTATAGCATCGACATCACTGTCATTATGAAAATACACAAACTTAGCACGTAAAATATGATGAAATTGCCATGAGAAAAATTCGGCCTGGACCGGGAATCGAACCACGGACCAGTGCGTAGACTACTATGCTCTCCAGGCTTCCTAATCCTCTTAGGAATTTTGGTGGATACTAGGGAAATAGATCTTAGGCCCTTGCGGTCCATCAACGATGGCAACGAAAATTTTTCTCATGGCAATTTCATCATATTTCACTGTCGTTATAATCGGTGATTATCAATATTCTTAAAATGCTGGAAGTGTTCAAATTAGGCTGAATATTTACTTCCATTGCCAAGTACCATAAACTAAATGAACCATTTTCGTTGGAGACTTAATAAATCCTTCAAATCATACCAGTAACGCAACAATGAGTGACGCGGAGCTCATAGGACAGGGCTTCTAAATGTCAGCTGGCTAAGTGGCGCAAAGGCGTCAAAGAATAAAGTGCGACTCAAGAATTTTATTAGGTATTTCTCATGACAACTCGAATACTGTCTCGATGTAATGTGGAGTGGTACTGTTGCTCAACGGGATGACGCGCAAGATATATATTTTTTTTAATGTCGCCTTCTTTTTTATGGAGAAAAAGAGTTTGGGTTTTTGTCATCGTTTAAATGACTGCGTCAAGATGTTGTGAGCAACTCTGTGCAGTCTGTTTAATTTTATGGCGCATGAAGCCGATGCCAGGAAAGCAACGTAAAATGCTCAAAGATGCACGTGGTGCGGGTACTGCAAAGGCTGGGAACCTTGCATACTCTATAACAACTTACTCCTAAGAGTCACAAAGTAGCCTCGGACGGCCGAAGCCACGATGGGCGGCGGAAGCTAAATAAGATTTAACGGTAGAATACTGAAAAAATCTCCGGCATTAATAACTTTATATCAACACATCCATATACTCAAAGGAAATATTCCTTTAAGGATCCACACAGAGCGATTAGGTGTTTAACCCGACCATAAATCAGAGGCATTGGTTGTAATATCACCAATGATGAAGAAAAGATAAGGGGAAAGGGGAAGGGGTCGGAGGGTTGTCTGCGTTGACAATTGTCGTAGTAAATGACATTTTATCATAGCTACAAGGGTTTATTTTTCATTTTTCTTACCTTTCCTTAAAATCAGCCTTAAATTACAGATAGTCCACGTTGGAGAGTGGGGTGTCAAAAGTGGCCCTATGTCTACGTGTTTTATGGACAGCCTCTGACGTTTCACGTCGAAACCCGGGTCGTGTTAAATAAAATCTATGTGGAATAACAAAGTTATTCATTTACAATGTATAGAAAATTCCATGAAGTCAAGCCTAAGACAAATGAGTATAACTATGACACAGTTCTTCCGTCATGAGGAAGATGTTGCGCTTTGAAATACGCCATGAATGTGGCAGAAAAAAAATCAAATGCGTGACCTATTTGGTTCCTCAACTGTTTATCACCTTACCGTAAGCACTAAAAGCATGAAGGACGACACAAAAAAAGGATTTTTAAGTACATCAACATCTACATACTACCCTGCGAGCCGCCGATTGGGCGTATGACAGGGGGTGTTAGGTCACCAGCCGTGTAAAGGCGTAAGGTTTTGGCAGATGAAATGGTGAAGTGTATTTCCAAACATTGCGTGTAACAAATGATGTGGTCCGAAGTCACTCGCACGGGTGCATATACACCAGGGCTGAAATTCGCTATGAAAAAACCATTTGACTTGACCGGGATTCGAACCCGGATCTCCCAATTGCCGGTCAGGTGTGTTACACCACCAAGCCATCTTCCTTCAAGGCGAATTTCGAGGGGGCTTTAATGCGAACTAGATGTTCAGGCCTCAAGTCTACATTGTAGAACATGAGACGAAGTCGTGCTTATAAAGCCACTGTCGCGGTGGATAAACCCAACGGTGTCGTTATTAAAACGACGAAATTGACAAATTTCCAAACATTGAATTTCAACCCTGGTGTATATGCACCCTTGCGAGTGACTTCGTACCACATCATTGGTCACATTAAACCCCCCTCGAAATTCGCCTTGAAGGAAGAGGGCTTGGTGGTGTACACCTGACCGGCAATTGGGAGATCCGGGTTCGAATCCCGGTCAAGTCAAATGATTTTTTCATAGCGAATTTCAACCCTGGGGGGAAGTGTATCATGGAAGTGTATTTTGAGGAGCTCAGTTTTTATTTTGGTCGCGTATTGAGCGCGGAAAGAACGAGTTTGTGTACCTACATATCTGTTCGGAAATGAATTTCTCTCATTTTATCGCATCTTTCAGAGCAAGAGATGTAGGGAGGAGTAATAATAATATACTCCGTGTCGCTCCGAAAACATCAGTCCTGAATTTCTCAAGCAACCTAAGCCTATCGTGTAGCCTCCGAGTCTACAGGGGCTCCCACCTTAATCCCTCTAAAATTTGTGAGACACTATATGTTCGCTCGTACCAAGTACCTACCTGGATATTCAATGAAGATGATCACTTTCTTGAACTCTTTCTCCTCATTGAATTGATCCTTGACAGAGGCGATGGATGAAGAGAGGCTGGGAATGAAAGACGCAATGCGACACCGAGGTTTCGAATGGAATAGATGACCAATTACGATAAGCATCTAGCTTTCCTCTCGGCTGAAACCTTCGGAATATTTTGCGATCCTTCCACGAGGCTTTTTACGTTGCTTTCCTGGCATCGGCTTCATGCGCAATCAAATTAAACAGACTGCGCAGAGTGGCTCGCAACATCTTGACGCAGTTATTTAAACGATGACAAAAACCCAAATCTTTTTCTCCATAAAGAAGAATGCGACATTAAAAAAAAGAACATATCTTGCGTGTCATGCCGTTGAGCAATAAGTTGGCATAATTAAATTTCATTATGCTAACTCACTTTTTACAGTACCACTCCACATTACATCGAGACAGTATTCGACTTGTCATTACAAAAACCTAATAAAATTCTTGAGTCGCACTTTATTCTTTGACGCCTTTGCGCCATTTAGCCAGCTGACATTTAGAAGCCCAGTCCTATGAGCTCTGCGTCACTCATTGTTGCGTTACTGGTATGAATTGAAGGATTTATTAAGTTTCCAACGAAAATGGTTCCTTTAGCATATGGTACTTGGCAATTGAAGTAAATATTCAGTCTCATTTGAACACTTCCAGCATTTTAAGAATATTGATAATCACCGATTATAACGACAGTGAAATATGATGAAATTGCCATGAGAAAAATTTTCGTTGCCATCGTTGATGGACCGCAAGGGCCTAAGATCTATTTCCCTAGTATCCACCAAAATTGCCAAGAGAATTAGGAAGTCTGGTGAGCGTAGTGGTCTACGTATTGGTCGGTGGTTCGATTCCCGGTCCAGGCCGAATTTTTCTCATGGCAATTTCATCATATTTTACGTGCTAAGTTTGAGTATTTTCATAATAACAGTGATGTTGATGCTATAGAGCTTTGACACAAGCCTTCCGAGAATGCAGAAAGAGTTCACATATTACATTTAAAATTCTAAGCATGCTTGCTCTTGAATCATGGCCAATTTTCCGAGAAAGCAACGTCTGCGACAGGAAAATTTGATGCAAACCTTACGTCATACAGTCTTCCAATAATTTACAGCCACACAAAGGAACGAAAAATTAATGTAAAATGCCAACCAAAATCTTTCCACATTCGGGACCAATAAGGAAAGGATAAAAAACAGCTATAAACACCATATGCCAAAGTAACAAAAAAAAGAACTTCCGATGCATAATTTAAAGTATATTATCAGTCCGCTTTCCAATTCTAAGACATTTTATTAAGTATCAATGATAATATGTCCTGGAAACCAGGTTGTTAATCTGTTTGCAAGCTTTGTATTAAATTAAGAAATGCAACACGAGTAACCATGCAAATTTAACGACCGTGTTAGGGATGGTGAGTTCTATAGATCTAGTAGAAATTTAAGGATAGTATTTCTTATGTTGAAGGCTGATTATAGGAGGTCCTGACATAATGTTGCTTCTCTGTACATTCCGCATACCGACATGACCATGTGCTTTCCTCAGCACTAAGTTATGCGTGGAAAACCACATCTGTATCCTCCCTTTGAGCTGAAGAAGAAGCAGTTGGTCGAAAATGTAGCAAAAGTGAGGCTAAATTTAAGAAAAATCGAGACAAGTGCAATATTTATTGCGGAAAAAATTCCATTAAAGTGTCGTGGCCCTTGACATTATTGACTTAAAACTCATACAAGGCTTTTTCTTGTATTCAGACTGATTAGAAGTGTCAGAATCATCTTCTTAAATAATGGAGTCGAAATGGCAGCTGAAGTGACCCAACTTCCAGTCATTAGTGTAAGAATCAACTGTTGACGCCATCAGGCACCATCAGAATATTTCTTCAAAAATAGATTGGACTTTTTATTTTTCCTGGGCATCTTTGGAGGATTAAAAGGTAGCTTGACCGGGCAAAACAATGGTAAAATACATCTATAGGATGGTCTTCATTTCTATGAATACACACCTGAAAGAATCAAAGACATCCCATAAATTCTTAGAGGGTGCACGTCATCAAGGCCTCAGGAAATACGTCCATCCTACCAATTAAGCCGTATTTCCACCATGTCATTCCCTAATGAAGCAAACACTCCCCAAATCTGCTGATCGCCGTTATGCAGACTCAACCAATTGGAGTGTATCAAGGATATTTGTGGCTCTCTTAAGATTTTTTAACCTTCACCAGTGGCGTAAAACATTCAACTGCCAACAATATTTATTACAAGATTATCTATATAATAACAATTATTATAAATTTTACTCCACCATTGGATACAAAATCAACCAATACATAGCCATTATATATACGAGCAACCTTCCATAGTGGAATTAGGTACCCGAAATAGATAAAATCTGTCAAAAGAGGCAGACGTTTGATACCAATCACTAATATCAAAATTCTCAGCAAATCACTTTTTCACAAATATGTGTCCATGAAATCAAGAAAGAAGTTCATCGACTCAATCAGAATATATACACAAGTAAATAAAACAATATTTTGCAACATAAGCCGATACAACAATACTTAACAACATCTGCATATGCAACAGTCATATATTACATACTTTTTACATACACGAGTTTTTTTTATTAAATCTATGCACGTGCGTACCAGGATTAAGTCTTTAATCCATGAGATTAATCATCCCCATCCTGGGAACAGATTACGTCAGGCCTGCTAAGGGTGTCCGCTCACCGACGGTATCCTTGAAGAGGAGCGGAATAACTTCGCACTGTCCCGACCATTACACATATGAGAAAGGGAGACTTATGACGGCGCATTATGTACTGCTTACTTCGTCGGGCGCTAACGGGGATCTCCTTTTTCTCCCGCCGACCGGAGGATTGCGGAAATGACCACGTTCCCTATCGGCGGATGCGGGCAGCGCGGCGTGAAAACGCGGGCGGGTGGGAGGGGAGTAGGGGAGAGGGGTGGTTGGCTGGGCAAATTACACCGAGCGCGCCAAAGAGGAAATTAACATGGGGATGCACTTGGGGGTGGGTTAGAACGGCTGCTGAGGAGAGCGTCCGAGGCGCGAGCGTGTCCGCGGAACGCACTCACGGACGGCCAGGCAATAACCCACGCCGCCGCGGCGAAGGGAATGTAGAATATATGTCTACGTCTACGTAATACCCTGCGAGCCAACAATAGGGTGTGTGGCAGGGGGTGAGGATCACCAAACATGCACTGTTGACATGCAACTAGGATATTTAATGGAGACATGCTAGATAATAGGGTAACATGCAGCTAGATGGTTAGTATCTACATAATAAGAAAGGAATTATTGGTTGTTATTACATGCATCATGCACTACAGACTACTCTTACTATATTTCACCTTCCTATCCCTTTGCTACGCTGCCTATTGTTCTCTCTTATGGTATGCGGGAAAAATGACATTTTAAATCTATCGGCACGACAATCTATCTCTCTAATCTTGTTCATCTGATCAAACCTAGTATAATACGCAGGGGTTCTCAATGTATATCTAACGTCACCTGTGAACAAATCGGTTTTGAATTTACTTAAAAGGTTTAACCTAAATTTTAACCTGCGTTCTGATAGTAATTCCCATCCTAGTTCTTCTATTAAAATCGTAACACTTGTACAATTATCATAATGGCTTTTAACAAATCTAGCGGATTTCCTTTGCACACGTTCTAATTCTTTTATCATACCTTCCTCGTACGGATCCCATATACTAGTGTGTGGCAGGGGGTGTTAGGTCACCAGCAGTGTAAAAATTTAAGGTTTTGGGAGGTGAAATGGTGACGTTTATTATGGGAGTGTATTTAGTGGAGCTCAGTTTTTATTGTGATAGTTTATTGTGCGCGGAAAGAACGAGTTTTTGTACCTATATGTTCGGCAGAGTATCTCTCTTGTTTTATCGCATCTGTCAGACCGAGAGATGTAGTGAAGCGTCATGATAATATTCTCAGTGTCGCTCTAAAAAACATCAGATCTGAATTTCTCAAGCAACCTAAGCCTAGCGTGTAGCCTCCGAGTCTCTAGGGGCTCCCACCATAATCCCTCTAAAATTTGTGAGACACTTTATGTACGCAGTCGTAGCAGTTTTTAACAAAGCGTGTAGCTTTCCATTGTATTTTATTAACTTCTTTGGTTAAATTCTTCATGACCAGGGTCCCAATTACTATCAGCGTATTCGAGGTGTGGCCTAACCAGAGCGAAGTAGCATCTCTCTTTAACTTTTTCATCCGAGTACCTTCCTATATTACGCTTAAGAAATCCTAGTTTCTTTAACGCTGTACCACATATATTTTGTATGTGTTATCATATCATTTTATCCAGTAAATCAGTGGTTTATGTATATATCTTCGTTTTTTAAATCATTTTTAAGCATGCTTTTGTGTCCGGAGTGCCGCGCGTTGGGAAGGCCCGGCGAAGAGTCTGCAACCTGTTTATAGCACCTCTTTTCACGTATTTACTCTGCCCTACCAAGGCAGAGGCTATCATTCGATGCCCAAAATATTTGTTTCAATGAAGTTTTTCTCACATCCGAGTTTGTGCAGTTATCTATTGGAGCGCTTATTCTGGCAATGTGCATCAATAACTTTGACTAATCACCTCGCGTTCTTACTTACTTCGTCCATCAATGGCGGTCCCCCTCTCCAAGTTTCTCCGCAGCCTATTTCAGTTTCAGCAAAAAATCAATATTATCCATTGCGAATGGTAAGGCATTCCCAAAACATACCCAGAAGTAAATATTAGTGAACTAATATCTTAATTAGTGAGCGATGTTGTTTTTCCATGTTCCGAGGCGTTAACATAAACGTTCTAGTATGTGCTTTTAAATCTTCAGAATTTTAACAGATAGCATTAAAACTTTATAGGTTGTTATGAATATAAATATTAAAATTCCAGGAACCTCTTCATTAGTGCCGTATCTTCTATCACATATCTTCGCATTCCCTGTAATATTCATATAGCTTGTCATAAATTAAAAATTTGAATTTATACGTAACTCTACATATTTGGCTTGTGGTTACATACCTTTGCATTCCCTCCAATAAGTGCCATAAAATACCAATCAGTAATAATTGTCTGAAATTATTTCATGGGAAAAATAATCCATGGCTTGGTTCTGATGTTCTGTTTTTATCCAATTTCAGTAACCGATGTGATTATCACGTGACCATGTTGGCAACTGGTACCACTCGACATGACGCTCAGGTTTATGTAAAACGTACAAATATCTCAAAAAAGAAAAATAAATAGAATTCGTGGTATTTTCTTCACGGCTGAGATCACTATGGCTATCTCGAAAGGCTATATTCTCCTTTTCGCCGAGGAAGATCGGCAGTTAAATTTTTACAGCGTTTGAACAGCATGGATAGAGGCTATCATCACCTTTATTTTTTCCGCCTCGTTCATATAGATTTTTCATCGATAATAGAACTCAACAGATTTATAAGAGTGAAGTGAATGGTGCGAGAGGTAGAGGTAGGCTGAGAAAGTTGTGGTAGAGGAAATTCTAAGGAGGAGGAATATTAATTAATTTATATAGTCTTAAAAACAGGAGGGCATGTATGAAGCAGTGTATGGAGGTAAATGAGGCAAAAGATGTTTGCAAGGATAGGTCAGTATGGAGGAAATTATTGAAGCTGAGTTAGGTGTACAAATATATGTTCTTATGAGTGAAACTTTGTGACTGTGCCTAACCCAGAAGGGAACGGCGGGATTGGTATGTACGTATGTATGTATAAAATAACTCATTCCGGAAAGTTCAGCCGTATTTCCACAAATAAGAAACGCATCTTCATCACGATCTCTAATCACTGTCTCCTGCTTTTAACCTGTCTTGTGGAGATGAATGAGCCATGCTCGCGATTATTGCCTCATTAAGCAGGCTTTGGACGACGGCTCTACGGGGGTTTCCAGCAAAACTTGCGTTCGAAAATAACATCACGGACAATGCAAGAGAGAAACAAAATTGAGTTTCTTCTCTACGTGACAAAAAATTACGGAAGGCGTAGGTTTTTTGATCGATATTTGTGCCATGTGGTGGCCGCCGCATTTCATGCCTCATTGTATACTGATATAACAATTTCATACAACATATAGCAAGCATCCCACATGATTGTTCTGTATTATTTTAAAGTAGCGAATTGGTAAGCTTAAGCATTAAACACCAAACTCTTCTAAAGGTATTTAGTGTGCATAAAATAACCATTAAAATGGAAGAAATTCTAGTAAGACAGATATAAAATTGCGCAAAAGATTTAAGAGTTCAAAATGAGACATATCGGTTTGAGCATCGTAAAATTTCGGGGCCTCATTCACTAATTGGAAAATTTTCAACTGGATAGGACTGGTATAATAAGCTAAAGCCAAGAAAGCATTCCTGATGTAAATGCACTTACTTCTTGCAAAGAGCACGGGATCGTCAATAAGGTGCCTTTTAACATTCGTGTGGTGTTCTAACACTCAGAGACAAGGACCTTTGGAATGCTGAGGCTGAAGGGAAAAGAGACTTTCAAGATTTGGTATTTAGAGGCGGACGCCGTAGACCAAAAGGTCTAATAGGGTCAAAAACAAGGAAGAGAACAGAAGAAATACAGAGAAGAAGACTACACAGAACATTGTCAGGAAGACACGGGGTAGACGAGGAGTATTGAGTTGACGGACAGGCCCACGCTTTGACCAGAATCGGTCCGAATTGACCCTCCATGGTGGCCCCTGATTCGATGATATACTCCGGCAGACCGCACGGCGTCTACCCGGAAAGGGAGACACCTAATCCCAAATATTTGGGTAACGGGCTCTTCCGGTTCTCATTGATGTGCGGTAGGTTTTCGCGAAAGCGAGACCGAAGGTCACTCGTCTCAGTTGTTTGGGTAACCAAACTAATACGAGCACTTCGGGGAGGTGGGGGCCAGTTGACGTCCTTTTGAACTCAATCCGCCTCATTGGTGTCGGCCTCGAAGGGGCTGTTTGGCATCGCTAACCTTCCCTTCCCATCCTTTCCTTCCCACCTCTTCCTTGCCTCGGACATGAAACATGGCGGACATGAAACCATGGCGGAAGTTGTAATCCTACGGCGAGACCCGAAACACCTGTCAGGAAGACAAATCTCATATTCAATGGCCCACCCTCTAAGACAAAATAAATTCGTAAGGATGATTTAAAATATTGAAAGAGAAATAGAAGAAAGACCCACGAGGAGGGTGGACGGACAACTTTCGAGTTTTACAAAATGGAGGGATGGTAAATAAGAATATGTACCAGACTGAGCCTGAGCATTTTTTTGTCTGAGCGGAGGGATTTTTAGAACTACAAATGCCAGTGCAATTAAATTCGTATGGTTGTACACGTATCTTAATCTATATTTGTGTCTAATTTTTTTTCATGCTCGCACAAATCAAACTGTATTGAATTGATAAAATGTTTGATAATATTCACCTCTAAGCAGTTGCTTCCTCGGAGCTTGCGAAAAGCACAATAATTTAGATTATTCTTCTGACGACATGCGGTCAAAAAGCAAATGTATCCGTAGTAAACCATATTTATTTATAAAACATAGTTATATATTTATGGTTTTTCAACTGCTGGAGGACATTTAAATATTCATTTGAGTTATTAAGTCCCATTATAAAGCGTTGGCATTGGTGAAGAGGTTTTCAGTTTTGCAATTTTAATTAATTCTTCTGTCTAATCAATTAATTACATCACTGTGCTTCGCCGCCGTCTTGAATATATAGAGTCATTCATTTTTGTTTGCCATACCTCCATTTAGGAGCGACTCGAAAACGTCATGAACCGGCTGAAACTGGATATAAAAACAGAAGACAGCCAGATCATGAAGGAGTCGTCGAGAGACAGGGTACAAAATTGAGGGCTGCAATCCATCCAATCTTAGGGTTGAACGGCAAATGATGAACTACATGGTATTTACCGCAACTTTCCCAACCTCCTGAAAGTCTGTTGCAATGAAACTCATTACACGTCAAGGAAACAATCCTTGAAATGAAAAAAAAACAACGATTATGATAATGACGACACCATTGTATTTTTTAGCAATCATACGTGTGCTAATTTCCAAACTGGGGCGCTGACCCAATTGAGTTTACCGTTTCTAATAGGAGAAAATTCAGAGGGGCACCTTTTAGATTAGGGAGAAGGTTTGTTGAGTATTATTTGCGATACATACTGCAGAGTTAAGAACAGTAAATTGTATGTATATCTTGTAAATGTTATGTAAATATTTTTCGTACATACTTGAAAATATCTCAATTGCTAAAGAACCCCTTGGGTAAGCTTTATGACTTATCTCTTATTATATACTAATTACAACTGTCACAATTTAAAGAATTGATTCGACGTAATAATGCATAACTATTGTAATTCATACAAAATAATTAACCCCAAGAATGCACATGGGGCCCAAACAGCGATATACATACGAACATTATTGCCAAATTGGGGCGATTTTCGTGGTTACCGAATTAATTGTTTACTTCCGCACACCATTTGTTTGGAAAAAAACCGGAAGTTATGTGTAAGCAGAACGATGCCATGCAAGTGGCAATACGATTGGAGATATCGCTACGCTCGCTAATACCATAGAAGTCAACTTACGTGTGTAAACCCGCCTTAATACTAAGATATTTTTTTTCACTTGGGTTCGGGCAGGTGGCTTCTTGCTAGCTTCGGCAACCTTTTTCAACCGTTCCTTCCCGCCAGAATCACGGTAGTTTGCAAATTTGGCGCGGTGTTGGGTGGAGAGCGAATTAACTATAAACTGGAGAATAAATTATCTTCGGCCTTGCCTAAGCTTAAGTACCCTACAACACTTTCAATTTTGTTATAAAAAATAGGCGTGGTTTTGGTCCGATCCAACTCATTTAAGAACTGTGCCGTCTGTGGACCACTAGAGGCTTATGACCCAAATTTCAGCTCGATATCTCAATTTTTACGGCAGTTATCGTGCATACGGACATAGCTAATGCTGATCATTTCTATGTATAATCTTTTCCTTACCTGCCAATTTTTTCACTTGGGTTTGGGCAGGTGGCATCTTGCTAGCTTCGGGAACCTTTTTCAACGGTTCCTTCCCGGCCAAATCACGGCAGTTTGCAAATTTGGCGCGGTATCTGGTGGAGAGCGAATTAACTATAAACTGGTGAATAAATTATCTTCGGCCTTGCCTAAGCCACTTTCAATTTTGTTAAAAAAAAGGCGTGGTTTTGGTCCGATCCTACTCATTTAAGAACCGTGCCGTCTATAGACTGCTAGAGGCTTATGACCCAAATTTCAGCTCCATATCTCAATTTTTACGGCAGTTATCGTGCGTACGGACATAGCTAATGCTGATCATTTCTATGTATAATCTTTTCCATACCTGCCACGCCTCCTTGAATTACATTTCTGCTGTGATAAAATAAATATATTCTCACCACGTAGTGGTCTCGGGTATAAAAGAACGGCGACCATGAAATAAATTGTCCAAGTCAATTTTCTCATGTCATATCCCAGGTAGTAGTTTGTGAGTGGAATGTAACCGCCGTATTATTTTATTCAAAGTGACTCATGTTAAGAGCCGTTTATTGTTAGTATACATTACTTACCCGTCATGAAATTACATTGACGAGTGAAGGCTGTTGTTGAAGAAAAAAACAAACCACACAATGCTTCTACAAAGAATGAATTAATAGACTTTTTTTTGCGATTTTCTCACACGTGAAATTCGCAAAATTTCTGTTCGTCGCCCAAGCCCTGAATTTTAATCGATAGTTCAAGTATAGAACCCGAAGACGACAAGAGTGGTAGGAAAACAGTCACCGGGCGACCCACGCAATCCCCCTCGTGCGCTCTCTCGCCTCACCTCACGTGTTCAGGCGCGTGCATGGGCATCAGGAAAAAGCGTGCCTCACTGGCGAAACGGCGTTTGTCAGTGACTCGGGGGTCGCGACCTGCACGGGCAAGGTTTACTTATCGCAGCGGGGAGAGTATCTCCTCTCCGAATTGCCACTTATCTCACCCACCGGGACACAATCGCGCTGCTGCGCACACGAACGCATCACGACGCACGCGGAGCAATCGTGTGTGTCTTTCTGTCGTGTCCCACGCAATCTCGAGATTTCTGCATTCGAGAGTATCAAATGTAAACAACGGTAACTTAGGCACAATAAAAAAAACCATGAATACTAAAATTTAATGTTTATACGCATCCCACAATTTTAATGATGAGTGATTAAAAAATCGTAGTTTGAGCCTTACGCTCAAACCCACCGCGGCCATATTGCCCCTGAAGATATATCCCTATTACTTGGCCGTTGCCATGGGGTTTGTTTACATTGTTACCAGTGAGTTGCCGTTGCACTTGCGGGCTAACGCACTAATTTTGTTGTGATACTATGATTTCCATCGATAACTTACTAGAAATCAGCATGCACTTACTTCATTAGTCCTTGAATGAATTGTTTATTTATTTAAATAAAATATAATCCGCATTCACGCTGAAGTCTAGGGTAAAATCGGGTAGAATTCCTAGCACTAAGTAACCGATATATATTTAAAGAGTTACTTGCCTTAAATTTAAAACAGATGGTTGGAAATTCTTGATTTACATCCGCTAATTCGTCCATTTCGTAATGCTATCCTTAGACAAGTAAGGAGAAAGAGGATTAAGCAATACGACAGTTATTTTGATTGCCAGGCTTCAGTTTGATGACGTAGTGCCCTCTCCGTATACCTCAACGACTGGCACCATTGAGGTAGATGGAGAGGGTGCTTGCTATTGTGGCAAATTCTAGAAATTTTGACGAGGGCGTGTCCAGTCCGCCGTGTTTGTTAACCCCGAATCTCCTTCAGCTCTTATGGTCTGACGCATTAATTTTCCAACTTCTTATCCTTTCTATGTTGATAACGTTTCAGCATCGGTGAGAAATCATCATGCATTTACTCATTCAGTTTTCAATCCTCAAACAAACATTTTTATTTATTGTGATTATTGATAATTCACATTCCCAGTAAAACTGTTCAGAATTGTATAGACGCCATAGCACTGAGTAACCAATGTATTTTTGATGAGTTATTGGCCTTCAATTTCAAACTGATGGTTCATATTCTTGCTTTGCATCCGCTAATTCGTCCATTCCGTCGTGCTATCCATACGTAAGTAAGGAGAGAGCAGAGTTAAACAATATGGTTGTCATTTCGGTTGTCAGGCTTCAGTTTGATGACATATCGCCCTTATCATCTACCTGAATGATTGATACTCTGTTTAATATTCTGAAAATTGCGGAAAATTTGAGGCAAAATTCGCTTAATGGTTCTGATTATGCTGCCACACGGGTGTGAAAAAATTCAGAGGGCAATGTTATCGAGGAAAATAAAAACTATGAAGAATGCTGTGGCTATGCTAAACTAATATCCTTCATTTGGATGAGATGATGAAATAAATATATACATAAATGTCAAAATTTACTTCAAAGTTCAATATTTCTTGACACATCCAACTTCAGCGTACGCCTCATTGAAAATAAAACGCCGAAATCTTACGAGAACGTCAAAAAACATCAACAATTTGAATTTTAAATATGTGAATCACTATCGAGGAGTTGAAAATTCAAATAAATATGTAACTTGAATGTTTTAAGCCTTCTATAACTTTATAAAAACCTGCATAGACAATATGAAATGAAAAAGTTTGTTTTTACGACAATGTGGCTTCATAATATTTTTGCAAACTTGAGGAATAGCTCAATAAACTCCATTTATGACGTGATATTTCTATCACGCCAAGTTTCAATAGTGCCATTAAAAAGCAACAGGAAGCTGAAATGCAATAAAACTCTTTGTTTCTCAACAAACTGGCATTGAAATGTGCGAATACATTATACATATGTAAATATGAGGACTTTCTCACAACCTCAGCGACCCATAGGATGCAACGGGTTTGTCCGCTTCGTGGCATTTCACTATGAGATAATCAACATTTTTGATTCAAAAATTGTTTGTTTACCTCATAAAGAAACATAACTTATGGCTGGAAAAATCTTATATTAGTCGCTGTGAGACGGAAGGCTTTCAAAACCCTCGACCATTGAAGTAGATAACTTGCTGTGGAGACGTATCGAAACATTTTTCCGATCACAAAAATAATGTTATATAGCTGATTCCCTCAACATGGAGACCAAAGATACGGCAGAGCGGCGATATGGTGATGTCTTGTGACGTCACCTCCCAACTAACATGGCGGCAGGGTGTTCCAGCGCAACGTAACATTTTGCCACTTCTAAAGGGATTTTAAGCATATATACTGGCCGTAAAAAATTGAAGCGACATTGCCAATATTTCTTTTTTAGCCGTTTCTAAACTTTCGACTGTGCAAATAAAAATAAGTCGTGCACAACCCTGTAAGAGACCCTTTAGTCAGAGACTGAAAACATCGATTCTTCTTTTGATTGATGGGCCAAGGAATATGGCGGAGCCGATGAGAACCTCTCATTTTTAATGAAGCGTGGCGCGATTAAAGGTGAACATTGCTTAGTAGCAACAGTAACAATGCAATATCTACTAATGCATGAGTGTTATTTATTATTAAATTATTATATATTGTAAATAGTAAATAACTAAAAATAATAAAGTAATTAAACCAATAATTAAATTATCGAATGATTAATTAAACATTTAATGAAATATTTATATTAACTAATGCACCCATATTTGGCCATCTAACATGACCGGTTTCTAGACCCTGGTTTGAGGGTCTCTATGGCCAATCATAGTTGTGGTATCGTGGGCGTGGCCTGTACGCCTTTCATAACCACGATTTTCCTTTAGCAATCAGGGGGTGATGTACTATTTTTGGATTTTTACGATGATTTTAATCCATGATTTACTTTAAATCAGCATGTACTTACTTCTTTAATATGCAATCTAATGACACATATTGTTGATTTATTTAAATTTGTAACAATACGCATTCCCGGTGAAAAATATGGTAAAATGGAGTAGAAACCATATCACTAATGGCCGGTTGTAAGAACATTCAGTTGAGGAATCAATTGTTACTAGATCTATAAAGTTATAGATCTCATAAAATTATTCGGGCTGAAGAAACACATCTACTAGTCACATAACTTGTGTGCGAATTTCCACAGAGAAAAAATCATCCGCCTTGACCGGGATTCGAACCCGGATCCTCCCGGTCAAGGTGGATGATTTTTTCTCTGTGGAAATTCGCACATTTGTGCATTGCGGGTGACTCCGTAAAAGTGAAACTCCGTGGCTAGTCCTGGATAGCTTAAAATTTGTCACATAACTTATCTTCCAATAGTTGATAGGTCTCAATATTTGATCTAATCTTCTACCGCCGGATAAAATTTACGAAAGTTTATCCTATGAATAATTGCTAATGCACATAATGATTAATCAGTATGAGAAAAAGTATAGGTCAACTGTCTCAAAACAACTCTTTTATCTAGTAATTAAATCTCCAAGCGGTTCGTTGCGCATCCGCCATCTTGGTTACACATGGAACTCATAACTCCATGGCATTAGTTATGAAACCAATAAATTTATCGAATGTTTCTGCGACACTTATTGAATGGTTTCCATGGCTTATGTATGGGTCCCACAAGTTTATAGAATACATATGAGTCGTTCCTGCAACTGGCCATTACTAGCCAATATATGGTTCAAGAGTTACTTGCATTACAAGTCAAACATATGGTGTACATTCTCACAACTAATCCGCTAATTTGACCACCCCGTCGTGTTATTCAAAGGAAAGTAAGGAAAACGCAGGGATAACCAATATTATTATTTATTTTCGGTTATTTCGGTTGCCAGGCTACAATTTTATAACGTAATTCCCCTCCATTTACCTCAATGCCCTCAACTATTTGCAAATTACAGTAATCTGACGACAGCAACGAGTTTATTCACGAGCGACTCACAGGAATAACAAACACTCACCATTTGAGGAATCAAGGTCCCAAAGGGCTCATCAACTCGTCACGTCCGTCGCGAGATTTTTGTGATTTACCGCCGCCCGGTCGAGGTTAAAAGGCTTTTGTGCCACTGGATCTCAAGAAGCCAACATGAATGGACAACAAGAAGGAACATGAATAAAAACACGGGCGTGCCGCACATAAAAGACTGAACACCGTGTTAAACAGAATTACGAAGGGATTTGGCGTAATTTATGTACCACTTGATTTAATTTAGTGGGAAATATCATCATGTCTTGTATTTTTAGGAAAATTGTTCTCAAGGGCCGCTATTTTCGAGAAACCATTTACTAATTAAGAGGGTATCTGCGTTTCAAAGTACTTTTTTCTTAAGAAGCAAAATATGAACTAAAATGAGTAACTTTCGGCTGATTGTTGATTTGTATATTTTTTGAAATTTCAGGAGCATACCCTTCTGGGCAAAATCTTATAGAAAAAAGTGCTAAACAATAGCTTTTTCCTCGTAAAAAAAAAGCCAGTGATTAAACCGACTGCAGCCTCCATTGTTTTTCTGTAGGATTTTATATCTTGATTTTTAAATGAACTGAGGTAAGGTATAATTATCTTCCCGGTAAATCATTTAACAGTGTAAATTAATACTTAATGGCCCTGTGAAAAAAGTTTCGTGAAAAATATTATTTAACCCTCCGACTCCACTTGGGGTCTTTTTTGACCCCAAGCTTGAAAAAACGCTTCCAATTTTTGACTCAATTGAGAGAATCTTGCCATGTTACAGTTATGCCTTCCCACATCTTTCTTCTTTACATTCATACCATTTTTTATGCTACTTTTTTCAGTCATTCATGGATGGGTACATTTTTCCTGCGTGGGGTCATATTTGACCCCGGGTGGAGACTGTGTAGGCATTCAGTTTAAAAGCGTATATCTAAATAAATGTAATTGTTGAAAGGTGCTGAGAGGTAATCCTTGTGTAGGCTTTCACGGTGGGGTGAAGATTCAGCTCTAAAGTTTCCGGGATATACACCGCGTGTGTCCATCTTTGCTGATAACAGTTTCGCCGAAATCGCTTACGAATGTTTTCATCATTATTTCTATGTGTGTAATTCAAAAACTCCTGGAAAAACACCATTTGTTTTTAAATTTACAGCATGGGGTCAGAAAAGACCCCAGGTGGATTTCGCGTAAGTATTGAGCAGGTGGAGGCTGAGGGTTAAGGATTAGAAAGTTTAGTTTAGAACGCTCCTCCTGGTTAAGTACACCGGAACCTCCTGGGTTCAAAGTGCGTGCAAAAGAGGGAAACAAGTGTACTCTGTTTAGACTAAAGAAAATGCGCGCTCAAACTACAGTGATCAATGATTCAAACTCTCCTCTGACGTGTCAATTAAACATTTTTCCGCTGGATATTTAAGCTCTGATCAATTCTATTTTTCGATGTGAGCCCCTCAGTGGCGACGTGGTTTCCGCAACCTCTGAAATACGGGGACGAAATTAACATGTCCAAAGAGCCTTTGAGGAGAATGAGACAACCCTTGAGGAAGTGAAATAATTAATTAATTTTATGTAATCAGGCAAACCTCACTTTTCTTTTAAGTTGGCACCATCATGGACAGTCTCAGACATATACTAATAGCTTTTCCAATTCTGATGAGCTTGCTTCACACAGTAGGAATTATTCACGGTTCCTTCAGTGCCGGGAAGACAATTAAAAGCGGGGGTTATTCGGACGGCTGATAACTGTACGTCTGTCCGTTACACTAGGACAATTACGAGGGTAATGGGCACTTTTCATTAAAACCGCTGACGATTTGGACATGACAGATGGTGAGAAGGGTCAAGTATCTCTCAAAATCTTGTAAGGATAAGAGTTTGAATAATTTTCTGAGTTGAAATCGTTATCCGGAAGGTACTCGTTCTTACATGAAGTATTTAAGATTATTTCAGGTTCGAAGGGCGTATTTACCGTCTAGTCAATTCTGAATGGCAAACACATTACACGAGAACAAGTAGGAGTGTATATGATGCATGTAGTCCAAACTGACACGAAATATGCATAAAAGATCTTTTGCGTACTCGATTCAAAATATAATCAATAAATTATGGATCTGGAGCATGGAACATTGGAAAATATGACCACAAAGGACTCGAAGCCTTCGAAACCTGGTGCTGAAGGAGGATGCTGAAGATAAAACGAAAAGAAAAAATAAAGAAATGTTGAGGTTTACAGAAGAGAATAAAAGGAGAGGACCATAGAATAGAATAGAATAGAATAGAATAGAATAGATTTATTTGCCCAATAGATACATTACAAAAGGTAAAATCCATTACAAATGTAAGTACATAAGGCACGTCATTAAAAAAAGAGAAAAAAGTAAGCAGATACATATCAATCACGGGAAGTCAAATAGTCACTAACTTTGTAAAAACAATTCTCCACAAGATAACAAAAAACCAGCCTTTTAAACGCCATCAATCTTTTTTCATTTTTTATAGCTTGCGGCAAATGATTATATAATTTTGCACACATTAAATAAGGTCCTTTCATCGTTGTACATAGGTTAGATGTCAGCATGTGAACATCATCGCAGCTTCTTGTTTTATAAGAATGGTAGCAGTTATTTGACTTAAACTCTGACAGATGTTTTCTTACATACAGAACAGCATGGTATATATACACAGATGGAAAAGTCAAGATCCCTAACTTACCGAAAAGAGGTTTACAATGAGCCCGATAAGACTCATTACACATGGTCCTCATCAACTTTTTTTGGATTAGGAACACATTGTTTGATAATGTGGAATTACCCCAAAATATAACACCATATGAAATCTGGGAATAAAATAGACCGTAATAAAGAGTTTTAAGTACATCGGAACATCATGCAGAAAAGAAGAACAAGATGGATTGGGCACACTCAGAGAGACAATGGGTTTGTGAAGAACATAACTGAGGGCAAAATGGACGGATAAGCCCCCGAAGGAAGACCCAGGAATAAGTTCATGGACCAAATTAAGAGGAAAGTACATATGAAGAGATACCAGGAGGTAAGGGAACTAGCATTAGATAGGGAAGGGTGGAGGGTTGCAGTCAACCAATCTAAGGATTGAAAAACCAAGATGATGTATAAACATAGTTAACTTTTTATGAGTAATTAAACACTATTTTCGTATAGATGTGGTTTTTTTCCTTATATGTTGATAGCTTTTATTAGAAACTCGTCTGATAATATCTTAATAATAATAAATGAATTTATTCTCAATATAATTACAAGAATAGTCCTGCTAAGCATATGGCTTGTCAGCAGGTGCTGTTATTAATTAACAAATATAATCACAGCATTGATCTGCCAAACACATTTAAAAATTGCTAAAAACCTAAAATATAATAAAATCATATAAATTACTCAAAGACGCAATACAACCATTAATTCAAATAGCAAAAGTACCAACGCTTTTTTTTTAAATGAAACAAAATCAATCGATGAACCTCTTCATAGAAATTGCATTTTTTTATATTTTCATGTCTTTTTGTACTACTTTCAGCACATTTCCATTTGTTATCCTTCGAAATAATTGTCATAACTTGTAAATAAATCAAAATTGTTCGTTAAAATGGAAGTATTTTTGGAACATGAATGACCTATTAGGGTACCTAAAACATTAATTTTTATGGATAAAGGTTTCTCGGGTCTTCCACCGCGTGAGCAGGTCCATGGGGCCCAACGTTTCGGAGAACGACTTGTCCTGTATCATCAGCTTCGGAAGCTGAACGTCCCCCCCCCCAAGCCCTCCCCACTCCCCCCGATGATGGAGGACAAGTTGTTCTCCGAAACGTTGGGCCCCATGGACCTGCTCACTCGGTGGAAGACCCGAGAAACCTTTATCCATCAGATACGCCGGGAAAATCTGAGATCCTTCATTAATTTTTATGTTTCATTTGCACATGTAAGAATCTGCATTCACATGCACGGTTGAGGCAACAAACTATATTGTATATTTTTCCGCTGTTCGTATGATACACGCTCTACCTCCAAGCGCGAGATCTTCATTTTGTAGCCACAATCCAGCCACTGGCGTATTTAACCGTGTGAGTGCAGCATGACGTGATGTCACGTCATGGTTGTCATTACACTGGTGCTGATGACGTGATATCACGTCATGAGTACCGTGAGTGTTCCAGCTTTCACGTGGGAACTTTCTCTATGTCCCATAGTGAAATCTGGAACATTCACGGTACCCTGACGTGATATCACGTCATCAGCACCAGCGTTAAGACAACCATGACGTGATATCACGGCATGCCGCACCCAAAGGGTTAAGTTTTCTAGGCTGATTTCCATCCGCTGAGCACCATGTCAATTCCATTACTTGAAACAACCGGATAATTTCTGAGACCGCAAATCCTTCCTTCCTTCTTTCCCTTGCATAAATCACGGCGAAAACTACTAAACGCACAGTTAGTAATTGCCTTTTAATTGTACATAAAAAAATATTTAAGTCTCCCATGCGTGAAAAGTTTGGTCTGAGTCCAAAATGACACGGGATATATATAAAAGATCTTTTGCAAACTCGATTCAAAATATAATCAATAAATTATGGATCTTAAGCATGAAACATTGGAAAATCAGACCACAAAAGACTCGAAGCCTTCGATACTTGGTGCTGAAGGAGGATGCTGAAGATAAAATGGACAGACAAATTAAGAAATGTTGTATTGAAAAATATTGTTCCAAAATACCATAACAACCACGGTTATTATGTTTATTAATATACATTGTTCATATAATAATGTTAATATACAAAAGAGTTCATTAATATACATTGTTCCAATGATATTCGATAAATTTCCTCCATCAATACGAGAAACTGAAAAAAAAAGTCTCCATAAAGAAAGAAATGAAACATTGGTTATTGAATAAACAGCAATGCAATTGACTTAATACATTATTCTGTTAAATCTGTTTTAATTCACAATTTTAAAATAAGTTTTCTGATTGATCAATGTTGTGCATCTGTTAATTATAAGAAAATTGTACATATCCTAAGGTAATCATGATTTGATATGAATGTTTTAATTATGTTTTGTGAATATTTATTGTTTTAATTACATTTTAGGTTTTTCATCGATATTTTAAATATTTTCTGACCAATCAATGTATTGTTGGATTTTTAAAAAATTGTACTTCTGTTTATATTTGTATAAATTTGTTTAATAAAAAAACTATTGTACTGGTATGGTTATGCTAAGGTAAATATGATTCGATGTAATGTTTTAATTGCATTTTTGCGTATATTCATGTGTTTTTAATGCATTTTAGGTTTTCACCTATTTTAAAATGTTTTCAATATTGTGAAATTGTTTAGTTAAAAACAGCACCTGCTGACAAACCATGGACTTAGCAGGATTTTACCTGTTATTATATTGTAGATTTATTGTATACATTTAATAATTTTGAAAATGAGCATTGCTATATTCAATTACTCTAAAAAATTATTCGCAAACGCACTGTAACATTGATGTAAGAATATGAATTAAATTGGTTTAATCAATTCTACAACAAAGAGGCATAGATTGCGCTGATTAAAACAAGTGAAAATCCTTGCCTATGCAGTTTGAGCATCAAAAATATAAGTAAAAAGATTAGTTGGTTGGATATTTGGGGGAGAGGCAAAAGCTGTAGTGATTCGCGCCTTTTAGGACATGAGGATAGATTTAAGGGGGAAGAACAGCTAAGAGAACGAAGGAAGGGCGGAGAGAAACCCGGCACTTAGCCATAAACGAAAGGCGACGCGGAAGCCACAGTTCAACGTCTCATCCGACCGACAGAGTACTTCACATGAAACCCCCTCCATAAAACACTCAAGTAAGGATCAGAATTCCGATGAAAACACTCCGTCACTTCCCGAGATTCGAACCCGGACCCTCGTGATAGGAAGCGAATACTCCAGCCACCAAGCCAAATCAATTCCAACTGTATTATTTTTCCCCTACATAAAGGGCGTTTCTTAAACATTTGTTGCTCCAAATAATTCTTTGATTTTGTTGTTTATTACGAAGCATGGTATGTTTGTAACTATTGTTCCAGCAAACAAAGAGAGAAATGACAGAAGTGACAACTTTCAAATGGTATTTATAAAGTGGAATTCAAGGTCTTCTCCAAATTCACTATCAATGAAATTCACACATATCTCAATCAAGTAAGTTGGCTTTTTCAAGCAACCAGAGCAAACACCAGGGTTGAAATTCGCCATGAAAAAATCATTTGACTTGACCGGGATTCAAACCCAGATCTCCCAATTGCCCGTCAGGTGTGCTAGCCAGTTACACTACATTTCGTCGTTTTAATAACGACAATGTTGGGTTTATCCACCGCGACCGTGGCTTTGTAAGCACGACTTCGCCCCATGTGCTACAATGTAGACTTGAGGCGTGAACACCTTGTTCGCATAAACCCCCCTCGAAATTTGCTTTGAAGGAAGATGGCTTGGTGATGTAACTGGCTGTGATTGTATGGTAACGGGAGAAATTAAATTCAGACTTGGACTTTGCGATAGCCCAGTATGTCCTAAATGCAGGAGGATAGACAGTGTAGTTCACAAAATACTAGGTTGTAAAGGACCAAACAGGGAATGGGAAATTATAAAAAAATATTTTTAGAGAACTAGACACATTCGGAGATGGAAATATCGGAGAAAAGAATCTGTTAGCACTAAATTTTAAATTATTTCCTGCCAAGAAAAGTATAATCTCAACAGAACTAATAGCAACTTTCGTGGAAAGTCAAACAGGTCAGAAAAATATAAGATCGGCTTTAATCGATAAAATTAAAATAGTAAATGAACAGTTACCCTCCTCAGAGCATGAAAAGGCATGCCTGCTCAACGTCTTTTAATAGTATTTTATATTAAAAAGAGATAAAAAAAACTAAAATATGTAAAATATATTCATGTATGTGTCTAAAAAATACTTTAAACAAAAATGTATTATAAATGTATGTGTCCTTGGAGCGGATCTTTTTTTGTCCTGTATGCTAATGAATGAAATGTAATATGAAATTGTTATAAAATAAAATCATTGGAAAAACACACCTGACCGGCAATTGGGAGATCCGGGTTCGAATCCCGGTAAAGTCAAATGGTTTTTTTCATGGCAAATTTCAACCCTGGTGTATATGCACCCGTGCGAGTGACTTCGTACCACATCATTTGTTAAATGCAATGATTGGAAACAAACAGACACAGTTGACAAGTCAAAATACACAACTGTGGTTTCATATTTCTTCACCAGAAATACCGGTACTGGAGAGTTCCTCCCTTCGGCAAAGTTTAATATTTTTGCCCCTTCGGTAGTGTAAGGCATAAGGGTAAACGTGAGAGGAACCTGAGGAATTCATTGTTGCACTCCTCGCATGACGGACGGAGTACCACACTTGGGAGGGGTTTTATAACGTCTACATCTACACACCAACCTGCAAGCCACCGTATGAGCGTGTGGCAGGGGGTAATAGGACTCCAATCGTGCAAAAGTGTTAAGGATAAGTTTTTGGGAGGTGAAAAGGTGAAGTGTATCCTGGGAGTGTATTGGGTGGAGCACAGTTATTCTATAGTCGCTTATCGTGCGCGGAAAGAACGATTTTTTTGGACTTTATCTGTTCGGCAAATAATCTCTCTTATTTTATCGCATCTGTGGCACCCAAAAATGTACTGTTGTGTCAAAATGAAATTCCTTGTGTCACTCACAAACACGTCTGTTCTTTAATGTCAGACAGAGCGTCTTCAAAAGCAACTCAGATGATTTGTTGATGTGAAGTGAACTGTGGTTTTTTATGTTTTGTATATTGAATGAGACTTTCGTTCTTCATTAGATATGAGTTTTATCGATTGGAGGGCATATCCAAAAATTTTCTTAGGCTGAGGCAATGTTTTTCCACAGCTTATAAGACATGGGCCTAAAATACTCTGTGGTCAGGCACTCAGCAAAGGGATTGGAGTTCAAATTAAACAAATTTCGACTGCCGGGTTTCGTAACTGGGTCCTCGCCTAGAGGGAGCCAGTACCAAAGTCATCAAAAACCAAACCTACGCCAACCCATAGCCAAGTAAGAATAAAACGCGATCTTTGCTAACTTTGTAGTGTTCTATCACAATATTTATTTACAGTAAACTCCCGTTTATCCGAAATGATCGGGACGGCGGCCGGTTCGGATAATGAAAATTTCGGATAAACCGAAGTCCCACGTGAAACACCCCGAATTGCATCAACTCGGCGAAATATTATCGTAAAACGTGCGTACATAAAATGCTATTAATATGGTTGTGTACAAGCCTACATGTTTTTGATTGAAAAATTTTTGTTGACGAGTGAAAAAGGCGCCAAAGTATGATTGAAAAGTCAAATGTTTTAAATTCTGAATAGAAAAGCTCGTTTATTTTGCGTTCACACAGAAAAAATCCACCTCATTTGGCAGCGGGAAAAAACAGGAATTTTAATTATGAAAAAATAAACTACAAAATTATTAAAAAATACTAGAGATTACTCGAAGATACGGAAAGTTTGTCAAGAGCACGGAGAAAAGTGGTTTTTTAATGCACAGACTTTAAAGTAAAAAAAAAACAAAAAACTTTTAACTATTAAACCTTGAAGTTCTAGGACTTTCCATTAGAATTTATTTTTTGGCAAAAAAGTCTGTAACGTTTTTTTTTTTCGCTTGGGAAACTTTTGTTGCGGCAATATTTCTCCAACGTTGGAAACAAACGATTTCGGGATAAGTCGCCTCATTCTGTTGGCATTCCCATGGTATTCATTGGATCAAGATCGGGTAGGGGTAGTTGGAATATTTTGTTCGGATAAAGCGGATTTCGGATGAACGCGATTCGGATAAACGGGAGTTTACTGTACTAGTGAAAAGTTTACTGACGACAGAAAAATTCAAACTCTACCAAGGCCCGGGTTTCGCTGGCAAAGCACTATCATCAGGTGATAAAAACAGAGTCACACTCCCTTACATCTTTCCAGTAATTGGAAGGGGAAGTGGTGTGGGGAAGAAAAAATTGAGAGAAGAGAAAAGGTCATAAAATGATGGAAAGGATAAGGGAATAGGCGGGAAGAAAACATTCGTCAAGAAGATTAAAATCTGGGTCACGTCATCATTTTAAAATTTCGATTCTTTCTGAAGCATTTAGCTCACGTCGGTTATCTGTAAAATACACAGTAGAAACCTCTACTAAAACTATTCTAAAACCACTACTAAGGGTCACAAGGTAAACGATGTTTTGCTAAGTTAAGCTGGGTTCACATGGACGGAAAACTAGGCGGAAAAGCGGACGACGGAATAACGGAAAGCCAGTCACTGGCACGTTCCGCGGGCCCAAGCTCCGCCCCTTCGCTTTCCACCGGCTGTGATTGGCTTCCTGATTTTCCATCTTCCGCATTCCGTCCCGTTTTCCATCCATGTAAATTCAGCTTAACTTAATCCTGGAATAGCATGGATGTTAATCTAGCTTTACGCTTCTCGTCAATGACTTTTTTTAAAAGCACGGCAGTGTTCCTTTGTTCTTGTCTGGAAACTTCTCGATGTCTGTCCTACGTAGACACCCTCACAGTCATTACACGAGAGCTTATGTACTCCGCTTCTGTATAATACGTCCATATCATTCTTACAACGTTCAACAACAACAAGCATATTTTCAGAGTATCGGGTGTAATGTACACTTCGTCATTTCTAATTTTTTCGAGCCATATTATCGGGCGACTTATATGATGCAAAAAATTTCGAACTAAGGAATTACCTCAAGGAGAACCATGTTTAGAAAACTATAGCCAAGTGCCAGTACCGTAACAGCAAGATATGGAGAGGAGCCCTAGTATTTGGCTGGATAAAAGCCAAGTAAAGGACAATCCAGAAAATCATCACTCACAGAGAAGTACAAGTTTTCCGGCAGTCTTGGAGTTACACGTCCAGTCATCTATTCACGCTCCTGAGCAGCAGCCCATTAATTTCGATGCATAATTATGCCGAGGGAACGGTCGACGTGAGTGCACATGGATCCGCTTCGGAGGGCGTCGAGCCATTTTTCCAGGCGGCCGCCTCTGCTTTTTAACAAGTCGGCATGGAGCGGAGTCACGGAGCGATGATACGAATTTTGGACAGTGCCTAGCTATGGGAAGAACCGAATTTTTTTGCTGGCTTATGCGAGTTGCAAGTATAACTTGAAAAAAAAGTTCTTGAGGGTTCGTTAATGTTTTCTTGAATGCACGAGAGTAATTTAGAATTCGGCATTTGAGTTGCAAGCCATAGGTACGTGGGTTCTGGCATGGGTGAGGAATGAATACCGAATATGAAAAATAAATAGATGTATCTCAGGTTTCTACGTTTCGTGGTTATATTATGCTCTTCTTCAAAAATTACCATTTACTAGTAATGCGAGTTATTTAATTTCGATTCTCTATTACTTTGGTTAGTTTCACGTAGAATATTACCTAGATTACTTCAACTATATCTACGAAATATCGCGCAAGCCACCACTAGGGTGTGTGGCACGGGGTGATTCCACACCAGGCATGAAGCCCTCATCCCAGCTGAAATAAGAACCGCGCACGTTCGCCCGGATGCCAGGCGCAGGCCAAAAGCAGTCAGGACAACGGTGCGCGGTCAGACCTGAAACTAGGAGAGTGATTGTTATTAGATAAAAAGGGCATAATGTTTATTGCACAAGCGTGGTAAAATTTTTATTTAAAATTACATCGACAATGACGGAAAGAAAAAGGCATCTGACACCAGTGGGGGTGGCTGCTCACTTGTTCGTGAAACGTAAAGGACGATGTTGAGAAGGAAACGGAACACTCACTCAATTATAAAAAAACCTTGAAACAATGGACAGTTTTCATCCGGAAATTAATCCTGGCAACTGCGGGACTCGGCCCAGTGAGACGGGTGTCGTACCTGGCAGCAGGGGGAAAATCCTTGCACGGAAGTAAAGGCAAATGCTGAATCAGAGGAAAAGAGTTTCTGACGAGGAACGCAACAATCACTCTAGGTACGCGGGATGAAATGAATGGGTTATTATAGACTTACTTAGTAGAATCGATTTATGATTCAGATATGATCATAATTATTCTACAGCCCTTGCGGAATAACGCACTTATTTTGAAATTTAACTGTTTTCCATCGATAACTTACTAGAAATCAGCTTATACTTACTTCTTTAACTTGTTCTCTCCTTCCGTTTATAATCTATTTATTTATAATAACAATAATCCGCATTCCCCAAGAAAACTAGCGTCAAATCGAGAGGAATCAATAGCACTAAGCAGCCAGTATATATATATATTTCAAGAGTTACTTGTCTTAAATTTCAAACAGATGATTTATATTATTGCTTTACATCCGTTAATTCGTCCAATCCGTCGTGCTAGTTACAGGAAAGTAAAGAGAGAGCAGGGTTAAACAGTATGGTTGTTATTCCGTTCGTCAGGCACAATTGATGACATAGTAGTACCCTCTCTCACTCAATGGACGCATTACAAAATCCACTCATGTAATTTACAAAGTTAGAGTTTCATTACAAGTAACTGAAAACTAAATTTTTAATGAACAATGAAATCTGTTTCGTCAAAAAATGTGTTTTCACCATGAATTATTTTTTCAATGTTCATTTACGCCTGTTTTCTTATGCAGAGTGGACTACGATTATTCGTGGTGCCAGGAATTAAATCTTAGTAAATGCACTATTGTACACTTTCTACGAAATTAATCGAGCAAAGGCCATACCTACACTGTGGGTGGAGTAAATTTAAAATCTTCAAATACAGTACATCTACAGTAAAATATCTTGGAATTACCTTAACTTTTGATATATCGCGGGGAACACACATACAAAACCTAAGCGGCAGAGCATTAAAGAAACTAGGTTTTGTTAAGCGTATAATAGGAAGGTCCTCGGATGAAAAAGTAAAAAAGAGATATTAATTCGCTCTTGTTAGACCACAGCCCGTATATGCCGCGAGATATTGGGACCATGGTTATAAAAATTTTACCAAAAAATTAGTAAAATAGAAAGAAAATCAGCACGCTTCGATAAAAACTGCTACGAGCGAACATATGGTGTTACACAACTGTTAGAGGGATTAAAATGGGAGCCCCTAGAGACTTGGAGGATGCACACTAGGCTTAGACTGCTTGATAAATTCAGAACTGATATTTTTCAGACCATGGTTATAAAGATTTTGCCAAAGGATTAATAAAATAGAAATAAAATCAGCACGCTTCGATAAAAACTGCTACGAGCGAACGTATAGTGTTTCACCACTTTTAGAGGGATTTAGGTGGGAGCCCCAAGAGACTCGGAGGCTAAACAGCTAGACTTAGCTTGCTTGAGAAATTCAGAACTGGTGTGTTTCAGAGCGACACAGAATATTACCATGACGCCTCACTACATTTCTAGATCTGACAGAAGCGATAAAATATGAGAGCTACATTGTTGAACGGATAGGTATCCACAAAAATTCGATATTTTCGCGCACAATAAGCGACCACAATAAAAACAGAGCTCCACTAAATACACCCCTATAAAACACGTCACCATTGCACCTTCCAAAACATTGCATCTTTACACGGCTGATGTCCTAACACCGCCTGCCACACGCCCATGCGGCGGCTTGCAGGACAGTATGTAGATGTAGATGATCAACGACAATCAATGCAGTGTTTCGGATGAGTGAAGAAGACGGAAGGATTGAGAATGGTCGGGCGGAGAGAGACTGGGGGCGCGAATTTATGCACGAGAGCGACTCCTCAAAGAACTTCCCGGTTGCGCAGTCAATATGGCTGCACGCGAGGATGTCAGTTTAAAGGTCGATGGCGGCGCGGCAAAAAAAAAAAAAAAGATGAAGGACGATTCCCGTACGGGGAGCGACCGGTGACTCGAGCCCCTCTCTTATTTCCACGGTATGAGGTGCGACCCTGGCGGACAAAGTGCGCGTTCAAAAACGAATCCACGAGAGAGCGAAATCACGTGCGATACGCAAGCGGGCACTAAAATACGATAATGAGCCCAGTACACCACTATTTCCCCCCCCCCCCAACCCCCTCGTCTAGAAGCTTCAAAGGCATATTACACCCATTAACGAGACCAGGGGACACGTGCTTAGGCCAATCACGGGAATAACCCGATACGATGCAAAAAGATAAGATTACCATTAACCCCATGGAACAAAATGGATTTTTCCTCGAGCTTCGCAGCAGAAAACAACTTTTAAAAATGTCGGCATGAGATCGTTTTACATTGAATATTTTTAAAAAATAAAGAAGGTATCCGGCCAATCACCGACAATCGCTGCTGCGCAATTGTTAGCATTAGACGGGACAGAAAATAACTCCAAACGACGATATATACCAGTACATTTTGGTCTTAAGTGCGAAAATTATGTGTCAAACGTCTTTGGTTTAGATATAAAGGTAATATTTTGGCATTATACTGGCGTAGCCATTTGTGAACAAAAGTTAATTTACTTAAAAATTCGGTGGTATCTATGTATACCATGAAACTGAAACAGTACATATTTTTCAGCTATTTTCAGTAACAGTTTTCCTTGCTTGTAACGATTTTCGTGGAAAAATTGGCCCTTTTCCTCGGTGATGAAGACAGTGAACTCATAGTTTACGATTTTCAACGACTTATTACTAACTATTTCATTATTGCGTTAGTAATACGCACAGTTTTCCCTCAACTCTTTCTGCTAGTGCGCATCCTGGTACGCATTTTTCCTTTATTGTAATGACATTCAACTCCAGAGAACTTGTAGGACTTGGGAGAGTATACACATATGTATTTTCTAATGTTTTTACTTTCCTCTTTGTAACATTCATAGCTATCCCAGAGAGAAAGCATGATGTCTTCCGAACCGCACCTTCAGACAGAAAACTTGATGTCTTCCGTAGCTAATATCTGCGCCTTGAATTTAAGACACTTGACTTGAATATTACAAACGGATCCATCTTAAGTAACTAAATTTCTATTTATTTACTTAAGAAAGTAATTAAGAATTATTTTTTGTAGTTTCGTCCCTTGAAACCATATAAATGCTTTCAAATGAACCCACTCGCAAACACCTAGAATAAGACAGTACCATTTGACTATGCATTCATTATTGGCGGTCGATTTCTTTCCCATAGTTACGAGCTCAAATAAATAGTTTCCAAAAAAAATACTTTGTATCTCCGCTTGTTACAGCATCGTCACCTGATTACGCGGTAATCAGCGAAGCCTAGAACGTAATAAATATTTTACTGTGCTTGCATGCTACTGTCGCTTGTTACAGTATCGTCCGGTGATGATGCTGAAACCTAGGTCTTAATAAAATAATTTTGAAGCGAAATGATCCCATTTTTGTGATTTCTCATGCATGTTTCGTTTCCTCACAATAACATGATGAACCTTCAGAATTAATCTGTCCAAATGATGCATTGCGGGGTTTAGATAATGCTCTCCGTGTCGACCCTCCATTTATTCTTAATTAAAAATAAACAAATCACAGTAATAATGAGAAAAAATTAGTTTTCGCTGATCAGGTTGAATTGATTTTGTAAAGCATTTAGTCAATCAATTGATTTGTAAAGCATCAATTGATTTTGTCAAGCATTTGGAGAGGTTTTTGGAAATTAAATAGATTTCAATAACAATGATCACGATCTAACACAAAGGAAATACAAACATGCAAAATAGGCGATGCATAAAATGGAGGATCTTATTTAAAAAATTTTATTTGGTTGCACCCCTACACCTTGAAAATCATTTTTTAAATGATGACACAAAGTGCTGAATCGCGTTATTTTGAAAATGAATGTCCTTAAACTTCCTCCACGAGGGGCGCAATTCTGTTTCTTCATGGGTTATTATAAAAGAATTTATTTGGTTGCACCCCTACAGCTTTAAAATCATTTAAAATGATGACAGAAATTGTTAAATCGTATTATTTTGAAAATGAATGTCATTAAACTTCCTCCACGAGGGGCGCAATTCTGTTTCTTCATGGGTTATTATAAAAGAATTTATTTGGTTGCACCCCTACAGCTTTAAAATCATTTAAAATGATGACAGAAATTGTTAAATCGTATTATTTTGAAAATGAATGTCCTTAAACTTCCTCCACGAGGGGCGCAATTCTGTTTCTTCATGGGTTATTATAAAAGAATTTATTTGGTTGCACCCCTACAGCTTTAAAATCATTTAAAATGATGACAGAAAGTGTTAAATCGTGTTATTTTGAAAATGAATGTCCTTAAACTTCCTCCACGAGGGGCGCAATTCTCTTTCTTCATTGGTTATTATAAAAAAATTTATTAGATTGCACCCCTAAACCTTGAAAATAATTTAAAATGATGACACAAAGTGTTAAATCGTGTTATTTTGAAAATGAATGTCCTTAAACTTCCTCCACGAGGGGCGCAATTCTCTTTCTTCATTGGTTATTATAAAAAAATTTATTTGGTTGCACCCCTAAACCTTGAAAATAATTTAAAATGATGACACAAAGTGTTAAATCGTGTAATTTGGAAAATGAATGTCCTTAAACTTCCTCCGCGAGGGGCGCAATTCTGTTTCTTCATGGGTTATTATAAAAGAATTTATTTGGTTGCACCCCTACACTTTGAAAATCATTTAAAATGATGACACAAAGTGTTGAATCGCGTTATTTTGAAAATGAATGTCCTTAAACTTCCTCCGCGAGGGGCGCAATTGTTTCTTCATTGGTTATTATAACGAAGAGATATTATAACCATTGCCTGCGCTTGGATTGCACCGAGTGCGATTTTGTTTCTTCCTATGTTACGTGTGATGCGCAAAATTGAAAGTCGGTATGGGTATGTTACAAAAATTACGAACAGAGGCGCCAGCGCGCGAAGCTAGAGTTTTCGACCAATGGTAAGCTTTTATATCACATGGCGGAAAGAAGAAGATTTTGAAATTCGCGAAGCTGTTGCTATGGTTTGTTTGGCAATGAAAGAGAATGTCGCACTATTCCGTAAAAGGAAAAATATACCTTGTTTACTTCCTATCTACGTCGATGTTTTTAAATTGATACCTAGGACTGTTATTAACTCTAAGGCTTCCGCGGAGTCGTTCAGAATATATCGAAGACTTTTCGGGTTCTCTTCCGCGTGTTTCCATGGTCGAAGACGACAGTTTCGACAGCGTTGCAGCTGTCTTCTTCAGGTCAGAAGTGACGATGCGTCCAATTCCAAGGAACCTGGGTTTCTCCCTTCCCAGGTGTTTCTGGCGCCTTTCCAGCGTCTGCTACTAAGGCGGATGCGCTCTCGTATGGTTTCTCAGGGTGTCGTTATTTCAGTGCGTTCTACTGCAGCCTTGGCCGCTTTGATGGAGGGAGGTTGGCTGCGATGTCCGTACTCGCTATGGGACGCTTGTGGCGGTCCCACGGCATGACGGTGATCGCAGCCAGCCTGCTGATCTCCCGATGAGTGGAGTCTTCTGCTCTGCCGAAGAATTCCGTGGAGATTCTCGGCAGGAGGACGTCAAGGGGCTCCAATTTCCCGTCTCGGTGCATCCTGTCCACGCGGTCGTAGCGGCCGCGATTCAGGATCCACCGAAGTGCAGTGTTCTGCACCACCTGGATTCTCTGGAGGGTCGACTTGGGCACTCCCGACCATACAGGAGCTGCATACGTGATGACGGGCAGCACGCAGCTCCTGTAGAGTCGTCTTCTCGTGTCCATGCTCAGCACCGGCGGTTGCAAAATCGGCCGGAGCCGAATCAGCGCCGCCAGTGCTTTTGCACGGACACTTTCTGCTTGCTGCTTCCACAGCAGCTTCTGGTCCAGCAGCACTCCGAGGTAACGGACTTCGGACTCCCACGGGATGTGGGTCCCGTTCACCACCAGACGGCCGACTCCATGCGACGCTCCTTTGGAGGGATGGAACATGATGGCCTTCGTTTTTCCGGCGTTGACCCGGATACGCCATCTACGATACCAACGGGTGAGATCGTAGATGGCATCCTGAAGGCCATCAGCTGCCGCCCATCCCTGCATGGATCTGGTCAGGAGCGCCGCGTCGTCTGCATAGAGGGACAGGACCGTGTTATACCCATGATCCCGGGGGATGTCGTGGGTATACACGTTGAATAGAATCGGCCCGAGGACAGAACCCTGAGGCACGCCAGCATTGACACGCTGGATGCCGGATTCCGCCCCGAGCCAACTCACGCTGAATGTCCTGTCCCTCAAGTAATCCCGGATCAGCCTCAGGATCCAATCCGGGAAGTGGAGTCGGCTCATCTTCAACAGGAGGCCCTGATGCCACACTCGGTCAAAGGCCTTCGAGATATCGAAGAAGGCCCCCGCGACCGAGTGTTTCCTGTTGAAGGCGTCGGTGATGAAGTCCGTTGTTCTCGCCAGCTGCTGGACCGTGGAGTGCCCTTCGCGGAAGCCAAACTGCTCATCCGGGAGGATTTCAGCCTCCCTGATGAACTCGCAGATTGGCCACCGCAGTAGTCGTTCGAAGATCTTGCCGAATCCGTCTAGAAGTGAGATCGGCCGGAACTCATCCGGTCCGAGCTCGTCCTTCGTCGACGTCTTCGGCAGACAGGTGATCTTCGCCCTCTTCCAGGTGAACGGGAAATAGGAGATCCTGACGCAGCCGTTGAATATGCTGGTCAGGTACACCGCTGCGGCCCTCGGAAGTTGCCGGATGATGGCGTTGGAGATGCCATCGGCGCCCGGCGCCCTCCGGAGGTGCAGTCGGCGTATTACTCCCTTGACGTCCTTCTCGCTGAAGCAGGGGATGTTCGCCTCGTCCAATGGTCCGTCGTCTACGAACGCCGTGGACTCCGCGAACTCCTGCTCAGCGGCAGAAGACTCTCTGGTGGCTGGATTCGGCGTGAATACTCCTGCCAGGTATTCCGCCAATATCTCAGCCTTCTCATCGGGAGATGCAGCAACTCTCCCTCTGTGGACGACGAGTGGATCTCGCCTGCTGGTGCCTTTCAGCTGTCGGACGACCCGCCAAACCGGTGCGTCGTCCTCAGCTCCTTCAGAGACTCTCGCCAGGTGAGCTTCCCAGGAATCCCGACGTACGTCCCGAAGCGCGGAGCGCACTTCGTCGTTCATCCTGTTCAGCTCCTGCCGGAGATCTGCAGTCCTCACCTGCTGCCATCTCCTCCGGATGTTGTTCCGCCGCTGAATCAGGTGCCGCACGCCGTTGGGCAGTGGTATTCTGACCTGTGGCGGCTGCACCGTCTTCAGCGGGATGGAGGCATCGATGGCAGCGTTGACGGTGTTGGTGAGATGCTCGACCATTCGGTCCGCAGCATCTCTGTCGGTGGGCACTAGATGATCTCTCGGCAGATTCCCGGCGATCGTCTTTCTGAAGGTTTCCCAGCAGGCGTTGGACATATCACGTACCTCCCTCGGCGCCACGTTGTCAACGACGGCACCAAGGGTGAGTAGCGTCGGGTAGTGGTCCGACGACAAATCGACGCACGCATGCATGCGGAGAGACTCCCGGACATCGCGGGTGACTGCGATGTCAAGAATGTCTCCCCGCTCGTGCGTCGCCGTCCTCGGCGCCACCACCACAAGTCCCTCGTCGTCCACGAATTGGCGCAGTCGTCGACCCCGGGGATTGGTGACCAAGGAATGCCAATCAGGATGTTTGGCATTCAGGTCGCCAAGGAGGATGCCCGGTCCAGTCGCCTCCAGGAGCGGCTGGAAGACATCCTCATCCCAGGGTCTCGCCGGAGGATAGTACATTGATGTCACCCTGTACCACCTCCCGGCGACCTTGATGTCCACCGACACCGCTTCCACAGATGCATGCGTGTGAGCACGGCATGCCCTGTGTTGCACGGCCCGGCGGACCAAGATCGCCGCTCCTCCCGCAGCAGGTCCTGGTGTTACCCGGTCGGCCCGATAGATGGTCCATCCGGGCACTTTCCAGGAGTCCGACGGCCGCAGCCAAGTCTCCTGGATGCAGGCTACGTCCGCAGACTTCTGCTGCAGGAAGTTCCTCAACTCCTCCGTCTTCCGGAGGACGCCGCGTGCGTTCCACTGCGCCAGGATGGTGGGTTTACTTCTTCTCCCCATGGTGTGTGGCGAAGATTCCATCCTGGGTCAGGAGGCTCTCAAGCACGGCAAGCAGGGCCACGCCTTCCGGGGAGGTGATGAAGGGCCGAAGGCTCTGGCACACTGCAAGCAGCGTGCTCTTGAGCTGCGGCGCGGCGGTCGATGTCGGCGTGGTGGATGGCGGCGTCGGCTCCGACGTGGCAGGCGTCGGTACCTCCACCGCTGGCGGTGCTGCGGCTGTCGGCAGAGCGGCTGCAGTCGTCATCTCCTGGCTGCTGCCCTTCTTCTTCTTCTGCCGCTTTACCCGCTTTTTCTCCTGGGCGGCTGGCGGCGGTGTCGTCGCGGCTGCTGAGGAGCTGGGCTCCTCGACGGCTGGGACGGCGTCCACTTCCATCTCCTCGGGGACCCCCCGCAACGCCAGGTTGTAGGGGAGCTCCTTGGACGCCATCCGCGACGGCGCCTTCGCCTTCTGCCCGGCTGCAGTCACCGATGGCGCTAGCTGCTGCACCGCGGTCGTTGGGCCAGATGGCCGCTGCACCGCGGGCGTTGGGCCAGATGGCCGCTGCTTTGCTGCTGCTGGTGGAGACGGCTTTGCTGGTGGTCTGGGGCCTTTACCGCCTCGCATTCGCTCTAGTGCCTCCAAGTACACCGGACACCTGTGAGATGCTGCCGTGTGCGAGCCACCGCAATTGCAGCAGGTGGCTTGGTCGTGCACCGTCAGCGTGCACTCATCTCCCAGGTGCGGTCCGGTGCATCGGAAGCACCGTGGCTTGCACCGGCAAGACACGGCGACATGCCCGAAGCGGTTGCAGCGGCGACACTGCATCGGCCCCTTCTCACCCCGGAAGGCCTCTATGACAACTCTGTCGTGGCAGAGTTGTCTAATCTCTGTCGGCGGGACGGCAGCCGGCGTCTTGACAAGATTCACAATGAATCTGTCAATACCGACCAGCTTACCGCCCTCCGACACCTTCATCTGCCGGAAGCCTCTCACCTCGTAGCCCTTGGCTTCCAGTGCAGAGGTGATAAGCGCCTGAGATCGCCACATCGACAGACCCTTGATCAGGTACCGGATGCCCGGTACCCTCTCAAGAGGCTGAGAGTGCCACTCGACCTGGAGAGAGTCGAGAGTGTCGGTCGCCTTCCGGTGCATCTCCGCCGTCTCCACGGTCAGCCGCACCGACGTCCGCCGGACGTCAAAGGCGAAGTCATCGCCGATGGAGGCCTCCAGTGCCTTCGTCACCTCCTCCATCTTCTGCACTCCGATCATGACGATCGGGTTGGGCCGCTTGGCAGTTTTCGCGACCGGCTCCGGCTTCTGCCGTTTCCGGGACGCTACTTCCTGCCAGTCGCCCTCGCCGTCCTCGCCATCGGAGATGGAGGCCGCCCAGTCGTCCTTCTCCGTCGGTCCCGGTGGTGGTGAAGGCCCGTCCTTCTCCATCGGGTCCATCTTCCTCTTCCTCTGGCCCTGAGAGGGGAGAGAAAGAGAGGCTGGTCCCGAGGCGGTTGCCTCGGCGTCGCCTTCAGGAGCAGCGGTGGCTGCGGGAGGCGGAGCGGGAGTGACGGCAGGCGGCGGGGTCGGTTCGGCTGCGGCGGCAGGTGCCTTCGCAGGCTTCCCCTTCCCTTTCTTCCTGCTTTTCTCTCCCGACTTTTGGCCCTGAAGAGGGCCGTTGCTTGCTGCGACGGCAGGGACCAAGCTGGCCTTCTTGGCGGCATCGGAGGCGGCTGCCTTCGATGAAGCGCCCTTCCGGCCAGCCTTCGTCCCCTCCTTCTCCTCATGGCCCTGAAGAGGGCCGTTGCTCTTTCCGGCTTTCACCGACGAGAGCTTGGTGGATGCCCGGCTCGGATCCGCCGGACCAGCCGGCTTCTCCTTACCGAACATCGCCATCAGTTCGGTCTTCGTCATCATCCCGAAGGTTGATGTCGAAGACGGGCCGACGCTCAGAGAGCGGGACCTGGGGGATGGACCAGCCATTCCCCCGTCATCGCCGTCAGCAGCTTCCATGGCAAGGTGCAAGCACACTCACCGAACGCAGAGTCTTCCAATAGTCACCAGTTGGCTTTCTCGTACTAACTCCCTGTGTGACGATGCGTGTGAATGTGACCGATCTATATAGCCGGCCGTTTTCCCGCCATTTCAGTCTGGTGCGCTGTCATTGGCCGCTTCCTTTTTCTTTGCGAAAATTCTTTTCCCGGCGTAGGAGAGAGTGTAGCCATCTTCTCTGTTGATGTTCTCGGGTGTTTTTGCGATTTCGATGGCCTCCCTGATGAGTCTGGGGAAGTAGCGGTTTTCTTTTGCTATTAACTTGGCTTCTTCGAAATTCATATTGTGACAAGGTCCACTCCAGGTGTGTTCGGCCAGAGCTGATTTGCGTAGCTGCCTATTCTTTATGTCTCTTTGGTGCTCTCTCAGGCGGCATTTGAGAGCTCTCGATGTCTGTCCGATGTAGGATTTCCCGCATTCGCACTTCACCTGGTAGACGCCTTCTTTTTTGTTATCTGGTAGGCGGTCCTTGGCCTTGCAGAGGATGTCTGAGGTTTTCTGGACGCAGTTGAAACGGGTGACGACATTGTGTTTCGCCAGTACTCTGGATATCTTCTCAGTGGTGCCAGCAACATATGGGATGACGGCGAAGGCTGCAGGTTTTGGCTTGTCCTCGGAGGTCCTTTTCAGGTCCACCGCGTCTTCCATTTTTCTCGTTATCTTCCGGATAACTTCAGGCTGGTATCCATTCTTACGGAATGCGTGGCATAGGTGGGATTTTTCTTGGTTGAAGGAAGATATGTCAGAAATTACGCGTGCTCGATGAAATAAAGTTTTCATAACTCCTGCTTTCTGATGAGCGTGGTGGTGCGAGTCCGCATGTAGGTATCGGTCCGTGTGGGTGACCTTCCGGTACACTGAGTGTCCTAGCGTACCGTCTTCTTTTTTGGAGACCAAAACGTCGAGAAAAGGAAGGCAATTATTTTCTTCTATTTCCATTGTAAAGCGGATAGAAGGTCTTTGCTTATTCATGTGCTTTAAGAAGTTGCTCAGCTCCTCCTCCCCGTGCTGCCAAATGATAAATGTGTCATCCACATATCTTACGAAGAGTTTGGGTTTTTTCGGACAGGATGCCAGAGCTTCTCGTTCGAAGTCCTCCATGTATAGATTGGCGACCACAGGCGATAGGGGGGAGCCCATGGCCGTGCCTTCCACTTGTTTGTAGAATTTGTCATTCCATAGAAAATATGAGTTCTGGAGACAGAAACCCACCAACTTAGGGAAGTCCTCGGGCAGTCCTTTGTTCGTCAGCGCCTTGATAGTATCGATGGCTCCATCTATGGGAATGTTGGTGAACAGTGATTCCACGTCCAGGCTCACGAGTATATCACCCTTGTTCACTCTCACGTTTTTAAGTATGTCAATGAAGTGCGCTGAGTTCTTGACGAAGGTGGAAGTTTTCCCAGAATAAGGAAACAATGCGCTTGCTAGGTGTCTTGCTAATTTGTGAGTAGGAGAGTCGATGGCACTGACGATCGGGCGCAGTGGGACTCCAGTTTTGTGCACCTTTGGTAGTCCGTATAGTCGCGGTGGTTTTGGTGCGGGCACTATCAGCCAGCGTCTGTCTTTCTCCGGTATGGAGGAATGGTCAATCAGCCATTTCGTTTCACGTTGGATTCTTCCTGTGGGGTCGGACTTCAGCTCGCTGTATGTATCCACCGTTAGTAGTTTTTTGATCTTTTCATTGTAATCGTCTTTCTTCATGACGACTGTCGCGTTTCCCTTGTCTGCCGAAAGGATGAGCAGGTCGCTGTTTTCCTTTAGTCGTCTTAAGGCCTCTTTTTCTTTTTTGATGACGTTAGGCTTGGGTGGTATTGCATGAAGAAGGACTCGGCTAACTTCTTCTCGTATGTCGTCGGCCTCCATTTTGTGTAGGTTTCGTATGGCATTTTCCACTCCGGTGGCTATCTCTTCTTTGGGAACTTTTGCCGGTGCAATGGCAAAGTTAATTGCCTTCCTTTTCTCGACGTTTTGGTCTCCAAAAAAGAAGACGGTACGCTAGGACACTCAGTGTACCGGAAGGTCACCCACACGGACCGATACCTACATGCGGACTCGCACCACCACGCTCATCAGAAAGCAGGAGTTATGAAAACTTTATTTCATCGAGCACGCGTAATTTCTGACATATCTTCCTTCAACCAAGAAAAATCCCACCTATGCCACGCATTCCGTAAGAATGGATACCAGCCTGAAGTTATCCGGAAGATAACGAGAAAAATGGAAGACGCGGTGGACCTGAAAAGGACCTCCGAGGACAAGCCAAAACCTGCAGCCTTCGCCGTCATCCCATATGTTGCTGGCACCACTGAGAAGATATCCAGAGTACTGGCGAAACACAATGTCGTCACCCGTTTCAACTGCGTCCAGAAAACCTCAGACATCCTCTGCAAGGCCAAGGACCGCCTACCAGATAACAAAAAAGAAGGCGTCTACCAGGTGAAGTGCGAATGCGGGAAATCCTACATCGGACAGACATCGAGAGCTCTCAAATGCCGCCTGAGAGAGCACCAAAGAGACATAAAGAATAGGCAGCTACGCAAATCAGCTCTGGCCGAACACACCTGGAGTGGACCTTGTCACAATATGAATTTCGAAGAAGCCAAGTTAATAGCAAAAGAAAACCGCTACTTCCCCAGACTCATCAGGGAGGCCATCGAAATCGCAAAAACACCCGAGAACATCAACAGAGAAGATGGCTACACTCTCTCCTACGCCGGGAAAAGAATTTTCGCAAAGAAAAAGGAAGCGGCCAATGACAGCGCACCAGACTGAAATGGCGGGAAAACGGCCGGCTATATAGATCGGTCACATTCACACGCATCGTCCTTCACCACCACCGGGACCGACGGAGAAGGACGACTGGGCGGCCTCCATCTCCGATGGCGAGGACGGCGAGGGCGACTGGCAGGAAGTAGCGTCCCGGAAACGGCAGAAGCCGGAGCCGGTCGCGAAAACTGCCAAGCGGCCCAACCCGATCGTGATGATCGGAGTGCAGAAGATGGAGGAGGTGACGAAGGCACTGGAGGCCTCCATCGGCGATGATTTCGCCTTCGACGTCCGGCGGACGTCGGTGCGGCTGACCGTGGAGACGGCGGAGATGCACCGGAAGGCGACCGACACTCTCGACTCTCTCCAGGTCGAGTGGCACTCTCAGCCTCTTGAGAGGGTACCGGGCATCCGGTACCTGATCAAGGGTCTGTCTAGGTGGCGGTCTCAGGCGCTTATCACCTCTGCACTGGAAGCCAAGGGCTACGAGGTGAGAGGCTTCCGGCAGATGAAGGTGTCGGAGGGCGGTAAGCTGGTCGGTATTGACAGATTCATTGTGAATATTGTCAAGACGCCGGCTGCCGTCCCGCCGACAGAGATCAGACAACTCTGCCACGACAGAGTTGTCATAGAGGCCTTCCGGGGTGAGAAGGGGCCGATGCAGTGTCGCCGCTGCAACCGCTTCGGGCATGTCGCCGTGTCTTGCCGGTGCAAGCCACGGTGCTTCCGATGCACCGGACCGCACCTGGGAGATGAGTGCACGCTGACGGTGCACGACCAAGCCACCTGCTGCAATTGCGGTGGCTCGCACACGGCAGCATCTCACAGGTGTCCGGTGTACTTGGAGGCACTAGAGCGAATGCGAGGCGGTAAAGGCCCCAGACCACCAGCAAAGCCGTCTCCACCAGCAGCAGCAAAGCAGCGGCCATCTGGCCCAACGCCCGCGGTGCAGCGGCCATCTGGCCCAACGACCGCGGAGCAGCAGCCAGCGCCATCGGTGACTGCAGCCGGGCAGAAGGCGAAGGCGCCGTCGCGGATGGCGTCCAAGGAGCTCCCCTACAACCTGGCGTTGCGGGGGGTCCCCGAGGAGATGGAAGTGGACGCCGTCCCAGCCGTCGAGGAGCCCAGCTCCTCAGCAGCCGCGACGACACCGCCGCCAGCCGCCCAGGAGAAAAAGCGGGTGAAGCGGCAGAAGAAGAAGAAGGGCAGCAGCCAGGAGATGACGACTGCAGCCGCTCTGCCGACAGCCGCAGCACCGCCAGCGGTGGAGGTACCGACGCCTGCCACGTCGGAGCCGACGCCGCCATCCACCATGCCGACATCGACCGCCGCGCCGCAGCTCAAGAGCACGCTGCTTGCAGTGTGCCAGAGCCTTCGGCCCTTCATCACCTCCCCGGAAGGCGTGGCCCTGCTTGCCGTGCTTGAGAGCCTCCTGAGCCAGGATGGAATCTTCGCCACCAACCATGGGGAGAAGAAGTAAACCCACCATCCTGGCGCAGTGGAACGCACGCGGCGTCCTCCGGAAGACGGAGGAGTTGAGGAACTTCCTGCAGCAGAAGTCTGCGGACGTAGCCTGCATCCAGGAGACTTGGCTGCGGCCGTCGGACTCCTGGAAAGTGCCCGGATGGACCATCTATCGGGCCGACCGGGTAACACCAGGACCTGCTGCGGGAGGAGCGGCGATCTTGGTCCGCCGGGCCGTGCAACACAGGGCATGCCGTGCTCACACGCATGCATCTGTGGAAGCGGTGTCGGTGGACATCAAGGTCGCCGGGAGGTGGTACAGGGTGACATCAATGTACTATCCTCCGGCGAGACCCTGGGATGAGGATGTCTTCCAGCCGCTCCTGGAGGCGACTGGACCGGGCATCCTCCTTGGCGACCTGAATGCCAAACATCCTGATTGGCATTCCTTGGTCACCAATCCCCGGGGTCGACGACTGCGCCAATTCGTGGACGACGAGGGACTTGTGGTGGTGGCGCCGAGGACGGCGACGCACGAGCGGGGAGACATTCTTGACATCGCAGTCACCCGCGATGTCCGGGAGTCTCTCCGCATGCATGCGTGCGTCGATTTGTCGTCGGACCACTACCCGACGCTACTCACCCTTGGTGCCGTCGTTGACAACGTGGCGCCGAGGGAGGTACGTGATATGTCCAACGCCTGCTGGGAAACCTTCAGAAAGACGATCGCCGGGAATCTGCCGAGAGATCATCTAGTGCCCACCGACAGAGATGCTGCGGACCGAATGGTCGAGCATCTCACCAACACCGTCAACGCTGCCATCCCGCTGAAGACGGTGCAGCCGCCACAGGTCAGAATACCACTGCCCAACGGCGTGCGGCACCTAATTCAGCGGCGGAACAACATCCGGAGGAGATGGCAGCAGGTGAGGACTGCAGATCTCCGGCAGGAGCTGAACAGGATGAACGACGAAGTGCGCTCCGCGCTTCGGGACGTACGTCGGGATTCCTGGGAAGCTCACCTGGCGAGAGTCTCTGAAGGAGCTGAGGACGACGCACCGGTTTGGCGGGTCGTCCGACAGCTGAAAGGCACCAGCAGGCGAGATCCACTCGTCGTCCACAGAGGGAGGGTTGCTGCATCTCCCGATGAGAAGGCTGAGATATTGGCGGAATACCTGGCAGGAGTATTCACGCCGAATCCAGCCACCAGAGAGTCTTCTGCCGCTGAGCAGGAGTCCACGGCGTTCGTCGACGACGGACCATTGGACGAGGCGAACATCCCCTGCTTCAGCGAGAAGGACGTCAAGGGAGTAATACGCCGACTGCACCTCCGGAGGGCGCCGGGCGCCGATGGCATCTCCAACGCCATCATCCGGCAACTTCCGAGGGCCGCAGCGGTGTACCTGACCAGCATATTCAACGGTTGCGTCAGGATCTCCTATTTCCCGTTCACCTGGAAGAGGGCGAAGATCACCTGTCTGCCGAAGACGTCGACGAAGGACGAGCTCGGACCGGATGAGTTCCGGCCGATCTCACTTCTAGACGGATTCGGCAAGATCTTCGAACGACTATTGCGGTGGCCAATCTGCGAGTTCATCAGGGAGGCTGAAATCCTCCCGGATGAGCAGTTTGGCTTCCGCGAAGGGCACTCCACGGTCCAGCAGCTGGCGAGAACAACGGACTTCATCACCGACGCCTTCAACAGGAAACACTCGGTCGCGGGGGCCTTCTTCGATATCTCGAAGGCCTTTGACCGAGTGTGGCATCAGGGCCTCCTGTTGAAGATGAGCCGACTCCACTTCCCGGATTGGATCCTGAGGCTGATCCGGGATTACTTGAGGGACAGGACATTCAGCGTGAGTTGGCTCGGGGCGGAATCCGGCATCCAGCGTGTCAATGCTGGCGTGCCTCAGGGTTCTGTCCTCGGGCCGATTCTATTCAACGTGTATACCCACGACATCCCCCGGGATCATGGGTATAACACGGTCCTGTCCCTCTATGCAGACGACGCGGCGCTCCTGACCAGATCCATGCAGGGATGGGCGGCAGCTGATGGCCTTCAGGATGCCATCTACGATCTCACCCGTTGGTATCGTAGATGGCGTATCCGGGTCAACGCCGGAAAAACGAAGGCCATCATGTTCCATCCCTCCAAAGGAGCGTCGCATGGAGTCGGCCGTCTGGTGGTGAACGGGACCCACATCCCGTGGGAGTCCGAAGTCCGTTACCTCGGAGTGCTGCTGGACCAGAAGCTGCTGTGGAAGCAGCAAGCAGAAAGTGTCCGTGCAAAAGCACTGGCGGCGCTGATTCGGCTCCGGCCGATTTTGCAACCGCCGGTGCTGAGCATGGACACGAGAAGACGACTCTACAGGAGCTGCGTGCTGCCCGTCATCACGTATGCAGCTCCTGTATGGTCGGGAGTGCCCAAGTCGACCCTCCAGAGAATCCAGGTGGTGCAGAACACTGCACTTCGGTGGATCCTGAATCGCGGCCGCTACGACCGCGTGGACAGGATGCACCGAGACGGGAAATTGGAGCCCCTTGACGTCCTCCTGCCGAGAATCTCCACGGAATTCTTCGGCAGAGCAGAAGACTCCACTCATCGGGAGATCAGCAGGCTGGCTGCGATCGCCGTCATGCCGTGGGACCGCCACAAGCGTCCCATAGCGAGTACGGACATCGCAGCCAACCTCCCTCCATCAAAGCGGCCATGGCTGCAGTAGAACGCACTGAATTAACGACATCCTGAGAAACCATACGAGAGCGCATCCGCCTTAGTAGCAGAAGCTGGAAAGGCGCCAGAAACACCTGGGAAGGGAGAAACCCAGGTTCCTTGGAATTGGACGCATCGTCACTTCTGACCTGAAGAAGACAGCTGCAACGCTGTCGAAACTGTCGTCTTCGACCATGGAAACACGCGGAAGAGAACCCGAAAAGTCTTCGATATCTAGGACTGTTATTGTTGAAAATATATTCTAGACTTATTTCCCCACGAATGCAAGTTATTTTCCCCAGTTTTATTTCCTCTGCGTACGAAAAGTTTAATTCGCGCAATACATTTTTTGATACTCAAAATTTCTTGTAATTTATAGTATGAATATAGATTACATTCTTTAAAAATAAATATTAGCTGGCGAAATAAGAAACCTAGTTCCATGTTTACTCAATCAAGTTCAGGAGGAGTTCAGTATGCAAAAGTACAATATGAAGGTGAGAGCCCCTTATTAGAGAGCCCCTTATTAGAAAGAGAGGATGATGAAATTCCATTTGGTTCATTATGCATTCACGAACACATAAAATGATCCAGTGCGGAAATATGACAAGAAAATGTTACCTACCTTCCGAGCATCCACTTAAAGGTGAGTGAAAAAAAAAGCATGACATAATTGCCTCCGCGAAGCAGAAGCTAAAAAAGTGCTCATTAAAACTGAACGTAACAAGGAATAAGGTGTCACTAAAGCTACTACATTGTGTCATCGAAGAAATAACAAGAATCGAATAATGAAAAAAACTACTTCAAAAACACGGAAGACGCACTTTGCAGGTTAAATTTTTATCAAAGCATGCCAAGCCTCGCGCCTCTCAAGAAACTAGAGACGTCAGCCAATACGTCAATATCTACGCAAGACCTAAAACGAACACGTGATCGTCCATGAATGTTGTCTATCACGCACAATTGACACATTTTTACGATCAGGAATCCTTCTGTGCGAGAGAGAGACGAAGATGGAGAAATAGAGTACAGTTTATCATGGTGACCATCCATTTTGAGCGAAATATCGTTTTACCTAGAAATCAATGAATTTGGTCTCATTTTAAAGAAAAATATATCACCCTTCCATCAAAACAAAAAATTCAACCCCCTAACAAAATGCTTTCCGAGATATTTGCCAAGAAACATCAGCCCTTTAACATGGGAAATGGTAGGTACGTACTCCAGAGAGACCTAAATTAAAAATTGAGGAAATTCTAACGCCTTGATCTCTTATAGCCAGTTGCAGGAACGTAACATATGTATTCCATAAAGTTATGGGACCCATAAGCCATGGCAACCATTCAATAAGTGTTGCACGAACATTAAATAAATTCATTGGTCTCATAACTTATGGCATGGAGTTATGAGTTCCATAAGTAGACAAGATGGCGTATGCGCAATGAACCGCTTAGAGTCTTAAATACTTGATAAAAGAGTTGTTTTCATACAAGTGACCAGTGTGTTTACTTTTACCGACTAATTATAATGTGCATTATCAATTATTCATAGCCTAATATTTCGTAACTTTTCTCCGGCGGTGGAAGATTAGATCAAATATTCGAAGCTAGTAACTATTGGTAAATAAGTAAAGTAACTAATAGATGTATTCATGCAACCCGAATATATTTATGAGTTCTATAACTTTATGGATCTCATAACTATTGATTCCATAACTAAATTTTCTTGCAACCGGCCATTAAACAAATTAACAATGTGTAGTAACAACAATTAATTGCGTGTTTTCTCAGCTAATTTTTAAAATTAATCATTTTGTCACCGGAGAAAATTTTTCAGGATTTCCCAAAACCTTATGTTGTGGAGTTTTAAGAGTATCTCACGAAAAAAAGAGTCAAGTTAAAGACTTATATACATACTTTTTTGGATTGCATAAATCAAAGGATATTATTTTGATGGTCAATAATTTAGTATTTAATAGTGGAATACTAAGTTCTATCTACAGCTTCTGCAGTGATTAACTATCATTCGAATATAATACTCGAAATTCGAATAATCTCCATTATGACTGGGGAAATATCTTGCTCCAAATACCTGATGTGATGAAAATATTTTGTAATATAATTGAGCATATTGTAAGCATAAGATTCCAATGATTCGATTGCACAATGAAAATTGGAAAATCTTTCGACGCATGCGAATCTGGTCTAGTTTCGTTTTTCCGGCAAAGATTTGCGGCATTAAACATACTTGAACCAAATGTGGCTCCAAACCAGAAATTGGTCTCATTTCGATGAAAAATATCTCATCCTTACAAAGATACCAAAATATCAGCCCCTATATTGCATTTCTTTCGCAGTTATTTGCCAGATAATACCAGCTTATTTACATGGGAAATTGTAGGTGTATGCACCCCAGAGAGACATTATTTACAAAATGAGGATTTTCTAACACTTATATGTCGTAAAAAAAACTAACAGCGTGTAGTTTGTATGTTTCCTTAACTATTTTTGAAAATTAACCATATTGTCAACGCAGTAAATTCTTCGGGGTTACAAAAAAACTTGCATCTTGAAGGAGTTTCAAATGTACCGCGAGAAAAAATGACTCAAGTTAAAGATTTATTTAAATATTTTTATCAAATTCCTTACAATTTCTGTCATACACCTCTACATTAGTTCACCATTTATAATGCAATATTCATTTCACGTTTTCTGCAGCTGGTGAATTTAAAACGTATAATTTGAATATGACAGGGGAACTATCTTGCTCTATCTACCATTATAAAGTCATATTCATTTGAAGGCAAAATTTTGAAAATTATTTTAAAAATCGCCATTTTGTGGGGTACATCATACCATTTAGCCAATAATAGTAATTCATAATTTTGTAGAAGTTTGTGGCAGTTCAATAACGCACTTTAATGATTTATGATGCCCACGCCTACCTTTCTATGGCAAAAAAAGTTTTCTCTTCGACCGGAGAAATTTGTCCAGTCCTAAAAGCGCGGCCTCTGCCTTTCTACAGCTTCTGCAATGATTAACTATAAATCGAATATAATACTCGAAATTCGAATAATCTCCATTACGACTGGGGAAATATCTTGCTCCAAATTCCTGATGTGATGAAAATATTTTGTAATATAATTGAGCATATTGTAAGCATAAGATTCTAGTGATACGATTGCACAATGAAAATTGGAAAATCTTTCGACGCATGCAAATCTGGTCTAGTTTCGTTTTTCCGGCCAAGATTTGCGGCATTAAACATACTTGGGATCTATTCGTAAACCATGAATACCTCATACCCATCGAGTTTCACCGTTCACAATCATGCCACGTGACAACTTAGCTATTTCCATCCGCCGATTACTCTTGCCTTCTTCACACTTGAACTCTTTATCAAGTATGGTTAGACTAAACCGCCTTCGACCCGGTGGCACTGCGATAAAAAATTGTCCACTGACACATGTCAGTATGAATTTGATCTTAAAAAAAAGATATTAAATTGAAGACCTTACTCGTATCATATCAGACCCTTCAACTCAAAATAAATCCTTCCATAAACGCAAAATAATTGCACATTAGATGGAAAAGAAAAATCTCTTAGTAAGTTCCACGTTTAAAACTTCTATTACCGACCTAGGTCTCGATTGCCTTGCAATCATTTGTAACCCTTTGAGTTATAGCCTTATTGTAACCCTTTGAGTTATAGAGTAACCCTTTGAGTGATATCACGTCATGGTTGTCTTTACGCTGGTTCTAATGACGTGAATTCACGTCAAGAGTACCCTGAGTGCTCCAGCTTTCACTGGGAAACTTTTACTAAGCACCCTTGTGAAATCTGAAACACTCCCGCCACACACGACGTGATATTACGTCATCAGCACCAGCGTAAAGACGACCATGACGTGATTACACGTCATGCCGCTCTCAAAGGGTTAAAGGTCTTTGAAAATACCTTTGTTTTAACGTTAAAAATGATTGCAAGGCAATCGGAACCTAGGTTGGTAATAAAAGTGTGGAATTTACTAAGAGATTTTTCATTTTCGTCATGTCTGCGGTAACCTTCCACAAAGTTACCCCTTCAACCATTAAGTTTTTGCACATTAGCTGCTATAAAAAATTCTTCTCAAGCCTAGAGTTATTTTTATTCAGCGATCCATGCATGCTAACTATGTAAAGAAGACCAAGGGAAAAATATAAAGGGCATTTTTAAAATTGGAGGAAAATATCACTCGAAGAAATAGACTGTGGCGTATTATGAATAAAATACAAATGAGGGAGTCTCTCATATGAAACAAACATGCATGACAAAAGTATGATAAAGCCCATGTCCCGTTAAAGCTAAAAACACAGCCTTATCCACTGTTAAGAAGTAAAATTGAACATATCTATTTCACACATTATTAGGATAGTTACGTTAATTCTGACTCAAAATTTGAATAAATCATTCTTCTGCCTTTTTCATTTTCAATGTATATATCTCTACTTTTACTTCGTACCTTTTCTACTTTCAAAATATATACTTCACGCTAAGTCATGTGAACCCCCGTGTAGCCCTGTAGCCGTAAGCCGTGTAGCTTGTGCCCTAGCCGTCTGTAATAATTCCTGAATTATGACTTTGCATTTAAAATTCCACGTCTAGATAAAGTTTGTATTATGTAGTTGCAAGTGCTATGCTCATAATTGACGTGACATTTTCTCACTTTCCACAATGAATAGCAAAATATCTGTTGGTATTATATGGAAAAATGATAAATGTGAAATATAATTTAGTTGAAATCCACAAAGCAAGCAAAAACTTATTGAATCCACTCAAATTCAGCATTTTGCTGCCGAATAAATTCTAATTTTGTCAATTTTTGGTTTTCATTTGGAATGGATATTCAGGATTGCCTAATTAATGCAAATTTAACTATAATTTTTCACATTGTTGCAAGAATTTAGGAAATTTTACGTTCATGCGAGAATTAACATTAGAAACATCTGTAAGATAACGAGGTAACACTTCGGGATGTCCAGGATGGAAAAAATTTTTCGAAAAAAAAATTACCGTTTGGATGGTTGCCAAACCGGAAAAACGCGAGACCTAAATTGATGAGGACCAAGAGGTCGGGAAACATTTGGTCTATGGAAAGAAAGAAGACCCATTCAGAAAGAAAGAAGGAAATTTTGTCGCACAGAAAGGAAAAGCGAACAAAACTTGATAAAATCTCGTCTTCTCAGCTTGGAGGAAAGCATTAGAATAATTACATTCAAATCGAAAGTAATTTCACATCATTTTGGGAACAAATTTGTAGGAGGAAAGTCTTATAGTCAATGATAAAGTTTCAAAACAATTTTAAAGAACTGCGAAACTGGCTACGTTGTACTTAAACGGAGTCAAAGGTTAGTAGTCAAAAAACTGTGGGAAATTTTCACACAGGTATGTGACCACCTATCATTGGTCGTTCAATCCTAATATTGGTTGACTGCAGCCCTCCACCTTTCCCAAACTAATGCTAGTTTCCTTACCTCCAGGCATCTCTTCCTATGCACTTTTCTCTTTATTTGGCCCATGAACTTATTCCTGGGTCTTCCTCTGGGGGCTTATACCTCTACATTGCCATTAATTGTATTTTTAACAAACCCATTGTGTCTCAAGGTGTGTCCAATACATCTTGTTCTTCTTTTCTGCATGGTGTCCCATATGGTCCTTTCCTCTTCTACTCTCCTGTACACTTCATCATTTCTTATTTTGTCCGTCAATTTTATCTTCAGCATCCTCCTCAAACTCTAGGTTTCAAAAGCTTCTAGTCTACTTTTCCAATGGTCCATGCTTCCGAACCATTGAGTGCCACGCTCCGCACTTATGTATTCCTGTACTGTTTCCTGGTTTGTAGTCCTATCTTTTCTGAGCACAGGAGTTGTCTTCTTCCCTCGAATGCCTTCTTAGCTTGGGTTATTCTCCGCTCGATGTCCGTTGTGCTTCTTCCGTCCCACGTGATGGTACTTCCGAGATAAGAGAAGGAATCCACTTGCTCTAATTTCTCTCCTCTCAGGGTGACTTATAAATTCAGCTTCTCTCTTCCGCATACTAGGATTTTAGTCCCCGTATTACTTATTTTCATGTTGTAATCCTGGAGAACTCGGTCCATGACGTTTAGTGACCTTTGAAGATCGTCGCGATTTTCAGCTCTGACCGCGATATCATCTGCGAAGCGGAACATCTTTTTTTCTTCTCCTTTTACCTGTATTCCGCTCAGTCCAGTTTCTTGCGCTTCTCGTATGGTCTCCTCCAAGTACATGTCGCACAGTGCTGGTGAGAGGTTGCATCCTTGCGTGACACCTCTGTTAATTTTAGCTTCTTTCTGACTTCCGTCTCTCATTCGCATTTTGACGACTTGCTCCATGTATAGTTGATAGATTATTCTTCTGTCGTCGTATCCCATTCCCAGATTCTAGGAGAACTAGATCTATTATATTTAGTGACCTTTGAAGATCATCGCGATTTCCGCGGTCACTAAGTAAGCAAATTTGTGTTTAAAGTTAAGCTTTACTTTGTGGATATAAGTCTTCGCGCTCCTCTATAAGAATCTAATGTCATTGTGTGCGCGGCACCTGTGAGGACATCCCATAACTAAAACCGCCAAGAAATCCACGATAAATAGGACGCCTGGGTAGTCACTTGATTTGAGCACTCAGCGCGAAATCAAGGGTTCCGAAGTCGTATTTCAGACAAGGCGAATGATTTTTCCTTTGTGAATTTTACCCATTTCCTTACAATTTCATTACACTGCACCAATTTCAACGCCTTCGTGAAATTTTCACCTGGCTTACATTTTTCCGTATCATGGAACTCTTGCTTACATAATTTCAAGCATAAGGAGTGGGGTGTTTATAAGAGTAATGTTCGTAGGAGGAGGACAACCTAAGTAGGGATAAGGAAATGTTTAAGAATATGTGGACGAAAACGGATTCAACGACAACTCAAAGAAAAACTCAGACAGGAAAGAGGAGCAAGAACAAAGTAATGAGGTGAATGACTCCGGCAGAAGCTTGTTCAACAGTTTCGGTCCAAAAACTTCGATGTAATAAATAATTTCCAAATTTCCTTAAAAAATTCAGTTTTAACGCTTTGTCACATACATGAAAAATCCTTGCCATTAAAATCAGACAAGCCATTAATAAAACAAATATTTGTATAGGCCGACTTGATACAAGCGATGTTTATTTCAAATATTATTTCTTTTCTCACTCCATTTTTTCTTTAAACACTGTTCCGCAGGGTGGAGGTAAGTCTCCTGAAATATTGAGGTTGAGGAAAAAACGTTTTTTCTTCGGTATTCTTTTCCGGAAAGAAGAAATTTTGGGAAAAATACCGCAAACCGTTATGAAAGAAAAACTCGAAGAAAAGTTTGATGGTAACTAAAAATAACAGTTCTCAAATATTGTATGGATGCAAGGGCAAATGGCAGTGCTACAAAAACACTACATTATTATTATCATTTATTGCCACGTTCGGGTCCTTCTGGACACAAAAGTACAAATTCAAAGGGGTTTTGTTGGATTTATCTTTCTGTACGACCATACTTCTTCATTCTTTCTGAATGGACCTTCTGTCTTTCATCCGACCAGGTAGTTCCGGTTCTCTTACGTTTTTTCTAATTTGGCAACCATCCGATCGCTAATTTTTTTCGAAAATTTTTTCCATTCTGGACAGCCTGAAGTGTTACCCCGGTTTCTTTCAGGTCTTCCTTAATGCGACGCATTACACCCGCTCGACAGGTCGGATTTGTGATAATTTCCGACCCCAGATTTTTGTAAAAATTCTAAAGTCATCAACTTGAAATTTTTATAGTATAAATAATAGACCTCTGCCAAGGGAGGCTCGTATCTGAAACATGAAAATTTTGTCCCGGAGCATAATTAAACCATCGGGAAAATGGCAAGATGTAGGGTGTATTTTTATGAAAACTATTATTATTATTGACATAGCTAAAACTAATGGAGATGTATCAATCCCTCCTCTATCGGAATGCTAAGTAACAGCCGTCACGGTTGTAAGATAGAATCTGTAATTGGTATATTTCGACAAGCTACCTGAATGGTTTTCTGCCATGATGTGCTCGGACGGTGATGCAATTAGTTCAGTCTTCTTTCACAGATCTTATAAAAGCGCTGCCTGTACTTACGCGCCTGAGACTTGGCTAAAACTTACCGATGACTGTTGCCTTGTGCGAGAGTTATCCTGGAGTAAGAGACTCCAGACGCTAAAACGTCTCGATCGGGTGCGAGTGACGCCATCTTGTGGATTTTCGACAGAGCTTCTCCTTACTGAAGGGTATGATGCGTCCTCTTAACCTCACCAGTCCCATCGTATCCCTTAAGTCATATATTACACGGCTTTTCTTTGTCTTATCCCTGGGTGTTCCATTCTTTATTCCAATCAGAGTGTAATAAATTTTGAAAAGTAAATATTGTAGTATCATTCTGGTGCACTCTTTCAGAGCTTGATGCTCTGTGGTGATAGTGAACTAAGCTGGTTCCAAATAAATTGCCACACAAAACTTTTCCCCTGGGTCTGAGGAGATTAATTGCAGCACTGTAAAAAAAGTATAATGAAATTTATATGAATCACGCATTCCTGAATAACGATGCCCAATCCTGAATAACCATGGCAATGAAAGCTGTAAATAGAAAAAATGAAACGAAAGGATAAATTTGAGTGAATTTGATTGGATACAGTAGTTTTTGCCTTGTTTTGTGGATTTCGTCAAAACTATTTTCCAAAATTTCCTAATTATCCATAGAATACCATCAAATTCTTCGCCATTCACAGTGGAAAACTGGAAAAATTAGAAAAATTTTACATCAATGACGACAATTGCGTCTGAAACTACATAAATACATACTTAAATTACACGTGGGATTTGAAATGCTAAGTAATAATTTAGCAATCATAATAGACGGCTAGGGAACATGGGCTGGGACCCAGCACCTTGTGCCCTAGCAAGCACATTCCTCTTTCTAGTTCTAGATTAAGGAGTCCTACCCCATCCCACTACTTCTACATTAAGGAATCCTACATGGGGATTTACACGACACATCAATCAGCAATTTGGTGAAAAGACCTTCTAAGAGCTAAGTTTTGAACCCTCAAGCTGCCCCTTTCTACTGAAGCTTGAGAGAGAATCTGGTCATACTAAAGCAACATCAATACATGATTAGAAACAGACTGCCAAGTTTACATACTGAGAACATGGCAGCAATAAATAAGAAACGCTCAATATAATCCATATGAATCTGCCTGTTATGTCAAAGACAGAGACACAAATTATACTGAAATAAACACCAAATAAATATGGAAATTTTATAGGAATGGATACCCTTGGCTTCGGATTGGATCTCACTGAACTGATATTTCGCAGGTTTTTCACGCCCCCCTTCTTGTGTGGGCGTTTTCCTGCAGTGAGTTTTTTCCAATAAGGACGAAAGTCAATATCCTTAGGTTTTACCCACGTTTGCTCACATCTTTTTACACTTGGTAACTTTGCTAACTTATAATTATGTTTGTTGAATGAAAAACCGTACTGCTATGTCCCTCTTGCCATAATTGAGTGTATGTAATTCCAAGAGCAACATGACAATGTATTTAGCTGCAATAATTTTTATGTTTGACGAGGGTTTAGATGGAAGATGGGACTTCCTAGTCCCAATCTCGCCTAATAAAGACGTTTTATTATTATTATTATTTTTTTTTTTACTTCTGTAACTTTCCCCTCCGAGTCCCCGGCTAACATCGGGTTTCCTTGCCGTCAAAATGGCCGAGAACTCGAGAGGGGAGGTGCAGAGTTCGTAGCCGCTTCCGATTAACCCATCGGATCAGTGGCTACGCTGCGTTCGGGTCGTGCGCACGGAGCAGACGGAGCGACCCCAAGAGGACGGCCTTCTGCATGCGGGCTGCAAGTGATTCCGCCTGTGCCACGTAAGCAGGAATACACTTGATGCTCTGTATCAGCGAGCCCTTGATTCCACCGAGCACACCTATGACTAGGACTACTAGTTTTACAGAGTGTCTCGGGTACATCTGCCGAAGTTCGAACAGCAGGTCTTGATATTTCGTCCGTTTTTCCGCCTCTTTCGCGTCCAAGTTCGTATCGGCCGGAGCCGAAAACTCGATTACGAACATGGAACGAGATTGGCGGTCGAGGAGAACGATGTCAGGCTTGTTCGCCTCCAGCTGCCTGGTGGTGGGGAATGAGTAATTCCACCAGATTTTTATTTTGTCGTTCTCCACGACGGACTCAATATCTCCAGGGGCATAGGGCAGCACATAAACTTCGTCGATGCCGTAATGATGTCGAAGGTGGAAATACAACACTCGCAGAGCTGCATTGTGCCTAGTTAAATACGCTGATTGCGCGTAATAACTGCAGCCGGAGAGAAGGTGACTCAAAGTCTCCGGCTTGGCTCGGCACGCTCTGCATCTCGTGTCCGTCACCTCCGCCTTGAATATCAGTCGGCGGTACACGAGTGTTGATGACACCATCCTGGCACGCGAGAACGAAACCCTCTGTTTCGGACCTGAGACCCGCGGAACGAAGGAAGGCAAACGTCAGCTCCTTCGATAGCCCATGTTTTTCCATGTTTCGGTAGAAACTTCCATGCATGGGCTTATCGGTGTGCGTCTTGAGCAAGGTCTTCTGCTTAGCCTTTTTGACCTCGAGCTTTAAGACGTCTGCCCTCAGTGACACGGTTGACGTGCCACTGTCGTTACCGTCGGATGACAGGTCAAAGTCCAGACCGATTTCGTCCGCTGCCCTCTTCGCCGCCTGGAAGAGGAACGCCCCCACCCCGGCACCTTCGTGCTCCCTTACGAGAGTGAGCAGGGGGTCCGTGCTGTTGAACACACGGCAAACTGTACCCAAAACAACTCTGTTATGTAGACACTCCAGGCTCAACAGACCTCTACCGCCTACACTGCGAGGGAGATACAATCTGGCGACGGAAGATTTCGGATGAAGACTTCTATAGATGGTCAGCATCTTCCTCGTTCCCCGGTCGAGGTTTTGCAACTCGTTGACATTCCATTTCATGCATCCGAAGGTGTACAGCAGTGTCGGAACCGCGAACATGTTCGTGGCAAGAACCTTGTTCTTGCTAGACAGCTCAGAACTCCAGATTTTTCTGAGAGTCTGTCTGTACTTGGCGGTGAGTCTTTCCTTCACTGCTGCTACCTCCTGCATTCGACGCTGGGGGACGCCGAGGTATTCGTAGAATTCGTCATCTTGCAGATGACGAACGACGTTCCCGTCAACGAGTTGCGAGTCTTCCTTGTCCTCCGATATTCTTCCTTTCGCCAGGTGGATGGATGCACACTTGTCCAATCCGAATTCCATCCCTATATCCTCACTGTATTGATGTACGGTGTCCAGAGCAACGCGCAGTTCTTTGGCGTTGGAAGCATACAGTTTAAGGTCATCCATGTAAAACAAATGGGTGACCTTGTGCTTCCTGTCACCAGGAACACCGCACATGTATCCTCGGCCTCGTCTCAGCTTGAAGGAGAGGGGGAGGAGGGAAATACATAACAGGAGGGGGCTCAAGCTGTCGCCTTGAAAAACGCCACGGTGGTATGTTACCAACTCAGTGGAGACGGTCCGTTTGCCCGATGTCAAGACGAAGCGCGTTCTCCAGAGTGGTAACAGGCGTTGGATGCAGGACACCACCTCTGGGTGGACTTTCATCAACTTCAGCACGGCGATGAGAAGCTCATGCGAAGTGGTGTCGAAAGCCTTGCGATAGTCCACCCATGCCATTGATAGGTTTCGCTTATGTCGGGCGGCATCCTGACATATGCACCTGTCAATGAGCAGGTTGTCCTTGCATCCCGCGATTCCTCGTTTGCACCCCCTTTGCTCGTACACCTCCTCCCACACAGGCTGGATCTGCCGGAGGATAAGGTCGCTCAAGATCGTGGTGAACGCCTTGTATACAGTGTTTAGACAGGTTATAGGGCGATAGTTCTTCGGATTGGACAAGTCTCCCTTTTTCGGAATGAGAACCGTGCGTCCCTCAGTCAGCCAAGGTGGAAATGGTTCTCTACCTGTGATGAGGGACGTGAAGATTCTGGCCAGATGTCTGTGGGTAGAAGTAAACTTCTTCCACCAGAAGCTATTCACGGCATCCATTCCTGGAGCCGCGAAATTCTTCTTGCCAGAGAAAGCGTGCTTCACGTCACTTTCCGTGACTGAAAGGGGTCCATCCACATTGTGTAGGTGGCGGTCGCAGAACTCTTTAAAGAGTGCGATGGCCGGAGTGTCTCCATTGAATGGCCTCGACGTTTCGTAGATATCCTTCCAGAAACGCTCGACCTCATCAACGGGTGGCGGGGATTCAACAACAGGCGGAGGAGGCCGAAAGAGACGGGACGGCTGAAGGAGAAAGGTGGAATTCTCCCTTACGGCTTTACTCCTTTTCAGGAGTTTTTTCTTGGCCGAGGTAAGCGCCCATACCCTATCGACCTCGTGCTGCTTAATAGTAAGCAACACGTTTTTGTTCAGTGTGTGATGGTTGAACCTGAGGCTGCGCGCAATGCGCCGAACTTTGGATGTAAAGGTTCGCCCGGCAGTGATGTACTCAATCACACACTGAATCTTCGACGCCTGCTGTCGCGCCAGCGTGATCTTGGCATCCAGCTTTTTCAGCCTTGCTGCTGCTTTATCCTCCCGAGAGGAGTCCTTTCGGGGGGTTGCCAGAACCTTGGCCGCAGCGTAGACCACGCAATTCACCGTCCAGAGATCTGACGTCTCTGTCAGGATCTCGTCGATGAGTCCATTCATTTGGGGCAGATGGTTACCCCGCAGAGAGATCTTTCGATGGATGCTTCTCTGCCTAGTGTGTCCTTCGTCGTAGCTAATTGTGCTTCTTAACCGCGATCGTAATAGTTCAGAGTCAGTCTGACCTACATCCTCCCTCTTAGTAGGAGATACCGACAAACGTGCGGTACTCACGTCAGCAGGTGGAGGCGCTGCCTGTGACGGAGAGGGTGGTTCGGCTGGTGGTGTGTTACTCTGAACCTGCGGTTGGTGGATATTTTCCTTTTTTCGCAGATGGTTGGCCTGGTCGCGCAGGTTCTGCTGCGACAGGTGGTCGTGTTCCGGATGCATCTCACACCACAAAGAGTGCATCCTGGCCATGTAACCCCTGCGTTCGGGCTCGCTGGCAGCATAGCAGGCGAGGAGGTCGCCCCTTAAGGCTTCCGTCCACTCCATGCGAGCTCCCATCTGAGGTCTTCTTTTTCCTTGGCCACGCCCAACTCTACTGGGGCCCCCATCCGAGAGGGGCCGGTTGTGGGTGGCCTTATCTGAATTCAGCATAGGAACCAGATTATGCTACATGGCGGGTGGTTAGCCCGCCACATAGACGTCCACCATTAGCCGGCAAAGCCGTTGCCAGGTACGCCACGAGGAGGCTGGTGGTCCGATTTCGTACCCTTATTATTATTATTATTTAGCGCAGCGGGCTCGAAATGGGAAAGGAACAATACTATGTACAACTGGTATTACAATAATTGAGATTTTTGCCATTGTCTTGTCTTCTACAATTATGCCAAGAAACACAACTTCCCATGATCAGTAGCTTGCTAATCTGCTCAGCAAAGTTATTACGGACACGTGTAGTATTTTTAAGCGATGACACATGACTGCTATTAAAATAGAGTAATAGCAACTGGCTAATACATTACTTTTTCCTTTTCCCGAGAGATGTTATCAACCTTTATAGAAGGTAACTTGTAATCCGATTACATAGGCAATTTTAATCAGTTGAGTTTAATTAAGTTAAAGAATAAAACACTGTACTTTTTCCACATAATTCTTCATTGTTTCCAATGATGATTTGGTATCTTCGAAACCGGTCAGAGTAATTAAAACGGAGTGGAAAATTAGTGTTTTATTCTTCAACAATATCGCGTTTTATTAAAGTTTCTTCGCACGCCATCGTGTTTAATTACAAAAATCACAGTATGTTCACGATCTTGGAATTAATAGTGCAAGCAAAGATCGTAGTAATGAGAAAACGCATTAATCTAAAGACCATTGACTTTTGTTACAATTGCTAACAGATCTATCTAATTTATCAATATATCTATCGTATATATTCAATCTAATCTAATTCAATCTATTCTAATCTAATGCATCTAACCATCTATGTAATCATAATTCTGGTAGGTTTTCAAGATAAATGGTATAATCATTAGTGTCTATATCTATTAGTATTAGCTGATACCCATATGATTATGTTTATTTAAAATTAAATATCCCGACGTCTACTAGTGAAAAATTTTGATTTCCACCTATTATCCTAAATTTTCGTTTTCTTATCACAAGACTGGGAATATAACGATTAAAAATGGTTTTTAACAAAATTTCTGTATCTTCTCCGAGCCCTCAGGTCACTAATTCCGCATGAAAATAATTTTAGCATTTGAATCACGTGTTATCAAATACACTCCACCTTTAGTTAGGACACTAAAATGTACTTATTTCAAATTTGAGACTATTTTTTTCGAGAATCATCAACTTTAATGACACATCTTTGTACCTTTTTACATTGATTTCTGCCAAATAGTCTAAGTTGATCCTGCATAACCAAGGCATCTTTTGGCCTATTAAATACACTGATTTCATTTCAGTATTTACTGAAAACATATTATTTTAAACGTAATGGAACACATTTTCTTCAGTTTTTTCCTTTTTACGTCCCTTCATTGCTGAAATCAAACTTGAAATTTACATTTTTTTCCCTTCAAAAAAATCTAGCCTTCGACTCCAGAAAACTATTCAAAGAAGGCAAATCAGAAAAATGCGTGTTTGTGTACTTAAAGTTGTTAAGTTGAAAAATAATCTTAGTTTTTGATATACGAGCGTGACCAACCCTCTCTTTTCTAGAAGCTTACAAAAACACATTTGTGCACAAAATCAATCATATTTAGTACCCATTGTCTCTCCTTTGGGGGAGCTATTAAAAATATGTGGCTGTCGTAATATGAAGATATTAAAAAAATACAAAGAGTAAAGTAAGAGTGTAAGAAACAGCTTGCAGGAGGAATGTAGCTAATTTAAGATTTGAGCTTTTCCCGGTGTAATGTGTTTTTATGCCTTCCTCGGGCTTCGCACCGGGCGATATTTTCTTAATGCGCCGACGTTATCACACATATCATTTATGTTGTCAGTTATATCGGACACGACAGAAATAACACACGCTTTGAAAATGGAAACCAATATCGCATAAGTAAATTAACACCTCGGGGCATATGGACCTAATTAGCTCCTTGCGTCTACTGCGAGCGTTACCCACAGTTCATCCTTCCTATTGTTCTCCTATTGGTCGCCTCCGATCAGCGATTACATCGTTGGTGTTTATTGATTTTGCTAATTTGAATGAATCTCAGTCTGCACTTAACCGAGTTAGTTAAACTAACATCATCGAGGAAGTCACATCACCTATAACGTTATGCGTAATCTCTCGCTGATCATGAATTACCCTTTGAGTGCGGCATGACGTGATATCACGTCATGGTTGTCTTTACACTGGTGCTGATGACGTGATATCACGTCAAGGGTGCCGTGAGTGTTCAAGCTTTCACAAGGGAACTTTCACTAGGCCTCCTAGTGGAAGCTGGAACACTCACGTACCCATGACGTGATATCACGTCATCAGCACCAGTGTAAAGACAACCATGACGTGATACCACGTCATGCCGCATTCTATGGGTTAAGCGATTGCACTGCTTGAAGTTGAAATAGGCGAAAGTATAATCGAGAGAATTAATGCGGTGTCTTTATAGGTTGTGGTTCACTGAGTTTTATGCAAGTTCTAGGTCTGTTCTAGAAAAATAGAAAGGGTGAGATCAAGAATAAAATTTTATCATTTTCAGATGTGGACTCCATCCAATTCTTTCGCGCGAAACGCAACGAAAAGATAAAATGATAAAGAATTACTATTATAGAGCATATAAATACTACTTACAGAGCATCTAAATCGCGTGGGAACATAATTCTCTATTTTTCTAGAACAGACATACCTTGCATAAAACTCAGTGAACCACAACCTTTAAAAAGGCACCGCATTAATTCTCTCGATCATACTATCGCCTATTTCAGCTTCATTCGCTTAATTCATGATCAGCGAGAGATGACGCATAACTTTAGAGGTGATGTGATTTCCTCGAGGTTATTAGTTTTTCCCCGAGGTTGTTAGTTTAACTAACTCGGTTAAATGTAGACTTCGATTCATTCAAATTAGCAAAATCAATAAAGACCAACGATGTAATCACTGATCAGAGGTGACCAATAGGAGAACAATAGGAAGGATAAACTATGGGTAACTCTCGCAGTAGACGCAAGGAGCTAATTAGGTCCATATGCCCCGAGGTGTTAATTTACTTATGCGATATTGGCGCGCGATGTTCTCTCCTTCGTTCGAGGAAGCCAAAGGTCGCTATTTGAAATGAGTGAACATGAAGCGTCTGAACATGAAATAAATTCTGCTCCTCTTAAGAAATTGCAACGGCTGTCAGTATAAATAAAAGGCCAATGGTGGTAACAACGCATCCCTCGAGGTCACCATCTCATTTGCACTACAATTTCCGATGCGAAAATTTTCAAGGCCTCGAATAAAAGTGCGCGCCGCGCCTTGGTTAAAGTGTATACTAACGCATATTGGGGTAATATTTTTTTCCTTCTCCTTAGCTTCCTACGTCCACATCTACATACTACCCTGCGAGCCGCCGCATGAGCGTGTGGCAGGGGGTTTTAGGACATCGGCCGTTTAAATTGTATGGTTTTGGGAGGTGAAATGGTGACATGTATTATAGGAGTGTATTTAGTGGAGCTCAGTTTTAATTGTGGCTGCTTATTGCGCGCGGAAAGAACGAGTTTTTGTACCTATCTGTTCGGCAGTGTATCTCTATTATTTTATCGCATCTGTAAGACCTAGAGATGTAGTGAGGCATCATGATTGTATTCTCTGTGTCGCTCTGATACACACCAGTTCTGAATTGCTCAAGCAGCCTAAGCCTAGCGTGTAGTCTCCGAGTCTCTTGGGGCTCCCACCTTAAGAGGACGCATCATACCCTTCGGTAAGGAAAAGTTCTGTCGAAAATCCACAAGATGGCGTCACTCGCACCCGATCAAGGCGTGTTGGTGTCAGGAGTCTCTTACTCCAGGATAACTCTCGCACAAGGCAACAGTCGTCGGTAAGTTGTAGTCAAGGCTCCGGCGCGTAAGTACAGGCATCGCTTATATACGATCTGTGAAATAAGACTGAACTAATTGCATCACCGCCCGAGCACATCATGGCCGAAAACCATTCAGGTAGCTTGTCGAAATATACCAACTACAGATTATATCTTACAATCGTGACGGCTGTTACTTGGCATTCCGATAGAGGAGGGATTGATACATCTCCATTAGTTTTAGATATGTCAATAATAATAATAATTTTTATAAAAATATACCCTACATTTTCCCGTTTTCCCGATGGTTTAATTATGCTCCGGGATAACATTTTCATGTTTCAGATACGAGTCTCCCTTGGCAACGGTCTATTCTTTATACAATAAAAATTTCAAGATGATGACGTAAAGCTTTAACAAAAAATCTGGGGTCGGAAATCATCACAAATCCGACCTGTCGAGCGTGTGTGATGCGTCGCCTTAAGGTAGTTTGAGCGAAACATCATTTTACCTAGAAATCAATGAATTTGGTCTTATTTTAAAGAAAAATATGTCGCCTTTCCATTCACATCAGAAATTCAACCCTTTATAGCATTACTTTCCGAGGTATTTGCCATAAAAGACCAGCCCTTTTACATGGGAAATGGTACGTATATGAACTCCAGAGAGACCTTATTTCAAAAATGAGGCATTTCCTACACTTAGATCTCGTCAAAAAATCAACAGTGTGTAGTTTGTGCGTTTTCACAACTATTTTTGAAAAATAATCATATTGTCACCGCGGTAAATTCTTCGGGATCACAATAAACCTTCCGTTTTGATGGAGTTTCAAACGTATTGCGTGAAAAAAACGATTCAAGTTACTGACTTGTTTAGATATTTTCATTTGATTACTTACAATTTCTGTCACGTAAAGCTATATTTTTACAGCATTAATAATGCAATATTTAATTCATGTGTGTCATAGTTGGTGAAATTAAAACGTATAGATCGAATATAGTCTCTATTATGATTAGGGAACTATCTCGCTCGCACTACCTTAATTCCTCTAACAGTTGTGAGACACTATGGGCCGTATTCATAGTCGTTACCTGGGTGTACTCCAGGTGTGGGGGAGCCCCTTGGCTCAGAAATGGTATTCATAGTCGTTACCCAGGGGACTGTCGTCCCCTAACCCTCCCCCAGGCCGTCGATTTCCTGGGTAAGGCATGAAGCTTACCCAAAGCTCCCCTAACGCAGTGCTGCTGCCCTCGCGTGGGTCGAATGGATACTACTTTACCAATGGCAGTACACGATAATGACATCTTTCCATAGTAACGTCTTCTGTTTACAAACACGAGCACTTATTGAATCGCCCTCGTATTCCTCATCATTCAAATTACATAAATATTTAAGTAATATTGAAATCATTCTCTCATATTCCTTCAATCACTTTTCATCAACATTTTGCAACAGTATACTGTATTGTTGTTTATAGCGTGCTTGGTTACGGTGAGAAATGAACATCGAAAACATCGAGAACCATTCAGCGAAACCGTTCATATGTATTTTTGCGTGGGATTGTTGGCAAATCTCTCACCCAGGCGTCCCCTGGCTGGGTGTTACCCAGGTAAGGTTTTTGAATCGCTCAGCGTAGGGGACCCCTAGGTGTTACCTGGTCAGGGGATACCCAGGTAACCCCTAGGAATACGACTATGAATACGGGCATATATGTTCGCTCGTAGCAGTTTTTGAACGAAGCGAGCAGCTTTTCTTTGTACAATATTAATTTTTTTGGTGAAATCTTTATGACCAGGGTCTTAAGTGCTCGCGGCGTATTCGAGGTGTGGCCTAACCAGAGCGAAACAACGTCTCTCTTTTGCTTTTTCATCCGAGGACCTTCCTATTGTACGCTAATCTATCGTTCAGGTGATTTCGTACAATGGAGTAAATATTTTACGCCACCATAGCTTTAGTCTATGTGATTCAATCGCACTTCTTTTAAGTCTTCCTTCGCTTTCCTTAATTCAGTTCCCCATTATTCAAACTTCCACATGACAGGCTCATTAAATTCAACGCCGACGCTCTAGTGAAACGCGCAAAGGTCATAACGACAGCGTGAATACAAATATATATATGATCACCAAGTCGTCAAAATACGAGAGACTTATAAATTCTAGCATTCGCGACCGCTTTCGATTCCTGCTAAAGGCTCCAATTTTTCAGTAATTTATAAATATATAAAAAAATATTATTTTAGAACTATCATTTCAGTAGTCTACCAACTGATTGGTAGGTGTTTGGACATTATTGATTATTTCGTCGATATTTCTGGAATATTTTTCTGCAGAGTACTGGCTAACCATCCGGGCGGCCAGGGTTCAAATCCCTGCAGAGGAGGATGTTTTGCAGAGGAAACCGGATCCCTACTTGAGTGTCTTGTGGAGGGCACTTCAAGTACAGTACTCCGTCTGTCGGGTGAGACGCTAAACCGTGGTCCCCTTGGCGCCTTTTGTTAAAAGCAGGCTGATTCCGACGCCGGAATTCTATCCACCCTTACTCTCTTACCTGTCCCCTATGGCGCAAATGATCTTAGCAGTCCGTCGCCTCCAAAAATATTCAATTCAATATTTTTCGGCTTTCCTTGCCATACGCGACCCAACATTAGATCCCTCTTGAAATACTCATATCGTCTTCCTCTTCTTATTTCGTCCAGACTTCCTACAGGATTCTTTTCCCTTCCACACCTACCCAGTGAACCCCTGTTTTACCCTCTTCAGCATTCCCTCGTATTTCTCACGACCTCCTCCATCCATCTCTTCTGTCTCATCCGAACCTCAGCCATTAGCGATCTCTCCTCTCCAACCATATCCAATGCTTCCTCATTAGTCCCTCTTCACGCCCACATCTCAAACACCTCAAGTCTACCTACATCCTACCATCGCATTGTCTGAGCCTCCATCCCATTCAGCGCCACGCCACACATTAGAGTTATCACCAGCCTTTTCTGCACGTCTCTAATCCGACCCCCACTCATCAATTCCCTATAAACGCATGATAGAATCGATTTTTACTTCCAATGACGACACTATGATCTTTTTCCGTTGTCGGAGCACGATTATGGAACAGTGTTCCAAAGGATGAAAAGGATCCTGTCTCTTTGTCTGTATTCAAGCAAAGATTTTTTCGTTTTATACAAGCCCTTGAAAGAGTGTAACTTCTTTTGTTGTTTCATTTTTCTCTTTTCTGTTCTCTTATTATTTTTATTACAAAATGTTTCCGACCATCCCTATAAACTTTTGTTATTTTTGTGAAATATGAACTCTATGTATTTTATAAACCCTGTATATTCTTAATGGACAATATTAAAGTCCAAGAACAATAAATAATATTATTAAGCATATAAATAGAGACCCATTTCTTGTTTACCAACAATTTACAAAGAATGACATCTGTCATAGCATATAAAATAGACGAACACTTGAGGGTAAATAAAGTAATGTCGGAAGAACAGAAAGGATGCAAAAAAGGAAACCCTTTTCAAGGGGTTATTATTATTATTATGATACACTCTTAAGGGTCCCATTTCGTCCAGAATTCCTATCCTCTTCCTTCCTCTTCCACGCTTACCCAGTGTTCTCCTCTCAATTACCCTCTTCAGCATTCCCATTCATTGATTATGGGGTTTTGGTCTGTGATGGAATGTTAGTTGTATATGGAAATAGTATCCAGCGTCTCCAAAATGCCTGCGCTTGATTTGTCCTTGACCTGCCTCGTGACTGCCACATTTCTGGACACCTTGCTTCCTTAAATTGGATGAAAATCAACCCCAGACGTGATTATCAGGCTGCATTACTCTTAAAAAAGATTATGTGTACCAAGACACCTTCCTATCTGTACAATAAGCTTTCTTTTGTTCACACCATTCACAGTCGCCCTCTCAGGAATCCAGATATGCTAAGAGTCCCTCAACACCGAACTGATTTAGAAAGAGGTGCTTTCTGGATATTTTCTGTCATTTTGTGGAACAGTTTACCATCCACAGTCACTAACTGCATCTCTGTTAAAACCTTCCAACTCCATGCTCGAAAATATTTTATGTCTCCCGATTCCTGTTGATTATGTTGTTATTCTGTTTTTTATTATTTTTCTGTTTTCATTTATGGTGCAATTAATTTTTTTTACTAATTTTTCCTATATGCGAATGGTACTGAATTTAATTTATTTTTTTTACATCTTTCAATGTTTGTATTGTACTCTCGTAGGACTGAGAGTCCTTTTGTACATTGATCAAATACATATCTATCTATCTATCTATCTATCTCCTTTCAATACGTCCTCCATCCATCTCATCTGCATCCACCGAACCTCGGCCACTGACTTCCTCTCCTCTCCAACCTTATTCAACGCACAGAATAAGAAATACAAGATGATTTATTCCCAAAATATCAGCGGTTTGCTTTAACCTCTTCTATTGCTTCACATCAAGGCTTTCTCTGACGAGTTCGAGGAGTGAAAATCAAGACAATCGAATTTTTTGCCAATGTGCACAAAATTTTCCCCATCATACTTTATCCAAAGCAAACTTAGAAGTTGCTTAATTTAAACTTTGATGGAATCACGGACATTACGGGTAGGTTAGGCTAAGTAATATCAATGAACGAGAACGCTTACCGTTTTTCTTCGGCAATCTGTGGAATGATTACCTCTACATCTTCTTCGGTACACATCATTTTCTGTTTTTATTTTTTTGACGATGTCTCCGTTATCCTGACCAACTCAAAAGAAATTAACGCATCTTCGCAAGAATTTATCTCTATCCAGCCAATTTTAACACTCCACGATACATTTGTGTAAATTTCTCGGGCTCGCCACCGGGTAAGAATTTCATAGGCAGCCGACGTTTCGGGTTCCGACTCGTTACCCATTCTCAAGGCTACTGATGCGAGCTTGAAAAGACCGTTTACTTGGGCGCTAGGCGGGGCGGGATTGGTCGAGCCCCGATTGTTGTGGTGGAGGACCGTTGACCAGCGGGTACTTAGCTCTGGCGTTCTGAATTCTTCTCAGAATTCTATTCCAAGAGTTGCTGATCGTGTAACCAGTATCCCGGTTGAAATTCTTCCTCTCCAACCTTATCTCTATCGCCTCTTTGGTTAAGCGATCCCAAAATTGGCCGGATCGCCAAAGAACAGTCGTGTCTTTTCAACGGTCAAAAAAACGGTCTTTTCAAGCTCGCATCAGTAGCCTTGAGAATGGGTAATGAGTCGGAACCCGAAACGTCGGCTGCCTATGACTATCTTACCCGGTGGCGAGCCCGAGAAATTTACACAAATGTTATTCGCCGGGAAAGTGTAAAATCATACACTCCAAGATACAGTTAAAATACTGCTACGTATTCCTCTGAATGGTGGATCCTCGTAAATAAAAAACACAGAACCTTTTGACACATTTAACAAAAATGTCTTCATTCCAATGATCAAATCTCATTTTTCTTCATATCACAACAATACCTAGCTAAAATTATAGCGTAGTTTAGATCGTCGATTCCTACGACATACGAAACATATTATGACGGAACACGTTCGTCATATACGTGGGAGGAAGAGGGGAACACCAGCCGTCCCGAGTGAGGGAATGATCGAGTAAATTGGTCTATTTGAATCCACCAAAATATATTTCACAATACCTAATGACGTACCAAATTAACAAAAAAATACCCTGATGAGGATGAATGAATATACGATAATGAAACCTCCAACACTTGAGGATTCAGATGAAGATGGGCAGCGTGAAACACATACATAAAACAAAAAAAAGGTGAATGCAATGAGACTTTTCCCCCTTCCAAAAATGATACATGTTACAAAAAAAATGACTTTGGGCTAACTTTCACATGTGCCCTTAAATAAAGTTTCTTGAGCACTAGAATAGGTCACTGTCTGATACTTTTTAACACTTTATCGAAAGTTTGGTGAGGGCAAGATGCACGGGGGCAAAGGGAAAAGAGATTCTGATTTTTGTGACTGGGGAAGCGAGAGTTTATCTGGATAACCAGAACGGTGGACGGGTCGCAAACAGCGACGTTCTTACTGATTTCTGTTGATGCAGCATTGTTGAAGCTGTCAATGGAGTCGCTGCTCGGATCCCCATAATCGCGGCACCGGGAAACAATCTTCTCCCGCACTGGGGAAGAACACGGCCGTCATTCGTCCGCTTCACTCTCTGCTTCTCCAGAATTTTCCTTGCTTATCCCGTCCTCCACCAGCATAAATCTGGTTTGCTCATGAGGGTGATGGCTATTATGCTCATCGTAGGACTTCCCCTAATGCTTCTCCTCGCGAAGCACATACTCCGGGCGTTTTAATATCCCTCGGGAGGGGGTAGTCACTCCACTCGACGAAGGATGGGGTTTTCGGTGAGAGGGTGTTACTTTTCACATACCGGGGACAAAGTGGGTCCCTAGGTAGCCCTAGTTAACTTGAGGACGCCACACCGGCCACCATTCACCCTGACACACTCACACGGTAACATCACACAACCAGGCAAATGCACTGTATTTCAAAACACCTTGAACCAACACTCGATCAACCCTTGTTCGAGCCTTCACAATATCTTTAACAACCGTACCTACGCTTGATTACTGATCATTAAAGTTAGGCTAATGCAAATCAATTCAGAGGCATATTAATCAAAACAAATTTTAATATGCAATGGATAATTTAGCTTCCCGCCTTTTTTTTATTAGCACTCCTGAACCTTATCATTAATTCTTTAAAAAATCGAATAAATATTAAATAGTTGTTATTAGCTTTTTTCGAGATTTTGGACCAAATATATATACCGTCAGATTTCCTTGGCCAAAGTCTTGGAACATAATTGTCCTCGTCAGCATTATCATTGCTATTGCAATAAAAAAATACGTTTATTAAGAGTGCTATATGTGTCACATGGTGGCATTTTTATTGAGTGAAGCTACAGAGATATTTGCCTTTGAAATTAATTCTGAAAACGTCTGTTTCCAAGGTAATTGATCTATATCTACATCAACGAAATGCCGTGAAAGCCGCCGCTAGGGTATGTGGCACGGGGTTATTCCACACCAGACATGCGACACTCATCGCAGCGAAATCAGAACCGAACTCATCCGCTCAGATGCCAGGCGCAGGCCAAAAGCAGTCAGGATGGCAATGCGCGGAGACTATAAACTAGGAGGACGGTACGTAAAAGAACATGCTACTATGCGGTATACTATTAACAAAAACTGGTTAATATCATTAATGCGACTGATGAATAGTAATAGAAGGCACTAAGACATGCAGGAGCTATATCTCCCGGATATTTCATGCGGGGTAAGAGGCTAATAACGATATTAAGACATTTAGCCCAAGTGCAAAACCTTCTTTCGCCAGTCTGAGTTTCCCAGAACTAATCTATCGCAACTACAATGATCTTTATTGTGCGTGGAAAAAAATGACATTTTAATCTACTGGTTCTACCCACAGTCTATATCCTTGATTGTATGCCTGTGATCATTTCTACCATGATAATTTGGGTCAAGTAGAATATGCTGCACGTTCCAAAAAAAAATACTCGGTATCAAAATTTCGTAAAAGATTTAACCCATATTTTTCCCTTCGCTCTGATAGAGGTTCTCATCCTAAATCCCTCAACAATTCAGTAACATTTATGTGAGGATATGAGTGATAAATTGGTGGTATGTAAATGGAAATCATTAAAAATGACCTTCATGTCCTGTATGTAAACATTATAGCCCTGAAGGGGAAATAAATTATATTCTGAAACGTCGTCAAAGGAAAACTAACGTTATATATTTTACCTAAACCCTCGAAATAAGGAAATAATTGTTATTTCATAATTTATTTGAAAGTAAGAAACGTTGAAAAAATTAATTTTATTGCATCTACTCGCGGTCAATTCTTTTTTCGCTATAGTTTATGACTATCCTCCTGACCTGTTCCCTTCGGCCTTCTGAGTCACATAATGCTACGTTTGAATTGTGCTCACTCGAGTGAATTAAATACTTATTAGAAGTTTACAAAGCAAACAAATTGCCATTTCAATACACCTCGGGTAATTATTCCCTAGTTCCCTTCCCTCGCAATGCCCAAAACTTTTGCCAGGAAGAGAGCAAAAATAGTTCTTCTATACGTCTCACGGTGATTGAACTGCTTGAAAATAAGGTAAACGTGAAGCCCTTCCCCGGTGGTCCACGCTAAGCATTGGGTTCGTTGCAGTGGTTTCATTTTTTACTTTTAAAAAGTACTTCCACGCAAAATAAAGGGCTGAAATTTTTGTATCGGATGGATGAACAAATGAAGTTTCTAATTCATTCAATCAATTTTCTCTTACGCTTCGTATTTGTCCGACAATCATATTTTTAGCTGGAAATCTCACATTTTTCGCTGAAATCCAACAATAGCAAATTTCCTTGGCAACCAACGAGTAGCGACGTATGAATATTAAAATGCCGCAAGGAGGCAGACAAAAAACAGACACGCGAAAGAAAAAGCGCAAATATTTCGACGATGAAGCGCTCGTCTTTTTCAGAGTAAAGTTAAGGACTAAGGGGAAGGGAGTAGGAAGGCAGATGGAAAGGAAAGAGGGGATATAGAGTGGGGAGGGGGAAGGGGGAAGGTGAGGAAATTAAGGGAAGGGCGGGAAGACGGGAAGAATAGAGAATTTAAAAGAGAGAGGTTAGTAAAAAGGGAAGTGATGGGGGAGGTTAGTTAGATAGAGAGATACATACATATACTAGCGGACCCGACAGACGTTGTCCTGCCCAAACCATGGCTTGCCTGCTATTAGCGGGTTCAGCAAACGTTTTTTCGATGTTCAAATTTTCGATAAACTACATACTAAGTGACATTTGACAAAGAGTTTGACATTTCAATCTTTCCGTTTCGTCAAAACAACGCCAAGCTACGACGCTAGTGCGACGACTTGCGCATGTATTGATGCGAACGTCAAATAACACAGAATTCGGCATCAGCGCCACCTATGGTGCACAAACATAACTATAAAATTTTCTCAGATGGTAAATTATTCATGAAATTCTCAGAAGATTTTAGCGGTCAATTATTCATGAACTTATGATTTTTTCATTTTCAAATATTGCGGGAGAGGGTGAGGGGGGAATTTTGGGGTTATGGTTCCAACACCATCTACCACCTCGAGAGGAGGACGGGCTTCTCGATTTTGACCACCGAAGATCGCGCAACCGGCAACGATGACCATGTGAAACCGACAGCTCCGCGACTTGTCTTGACAAACCCTCGATGGCTAGGTACAGCTTATCGTCCGTCGATATGCTGTATGGAGAAACGGCATGGACGGCCATATGAAGTGTTGACACCTCGATTATCTTGTCAGCGAGCTCCGAGAGCTTGTCAAGCGGTGACTCCGCCTGGGCAGTCAGGATTCCTTGGACCTTTGGGGGCCATCGCCTCAGCCACGGTTGCCGGAAGAGGTTATCCGGAAGAGCGGTCGTTCCGGCGAGGGAGCGAAGATGCCGCAAGAATTGGGAAGGCTTGCTATCGCCTAGGTCCTCGTCCGACAGTAACTGGCGAATGCGCTGCTCCTCAGAGGCTGACAGACGTTCTATAAGTTTCGATCGTAGAGTCGAATAAGCGTTCTGAGACGGAGGATTCGTGATTATGTCCTCAACCTCACAGACCAAGCGAGAATCTAAACGTGAGGCATCGTAATGAAACTTCGTTACCTCGCTTGTGATCTTCGACAGCACGAACTGAGATTCCGCCTGTGAAAACCGAAGACTCGGTTTCTCGGGCCAAAATGGTGGTAGTTTCACGGCGACGCGATGAACCGCAGGCGGGTTCTGCTCGGTGTCTGTGTGGCTGCGTCTTGAATCAGAATCATTTAGTTGCTGATGGAGCTGGGCGTTTTCTTCACGTAAGCGTTGAAGCTCGTCGTCGCGCCGCAAAATCATTTTCACCAAATGTTGACTATTTATTCTCCTTGTCGGGGTCACCAATGTGGAGATGGGCAAGTGAGGAGATCTCCACGTTTATCGCATCAATTTATAAGAGCCTTTATCAATGTCCACTAAGATATTCTAATTTCGGATGTTTTTTTGAGAAAATTGACAATTACTACTCTCGGACAAAATATATTCTTGCTTTTTTTCAAGATGATGATAATAATAACAATAACTTATTCTTCCAGAAACAAATAGATAGGTGCATTCAGTAGCAAATTCGGAAGTTAGGTATCCTACTAGGCAATAGGCCTGTTTTTAGGGTGCCATCAGTTTTATTTAACATGAATTGTGCAGTAAAACATAAAGAAATATAGTAATTACAATATGAATAGATACATGAGCGTATATGAGAAAAAAACGATTATTTTAACAGAAAGACAGACTTCTTTTTTTTTACAGACAAACAACTTGGATTTTGGCGGAAAATAAAACAATTAAACTCAACGAAGCACAATTTCGATATTGTTACCAGATATAAACCGTTGTTTAACTGATCTAAGAAAATGTTTACGATTCGTACCTCTTTTGTTTCGTTCGACAATTGATTATATAATTTCGGCTCCACACATGAAAAAATCTTTTAAATAGATTTAAATGCACTTTAGGCTATGGCGTAACAGATCGCCACCATTGTAATAATTTTGCAGGTTGGCTGTTCTGCCTCGCGCGGAATGTCTGAACTGGGAGGATATTGTTGGGGATGGAATTATTGAGGGAAGTTACGAGTTACGGGGGGGAGTAAGAGGAGGGTTTTGTTGGGAGAAGGTCAGAACGTGTGGAGAGGGAGTGGAAAGCGTATGTATAAGTTGTGTGTGGAGAATGAGTGTGGACAAAATCAAGAAAATAAATACGAGTGCCGGGAAGTAGAGAAAGTGGACAATTCAAGAACCAGGACTATATCCAGAAGGAAACAGAAGTGGGACATGATTTGGACGGAGGTGAGGAATGAGGAAGGTTGATGTGGATATGTTGTGTTACATGTGAAAATGCTAATAGAAGACGTGCCCTTCTCTTCAAAATAACTCCAAAACTACTGGAGATACGCAAAAAGTACTGGAGTAGTAAATTGTAGACATTTTAATTTCAAACATTTTGCTTTTTATAATTTTTCTTTAGGATAAAAATTAAGTGAGATATAGCCGTTTAAATCTTGTATTTACGAGTGGGTACTACCGTATTTTAGCCCTTTAAACTCACCCCTTTTCAAAACTAAGTGTTTTAAAGGAATTTAATTACAATAGCCTTGTAACTCTTAAAAAAACCTACAAAATAGTTTTTTAATGAGCTTTCTATCATAAAAAATAAAGAAGTTATGATTAAAAAACCAATTACATTTTTTTCCGTAAATTCGAAAAGCACAAATCGGAGCACGATCGTCTACATTACCGGTATATTATATTGTATACTACACATTAGACACTTACATACACACTTACATCCATTCATTCAAGAACACCACACCTATTTTATATATATATATATAATTTCCATGTAATTTTCATGTAATTGTGTGTATTTTTTCTGTTTTTTTGCATATAAAAGTTTTTTTTGAGGATTGCAATGTTAAGGGGTGATTTTTAAGGGAATTAATAATCTAAAATAATGTTTAAAGCATGAGACAATTATTATTCAAGTCATCTTAACCAAATTTCACTCGCCTTTTAGCTTTTATTAAAAATTTTAGTAATAAGGGGTAGTTTTCACCCTTCAAAAATTAATTTTTAAGGGTTTAAATATTCTAAAATAATGTTTCGAGCACCAAACAATCATTATTTAAGACATCTGAACCAAATTTCACTCTCCTTAAGCTTTTTTAAAGATTTTGGCAAGAAGGGGTAGTTTCACCCTTAAAAAATGATAAGCGTACATTGGCACAACATAGATTTTGAAGTGGAGGATAAGTTGAGCTTAATCCCAAATTTTCATGCAAATCGATGCTGTTAAAAATAAAATTGCGAGATTTTGCACTATTTTAAGCTTCGTTTCCTGGACTATAAACAATAACGTGATTGATGCATACTCATTTGTATTATATGTGACTCGGGTAAAGAAAACGTTCGAATTTCCACAGAGAAAAAAAAATCATCCGCCTTGACCGGGATTTTTTTTGCGAGAATTTTTTTCTCTGTGGAAATTCGCACATTTGTGCATAGCGGGTGACTCCGTAAAAGTGGAACTCCGTGGCTAGTCCCGGATAGCTTGAAAATTGGTCAAAAAAAACGTTGCTCGATATAAAATAAACGAGTTACAAGGCATAGGGACCAAAGGGATGAAATCTACATGAAAATCAAATTCTGGTGTCTGACATCACCTCCATTCCCCCTCACAATACAATTCTGAAACTAATCCGCACTTCTTCGGTGCACTCAAAATCACTCTCCTCGCCAATTAAGCTTTACGAGCAGGCGACAAACCACCACAGACGGGGGCCCTGCCTGTTTGCTCGACCAACGCATCCCTTCCTCTTTCGCCCGCGAGGAAGGGGTCGCGCTCTCGGCTGAGGTCTCGCGTACTGGCGCAACAGGGCAGCGGCATGGCGGCAATATGTGCGCGCTAAACAAAAGCAGGACGGAGAGCGGTGCGCGTCGGGAGAGGGGGGGATAAGACGATTACACGCCCGAAGCAATCCTCTTTGACGATCGCGTTGCGATGGAAATAGCTCTCCCAGGAGGCTTCAAGCGTTCTTTGCAAATGCGTTTGCGTGCGGAAGAGGGGGGGGGGGGGAGAGGCGGGGAGACGAAATGGAATGACGGTCAAAGGTTAAGGTGAGCGCGAGGTCACCAGTGCAGCTCATTAATACGTTCGCCGGAGAGAGAGAGAAAGAGCGACAGATAAGGGCGACGGGATAGTAATTATCGCCCCAAGCTTTGAGTGACAGCTGGCTCTCTCCGATTACGGATACTGTAATGGGCAATGTGTGGAGTTCGCCAGCGCGAGCCATTCATTACTCCACGTCGGACACTGATTGAGAACTGTTTGCAGGAGTGTGTTCCGATCATGGAGAGGATCCTTTGAGTTTTGGAAGCGATGGCAGAGTAGATAAAACACATGACACACTTCGAGTAATATATCTACGCGTTTCTATAAGGAGGAACTATATAATCGCACACAGGCCTCTTTATTTTTTTCTTTCGCCGCTTAACTTTTCCTTGCACGTGGGAGACAGTAATCCGTTTGAAGGTTGAAGTGGAAGTAAAGAAGGGCAAATCTCACCTCGAAAAATACCCAGCGGCAGTGTTCGAGTGCGTACGAACCAAGATTAGTCCGATTTCCTTATTGTGCCACGCAACAGAGTTCTCGTAGGTCATCCGCATGCGTAGGCAAAACCTTCACGCGATTCCATGCACCAACACTGTGTGGTCTGCCCACGCTTTTAGATATTCCCGCGAAGAGGATTTCTCTTCAAGTTTTCTCCGTAACACCCAAAAATTTGCCGATAAAGTATCTACGAACATTCGATTGATTGGTTGTTCAATCCTAAGATTGGTTGACTGTAGTAGGGATTGGAAATTTAAATCCAGATTCGATTTTCGATTAATCGACTTTCGATTTCGGTTTTAAAAATCGATTGTCAAAAAATTCGATTTTTTTTTTTTACCAAAATAATCGAAAAATCGAAATTTTTCAATAGTAAAGTGCTTGTCTGCTGAAATACGGATGTGCAGTTCTAACAAAATGCGAAATATTGGTTAATGGAAGCACTAGGGATAAGAACTGAATACGGTTAAATTTGTTAATACAATTTATTATTTTAAAGATATTAATAAAGTATGCAGGAAAGTCATAATCCATACCAGATACTTATATACATATAGGTAATATAACAAGCAAATTTTATATAATTTAGTAGCCCATGCGCAGAAGACGATATTCGGACTGGGCGAATCTATTTTGAAGACGAGTGCTCTGAAGCCATTTATTGAGAAAACGTTTACAAAAAAGGCACAATGTCAACGCGTATTATCATTTCTAATCTTCGTCTCGCGGTCTACAATGTATTACATCCGAGCGTGAGTCCCCGCCTAGACTAGAATTATTGTAATAAAAATCCGCAGCCCCACAGTTGGCAACTCCAACCTGCCGGTGTCCGAAGCACTTTGCCTCCCCACCGAGGTTCCCCCACCAGCGATGCAGAGTGAAATAGCGCGGAGCGGAGTAAAGCGAGGGGGCAAAATTCAAATGCTGTAGCAAGCTAAAAATCGAAAATCGATCGGCTAGAATCGATTGTGCACGATTTTTCAAAACAAAAAAACGACTACGATTAAATCGAAAATCGGAGTGTGCTTATCGATTTTCGATTAAAATCGAACTCGATTTTCCAATCCCTAGACTGTAGCACTCCATCCTTCCCTAACTAATGCTAGTTCCCTTACCTCCTGGTATCTCTTATTACGTAGTTTCTTCTTTACATGGTCTATGAAATTATTCCTGGGTCTTCCTCTGGGAACTTTTCCTTCTCTCTTACTTCAATTATGATCTTCGCAAACCCATTGTGTCTCAGGGTGTGTCCAATTCATCTTGTTCTTCTATTCACTATTGGTGTTCCATAAGATCCTTTCCTTTTCTACTCTTCTGTGCACGTCATCATTTCTTATTTTGTTCGTCCATTTGATCTTCAGTATCTTCCTCAAGCACCAGGTTTCAAAGGATTCCAGCCTCTTCTGGTCAGCTTTTGCAATGGTCCATGCTTCCGATCCATAGAGTGCCACGCTCCACACGAATGTTTTCACATACTGTTACCTTGATTGTAGTCCTGTCTTCTTTGAGCACAGCCGCTGTCTTTCTCCCACGAACGCCTTCCTTAGCCTGAGCGATTCTCCGTTTGATGTCCGTTGTACTTCTTCCATCCCACGTGATGGTACTTCCGAGATAGGTGAAGGAATCCACTAGCTCTAATATCTCTCCTCTCAGGGTGACATCTCCACTCGGCTTCTCTCTTCCGTATACTAGAATTGGAGTCTTCATCTTATTTTTTTCGTGTTGTATTCTCGGAGAACTTGAGTCAATTACGTGTAGTGACCTTTGAAGATCATCGCAATTTCCAGCTGTGACTGCGATATCAACTGCGTGTTTAGCATGTTTATATCTTCTCCGTTTATCTTTATCCCGCTCAGTCCAAATTCTTATGTTTCGCTAATTCGGCCTCCTACAAGTACACGTTGAACAGTGCTGGTGAGAGGTTCCATCCTTGTCTCACTCCATTGTTAATTTTACCTTTTTTCTGACCCCCTTCTCTCGTTGAAAACTTTGAGCATATTCGATGACGAGATTGAAGTGGGAAAGAATTGGCTTAGATTAAAAAAAATGTGGCAGACGGGGAACTGCAGACAGAAGTGAAAAAATAAATGAATGAAATAAAATCAAGTGTCTAAAAATGGTTTATTTATTTTACTGACTTGATAAATTGAATTAATGATTGTTCATGGCTGTTTCATATTTGCCAGATAATTTTATTGACCTACAAAAAATTGTGATGATAAACAACTGATATTAAAATATATATTTATGTATGTATTGCAGTACACAGTGATGCAGCGCGAACACGTTGTAATCTCCGTTGCTTTTTTGTATGCCTACATACATAAGTCAACTAGACAGACCGAGTCCATATATATTTATATAAAATATACCTAATTTCACGAGTACGTACATTTTTCTAATTAAAAATGTTTGGTCAGGCCCCGCTAAAGATGTTTTCACTTCAAAAGTTCAGCGGTTGCAAGTACTTCCTCCAGAAGGCTCTTGGAAGCACTTCACTCGGAAAGTCCTGTATTACGATCCAAATACTGAACATACGGAAAGTAGAACCTGAGCGCCGTTGGGTGTCCGATATCAGAACCACGTGACGGATAAAGGTTTCTCGGGTCTTCCACCGGGTGAGCAGGTCCATGGGGCCCAACGTTTCGGAGAACGACTTGTCCTCCATCTTCATCTACATCTACATACTACCCCGCAAGCCACCTCAAAAGGCATGTGGCGGGGGGTGTTAGGACACCAGCCGTCAACAAAAAAAAAACAAAGTTCCGCCTAGCATTTATTAAAGTCCTTAATTGTTCGGGGGAAAAACGAATTCCCATACCTATCCGTTCGGCAAAATATCTCTCTTAGTTTATCGATTCTGTCGGACCTGGAGATATAATGTGGTTCTAATATGATGTTCTCCGTGTCGCTCTGAAAGATATTCATTCTCAATTGCTCAAGCAATCTAAGCCTAGCGCGTAGCCTCCGAGTCTCTAGCGGCTCCCACCTTAAGTCGTTCAAAATCTGTGTAACGCCTTCTGTACGGCCGTAGCAGTTTTTGACGAATCGCGCAGCTTTCCTTCGTATTTTATTAAGTTCTTGGACTAGGTCTTTCTCCGCCGGATCCCATATGCTCGCTGCATATTCAAGGTGTGGCCGGACGAGTGCGAAATAGCACCTCTCTTTCACTTTATCATCCGAAAATCTTCCCACAATCTTCAATCTCTCCTCTCGCACCTCTCTTTCACTTTATCATCCGAAAATCTTCCCACAATCTTCGAAAATCTTCAGGGGGGTTCAGCTTCCGAAACCCCCCCCCTGAAGATGGACGACAAGTCGTTCTCCGAAACGTTGGGCCCCATAGACCTGCTCACCCGGTCGAAGACCCGAGAAACCTTTATCCGTCAGACACGACGGGAAAACCTGAGATCCTTCAGAACCACGTGACGTTTGGACTAATGAGTACGGGTACGGTGTGACGCATTCCAAATGCTATCGCTAAAGTTAAAGTCCTGCCTCACGATCCTAATACTGAACATTACGGAAAGTAGAACTTGAGCGCTGTTGGGCGTGCGATATTAGAACCACGTGAAGTTTGGATGGATGAGTACGGCTACAGCGTGACGCATTCCTAATATTATCGCGAGATTCAATATTTATCTCCATGAAAAATGTTAGGTATGCCCCCCTAAGGGCGTTTTCACTCAGAAAATGATGATGGGCTGTACTCAATCGATCCAAGAATTGAGCGACCAATGTTAAAGACAGTAATCAAGCGACAGTGAGCGATGGTAAGAAAGCCAGTGGGTGAACAGAAATGTACATATGTTTTCAGATCTGCACTAATTTCAACACCTCCAAAAGCTCCAGAATATTTTGATCTACGTTTGTACATTACGAGCGCCGAGCATCAGGTATATTAGTTTTCCAGTTGAATAAGGTACAAGAACTTACGAATAGAAAAGGCGACATAAATAATAAAAAGAGTTATTCTAAAGCTATCGTCTTTTATAACCCCTGAAAATATTTTTAAGGTGTGTCCGAAGGCAGTGAGATATGTTACCAATCCAATATTCAAATGGTCCGCTAACAATCTCACTATTCAAGACAAAATAAGAAAAATGCATTAATTTTAATCTCAATTGTCAGCAATATCATTTAGGTCAGTATTCTACCAACTGATTGGTAGATTTTTGGACATGGCTCATTCGAACGTCCTAATTTCTGGTACATCGTTCTGTTTTTCATCTTATGCGTTGCCCGCCATTAGATCCCTTTTGAATCCCTCATATTCATTCTTCCCATTTCGTCGAGGATTCCTATTCTCTTTTACGTCCCCCCTCTATTGCCGTCTTCAACATACCCTCTCCTTTCAATACGTCCTCCATCCATCTCTCCTGCCTCCTCCGAATCTCTGCTACAGTGAAACCCCTCTTAACGACCACTCCTATCAAGCGACTACCCCTCACAACGACCATTTTTCAGCGGAACCGTCAGTAGTCTCTAAATTCAGGTTTCACTGCATGTGTACATCAAATTAACATGCATCGAAATTTCCCAGGAGCAACTAAATTATGAGTAAATAGGCGCCATCTGCATAGGTTTTAACAAAACCGCCCCTTCGAGAGTTTTTCTATTTTTTTCAAATCAGCTGCCCGTTCATTTGCATAATATGTACTCCAAGAAACTGAACCCCTGTCGAACGACCACCCCTCTTAATGACTATTTTACAGCGGAACCGTCGGTGTTCGCTTAATACAGGTTTCACTGTACTAACTTCCTCTCCTCTCCGACCATATCCAATGCTCGCACTCCGTCCATACTTCTCGCCACCCAGCTCACCTTCTCCATCCTTCTCCACCGCAACATCTCAAAAGCCTCAAGCCTACATACATCCTACCATAGCAATGACTGAGCCTCCAACCCATTCAGCGCCCAACGCTCCATGGCAGAGTTTCCGCCAGCATTTTCTGTACGCGTCTAATCAGACCTCCACTCATCAATTTCCAATAAAATTATGATAGAACGGATTTCCATTTCTAATCATGTTAGTATGATTCACTCTTGAGCGTCCTATTTCGTCCAGTATTCCTATCCTCTTCCTACCTCTTCCACACTTTCCCAGTGTTCTCCCCTCTATAACTCTCTTCAGCATTCCTCTCTTTCCATTAAGTCATCAACCCATCTCTTAAGCCGTCTCCGAACCTCAGCCACTAGCTTCTTCTCCTCTCCAAACATGTCTAACAAACAATACAAAGTACTTATGATGATGCGACCGTAAGCGTTAGAAGCCAATTGAGACATCGACCCGAGAGCATCAACTTTGCATCAAGGATCAAGTCTTTTACTCTACGTAGCCTCAAAGCATCATCAAATCCTACCATGATGAGGCACAAAATTTGCATTCTAGTGTGCGTAAATAGAAATAAAATTATAGTTTATTCCCAGTAAATGTCCGATAATGTCCAAAGTAGAGACCTTAGCTAAAGAGTAATTGCATAAATTCTTGACACTCGCGGGATGCATGCGTACAAACAATCAAAATATTGTAGAAAATTTCATCCTCTATGAAAGTTTAGAATTTTACATTTCTTACTTAACTTTCATTTATTTAATAATGCAGAAACCTAGCTCTAGATGATTTATTCTTAAACTATCAGCGGTTGGCTTTAACAACTTTCGGTTGATTCACATAGGGCTACTCTGACGACTAAGAGGAGTAAAAACAAGACAGTCAATTGCTTGCCATTACGTACATCCTACCTTCGCTGTGACCAAGAATTATACAACGCCACACTCCATATTAGATTTTTCACCAGCCTTTTCTTTACGTCTCTACTCAGACCTCCCCCCTTATTACATCTACATCTACGTTATACCCTGCGAGCCACCACGAGGGTGTGTGGCAGGGGGTGAAGATCACCAACCATGCACTATTGACATGCAACTAGGATATTTAAGGGAGACATGCTAGAGAACAGGGTCACATGCAGCTCGATAGTTAGTATCTACATTATAAGAATGGGATTATTGGTTTTCATTACATGCATCATGCACTACGGACTACTCCAACTATATTTCACCTACATATCCCTTTGCTACGCTGCCTATTGTTCTCTCTTATAGTACGCGGGAAAAATGACAGTTTAAATCTATCGGTACGACAATCTATCTCTCTAATCTTGTTGATCTGATCAAACCTAGCATAATACGCAGGGTTTTGCAATATTAATTTCGTTTAAACATATGATTGAATACATTTCCATTTCCGACTACAGTGCCTCGTGATGGTCCCCTGAGATGCAAAACTTGGCCACCAGTTGCAACATTCAAGGGTAGACACCATTTATTAAGCTTTGAACTTCCTCCTTTATTCCAGGAGTAGGCTCAGTGCGACTGCAGTGAGTACCTTATTGGAAATATTCCGCAGCTTCATTCCGCATTCGGATGTATTATTATTCATCTCCCAGGCAACGTCAACATTGACCTCGGCACTCAGAGCGCTACTTTTATGGCAGCCGACACAGACGTGCGATTTTCCGGACTTTTGATCCTCGACTGCATTTCATTTGAATACATTTCTCGAGTAAATTCGCTTCGAGCTTCTTCGACCAGGTGTTTTTTGTCCGAATGTCATGTCATTACGAGGTGAACACAGAGGTATACTTTACGGTGCTCTGAGAGGTAAAAGAGTGTGCGCAAATTGTAAATTTTTCGCTGTCTCGATTAAATACAAATATGTATGGATAAAATAACTTGCAGTGAATGTATCACGGGAATGCTTTAGATTTTTTGATGATCGAAACGAAATTATCTGTCTTAAATGGACCAAAAAAGATCGACGTAAATATTTTGGCGATTCGGGACCCGACTATGAACGTTCGAACGAAAAGCTTTACTTCAAGATTAACAATAGAACACCCAAACGAGTCATTTCGATTTCTCTACCCAGAAAAAAATGCTGCATTCTTTTTAGTTTTATTGTTCAAGCCGATTCCTCTCAATACATTTCCTCAATGTAGCTATTGTACACTGCATAAAAAATTGAGACCATTATGTTCCAACACGTTTCAATTAGTGAGAAATTTACCTAGAACTCCCGAGAGGCGTCAATTTGACTCCGTCATACTGATGCCTTGGATGAAAGCAATTGCTGATACTGACTATCACTGCGTTTACCAATCGATCTCAGAACGATCTGAACTCGGAACTGTCTGAAAACTCAATTGAAAAACTAAGCTAGCCGACCGAGATCGCCTGGTCGACCAGCACGGCCTGAAAACATCGATAGTGAGCAATCGAATCTATCAGTTGAAGCACGATTGGCCCCGTTGGTAAACAAGGGCAGAGTTGGAAACTTTCAATCGAATTCCGAGTGAACAAAATTGCCCAATTAGAGATATAATTGCAATATGCCACGATATCAGCGTCACGTGACTCGCCATTACCTTACTCTTGTTCCAAATTATTACAACACGCGCCTCAAATAATAACGGTTATATTTTGTTTCCCAATGACGACCAAAATAATAACGAGGAGCGCCACAGACTCGCTGGTTCAGATCGATCCGAAATCTCAGACTGACTGAGAAATCGGGCTGAGTCGGTCCGCTTCTCAGATCGATCCCACAAGGCCGTTGCGTTAACCAGACCGAGCCGATTCGGTTTATATTGATCTGAGATCGATTGGTAAATTGGTAATTGGTATGAGTGCTACACTTTTCGTATAGGAATATTTTCAATGTATGCTCATCATTCTGAGGAAGCCCCACCTGCCTCATTTTCACTTCACCTCCCTATTACTTCCTATTATTCCTTGGCGATGATTTCACTTCCTTCAAATCTTCCTTAACCCTCATTTTTCTACAGCGCTCGCGGGATAACGCACTCATTTCGCAATTATACTCTGTTTTCCATCGATAACTTACTAGTTATCAGCATAAACTTACTTCTTTAACGTGGATTATCCTTAAATAGAGTCTTCATACATTTAATTCATAATAATCGGCATTCCCGGGGAAAACTATAGTAAAATCGATAGAATCCATAGCACTACATCTACATACTACCATGCGAGCCACCGTATGGGCGTGTGGCAGGTTAGGTCACCAGCCGTGTAAAGATGTAAGTTTTTGGGAGATGAAATGGTGACATGTATTATAGGAGTGCATTTAGTGGAGCTCAATTTTTATTGTAGTCGCTTATTGTTCGCGGAAAGAACGAGTTTTTGTAACTAAATTTTCGGCAGTGTACCTCTCTTATTTCGTCGCATCTGTCTGACCTAGAGATGTAGTGAGGAGTCATGATAACATTCTCTGTGTCGCTCTGAAAAAATATCAGTTCTGAATTTCCCAAGCAACCTAAGCGTAGCGTGTAGCCTCCGAGTCTCTAGGGGCTCCCACCTTAATCCCTCTAAAAGATGTGAGACAGTATGATATGCAGCAATGAGAAACAAATTTCAAACAGATGGTTGATATTCTTGCTTTTAAATCCGCTGATTCGTCCATTCCGACGTGCTATCAATGTAAATAAGAAGAGAGCAGAGTTGAAAAATAAAGTAGCAAGATTTCACGTTTTCCTGGCGAATGATACTGATAAATTCTTCTCAGGCTTTCCACCGGGTTAGATTCTCCACGATGGCCGACGTTTCGACAAGAAATTTATAGCCATCTTCAAGGCTGTGGATGACATGAAGCTCCGCAGCCTTGAAGATGTCAGGAAAGTCTCCTGTTGAAACGTCGCCCATCATGGAGAACCTAACCCGTTGGGAATCCCGAGAAGAATCCATCAGTATGGTTGTTATTTCGAGTTCCACGCTAAAATTTGATGACGTAATGCTATCTCTATCTACCCCACTGCTTTAAACAAATAAAAAAAGCACATCACTTTCTTTTGTAATTTTTTTGAAATATCTACTCGCATTTAAGTATGTCAAATTCTGTGGTTTCCCAGCCGCAGGCCGAGGATAAAAGGGGCCGTAGCCTGGGGAATTAAATTTATCATTCCGCACATCGAGACGGAGGAAATTCGCGGAATTTCACCCTTCCCGCGTCCAGCCTTCACGATTTCGCAGAATATACCCGCTGTCTACGTGCTAACCGGATGAATTATACCTCGATACAATTTTTTTGCGTGATATTCGCCCGCGACCACGCCAAACAAACTCAACCTTCTGACACAGTGGAAAAAAGACTGGACCAAAAAAGTGCGGTACTGTGTCCTGCTTTGGGGACAAGGGCTGTCTCTCAAGCGAGGGATTTATTTGGCTGCGCACGAATCCTCTTGAGTCACAAGAATTTTTTTAGGGGAGTATTTTCAAAGAGGCGGTCCTTATTAGTACTGAAAAGAAGTAGTATCTTGGCCCGTGTCTAGCATGCATTGTGTGGAATCATCCTGCGACCCACGCTATGGGTGAGAATGGCACGGTAGGCTTCGTAGATGTAGATGGCGTGACCTATTCTCATGTAGTCACCGATGCTATTTAAAGAGGAACCATCGTTAACAGATGGTGTTCTCTGATTAAATTTACCTCATATGACTTCATCGCATTTAATTTGAAGGAGGTGTACTCATTTTTTTTCCAGTTCTTCGACGAACCAACCACAGTCCTTCCCCAATCTGGAAGCGGTAACGAGTTACAATATTCACCAGGGTAGAAATTCGCTACGAAAAAAATCATTTGACTTGACCGGGATTCGAACCCGGATCTCCCAATTGCCGGTCAGGTGTGTCAGCCAGTTACACCACCAAGCCATCTTCCTTCAAGGCGAATTTCGAGGGGGGGTTTATGCGAACCAGATGTTCAGGCCTTCAAGTCTACATTGTAGCACATGAGACGAAGTCGTGCTTTCAAAGCCACTGTCGCGGTGGATAAACCCGACATTGCCGTTATTAAAACGACGAAATTGACAAATTTCCAAACATTGCATTTAACAAATGATGTGGTACAAAGTCACTCGCACGGGTGCATATACACCGGGGTTGAAATTCGCTATGAAAAAATCATTTGACTTGACCGGGATACGAACCCGGATCTCCCAATTGCCGGTCAGGTGTGTCAGCCAGTTACACCACCAAGCCATCTTCCTTCAAGGCGAATTTCGAGGGGGGGTTTATGCGAACCAGATGTTCAGGCCTTCAAGTCTACATTGTAGCACATGAGACGAAGTCGTGCTTTCAAAGCCACTGTCGCGGTGGATAAACCCGACATTGCCGTTATTAAAACGACGAAATTGACAAATTTCCAAAATTGCACCGGCAATTGGGAGATCCGGGTTCGAATCCCGGTCAAGTCAAATGATTTTTTCATAGCGAATTTCAACCCTGGTGTACATGCACCCGTGCGAGTGACTTCGTACCACATCATTTGTTAAATGCAATGCTTGGAATTTGAGTTACAATATTATTTTTTTGCACTGCACAAAAAGTGCTTGCACCCGAAATTCAACAGCATATCGTTATATTTGGCTCAAACGTAGTGTATCAAGGGGCGTAAATGAGCATATAATTGTGGACGCGATAATTTGATCAAAAAGACTATCTCTTTGATCGCCTTATTCGGGTAAGCATGTCTTTAATAGAATTTGTATCACCAGACTACACTCATGGGGTAGTCAAGCTCAAGCAAGTATGGTAGCTCTCCTCATGAGTGCAAAAAACAGTGGATGTCTCGATTAGGAACAGTCCAAAAAGGCAAAATAAATCCATATCGTATATTAAAAAAAAATAGACGCCAACGATCCGATTGTTTTCACAAAAAATTTAAATCAACAAATACATTTGTGTTCTATTTTATTTCTTGACCGCATAATTAAATATTCTTTGGATTTTTATCTTTGAAATGACATGATATATTAACCTAGTTTGATATTTTGTGGGTTTTGGTAATTTTTACGTTTCTTTAGAGTACCGGCAGAAGACAATGTAATGATACTACGAAAAGCATTGGATTCCCTGAGGAAGGACTTAAAATAACGTGCAACGTCGGCAAAAATTAATTTATAGTTTTTTATTTGACCAAAAACCTTGATAGAAAAATCCAAGGAAATATAATTCGAGTTATTCTGAATTATTTTTGGGCATACAGTAAATTTCGTAATGCGCCGAGGTTCAAAATTCATTTCGTCATAATGTCGTGAGAAAATGAAATATTTCCAAAGAACTTATTTTCTCAGAAAAAAAGCACTTCTCACAGAATGCACATTCAGGAAAAAACACCTTGTTTCTGACTCTTGGGGTCCACTAGACTGGAACAGTTTTCACGAACAAAAATTAAATACAAAATACACCTGAGGAAAAAAACGCTTTAACTAATTTTTGAATTTTATTATGAATTTTTGAATTTAAAAAAAGTAAATATTTACACACGCTACAGTTTACATAAATTCAACTGGATTCCCAATAATATGTCACAGACAACAATGGAAATATCACTGTAGCTCCTTATAAGTTTCGACGCTGAAAATTGAAGCGGAACTCCGCAATTTGTTTAAAAAGTGATTGAGTCCAACAAATCCATATTCGAAATAATTTCATAATGGCGCAGTAAATTACTATGTAAAGGTGCCTGAAAAACCTCGATCCTGAATCAATGTTTAACTGTGCAGCAGATTGTTCTAGTCCCCTTCCGCTGGATAATATTCGTGTACATTTTTCTTATATGTATGAATTACATATGCACATTATTAAAAACCAGCAAAAGTCACTAATCTTGCCGTTCGTCACATAATAATCCTCTTTTTTCAAGTAATATAATTTCCTAGTGGTTCACTGCGCATTCGCCACATTGGCTACTGATATATGTATTAAGGTCCATTACATCAGGCCAAACACGCTGTGAAACCAATGAGTTCACCACGTATCTGCAACGCATAATGAACGACGAAGGAGAATTATTTGCAGTTTTCCGCGGGGAGAGATATTGAATTGGACCAGCTCAAACGTTTTTACAGCTTTGCCAAACGCTGTCATGGTGATGCTATGACTTAAAAGATTTTGTAACTTACTCGGAAGGTTAGGTATCGTTTCTTCTACCGGCCATTATGAAAATAAGCTGAGCTGTTGCCGAATCGAACACCCTCAGTGGGCGGGAAATGTTTTTAATCTCGAGTAAATCTAAGGAAAGCTATCTCCAAGTCGAAGTAAACACAAGGAATGGGTAAAGTGTGCCGGTATTTATAACTAATGGGTAATATTTTTCTTTTATTTCACTGCTACTATTGGAAATCGGTACTACCGGTTCTGAAAGTAACGATACACAAAGTAGTTCGATATCGATTGTATTCTTTTTTAGTTATTTCCTTCCCTCCTTCGAAGGAAGAACAAAATTGATATCAAACGGCAACCCCAATAATCGAACTGGTTCTGAAAGTACCGATACATATGGTCGTTCGATATCGATTGTATCCTTCTTTCGTTATTTCCTTCCCTCCTTCGAAGGAAGAACAAAATTGGTATCGAACGGCAACCCCGATAATCGAACCGGTTCTGAAAGTACTGATACATATGGTCGTTCGATATCGATTGTATACTTCTTTCGTTATTTCCTTCCCTCCTTCGAAGGAAGAACAAAATTGATATCGAACGGCAACCCCAATAATCGAACTGGTTCTGAAAGTACCGATACATATGGTCGTTCGATATCGATTGTATTCTTCTTTCGTTATTTCCTTCCCTCCTTCGAAGGAAGAACAAAATTGATATCGAACGGCAACCCCAATAATCGAACCGGTTCTGAAAGTACCGATACATATGGTCGTTCGATATCGATTGTATCCTTCCTTCGATACTTTCTTCCTTCCTTCCTTTGAAGGAAGGAAACAATCAATATCGAACGACCTTGTGGATACTCGAATAGTCCTGTCATCTCGTGTACAAGCGTTCTACTGAGAAGTGAAGGTAGCTTAATGGTGGTAATGCGCAATACTGGAATACTGTTTAAATGGTTCGTGGTGGAAGTAAACGAATATTTTGAGGGAATGCAAAAACAAAATTTATCTTGACATATAGTGGCACATAGTCGAAATACTGTGATGAAAGTGGCAGCGTTTCCAAGGGAAACTTGTTTACCTTAATCAGCAAATATATTTTTCCATGTTTATTGAAACTAGGAATTAAATATACATTTAAAATGTATTAACCCTGAAGTTAATTATACCTTTCCTTCAGCTCGTGAAAAAAAAAATTCTATCAAATCCTGCTGTATCAGCAATGAAAGCTGGAGTCAGTGTAATTACAGGTTTTCGTGACGAAGGAAAAGCTTCATTTAATACTTTGTCCCATAAAATTTAACCCGAAGGAGTATTTACATGAAATTTTAAAAAAATATAAAAGGCAGCAATAAGTCTAAATTTACACATTACAGCAAATTTAGTGCATCCTAAGAAAATGACTTCGAAATACAGGTTCCTCCTTGAGATTTATGTTAAATTTACATGGATAAGAGGTGCCTAATGTAAAAAAAGTTACACTGAATCACAATTGTTTATAATCCATAAACATTAGGAACCAACTTCAGCCATTAGACAATTGACAGTTAAATAAACAGAAAAAAACATAAAAAATGAATCACATGCTCATAAGTTTTGCGTGATTGATTATTTTCCCGTCGTTTTTGACGGGTCGTCAACTTTCGTTCAAATTGAAATCGATTGAATTCTTGCACAAAAAAAAAGATCGGCCGTTTGCGATGCGTTTCCCTTTCTTCCAATCTTTTTATTCACGTTCAGTTGGTTTTTGTCCAAAATTCACCGCCATATTGTGACGTTTCTCCCCGTAAATTCATCAGCAAAGTGCTTCTTTACTTTCAAGTTCGGGTTAATATTTACAAATAGGCTCCTCTTTTGACAGAGCGCCTTCTAAAATTGAGATCAGTGACGGGCTGTAAAAAAATAGTTCTCTCTCAAAAGGGGGAAAATGATGGGCAATGTGGTTGCCAAACGAATGGCAGCACCCGTTGAAAATATAATGTCATTCGGAAGAGGATAGACAACTTTCTTTCCGAAGACGTCCCAGCACTCACATGATTGAAGCATGGCTGAAACGTCCTCCAGAACTTTAAAGTTACACACATTGCCAATGAAAACGCTACGAAAATATGGGGGCAAAATGTCAAAGCGTTTAAATTCAAACTATGTAACACTTGGTATTGCGTTGCTGACTAAGAAGATTGATATATGATTTGCTGTTTGAGAATACGAGATATGATGAATCGACTGCGTTCACTACGTAATTATGCGGAAATACATGATTCATACACTTGTTTTTGACGGATACAACGGCTGTTGAATAGAACGCCACAATAATAAATGTTTCTCGAGCGCTTGTTTATACCAGCCCAGGGGCATGGCGTCTAAGAATATGGAGGTAAATTTCTACAGTGCAGTGAAGTGAAAACATGCCATGTGGAAAATAGATTCTTCGGAAAGATTAAAATTCCGGGAATTGCGTATTATCCTCCAGTGGCCTGAGAACATTTTAATCGAGCTTCTCTCGCCACTGACTAGACATGATTTCCCTCCAAACGTGCTCTGTTCTGTCAGTTTTTTTTAAAAGTTGTGTTTGGGGACGAGAATCCTGGGTAACAGCACTATTTTGTCCGCCAGGATAGCCACTGAATTTTGATGCGGCTATGGGTGTAATCTTGAATGTAACGAATAACTTGTATGTCCATTGTATTGGACAAATGATCTCGTGAGGCTAAACATAATAGAATAAGCATGTCGACAGTCCAAAATAGTATATCTGCAGTAAAATGGGGCTTATCAGTAGCATCTGGGCATCGTACATTAACTTTCATGTCGCGAAGAAATTAAGTAAATAGATGCGGCATGTTTTAGACATCGTTCATTGATGTACTCGAGAAAAACTCTAAAAATCACTTAGAAAAAACCTTTTAAGAGAGGGTTACGAGGATACAGTAAAAGAACGTGGTTGAACTTTCTCGGAAGTGACTAAACCTTTCAAACTAAACAACAAATAAAACTAAACTAAAAAAAAATAAAACTTAAAAAAACTAAATATCACACAGATATTCTTTGACTTTCAAAAAATGGCGCATGATCAATAATTATCCATACACTTGTGAGTGTGCTGATACATTTTCACTGCCCATATCCGGAGTTTTAAAGTAAAAAAATTGGACTATTTTCGATTACTAAATTTTCGGAGAAGTCATTTTAAAAGTGTCCAAGTACCTCAACGCTCAAAATCAACAGCACGAAACATGTGTAGAAGATTTCTCCTCTTGACTTTATCAACATAATTTTTCCAATAAACATAAGTCAAATAATTAATGAATCTTTGTTTTACTCTTTTGTCGACATTTCATTCAGTAATTATGCTCAGAGTTCCTCTGCAAATTTCTTTCATGAGTTTATACTATGGCTCATTAATGATTTGACCTATGCCTCCATAAGAAAAACAATACACATGTGAAAAATAGCAACGGTCTCACTTCTCATATACCTCAAATAATAATAATATAATTGAATAAGCATAATTTCACAAATATCACCCAGTGGACCAAGCTCTTGAAGCAAACATGTAGTAGTGCAAACCTGTTTTGCAGAGCTTCCTGCTAAAGTTCCTCCTCATCCGAGACAAAAAATAGTTCCCTTAGCTGGAGATACGAGCCATGTACCGCGACGAAGTGGATCCGAGTATCTAGAGTGTTTATTTTCATGTTTTAAAAAGTATCGACGCATACTACAGGATGTCATTGATGAATTCGTGATGTGCACGCTCCTTCGGGACATGTAAACTCATTCATTTTCTATTTGGTACAAAATTTTTCACGGAAACATTTCGCAAACGCCCAAAGTGCGAATTCTCGTATACTGATTGTCGCCCTTCGTATCCAGATATGAAAATTCCTGTGCTATCTGGGTTAGATCAGTCACATTCAGTCAGTCAGTCACATTCAGAACCCCTGAAGATAGATAGCAAGTCGTTCTCCGAAACTTCGGGACCCATGGACCTGATTACCCAGTGGAACACCCGAGAAACATGTTGCAGATACGCCGGGAAAACCATAAGATCTTTCAGGCAAAATATGCATTGCCCTTCGTCTCCCTCTTTCCCACCGAGCCTGTTTGCTCCGATTCAGTCCTTGAATAACTTATTGAATTGCTCCACGCCCATTAATTATGCACCGCAGTGACGCCCGCGGTTCGATAGCTTTTTTTGTGCAATATGTAAGATGCCGGAGAGCCACGGCAACCGGGAACTGCGTATACTTCATTCAGACATAAAAATCTCCAGGCTTCGAGCGACTTACGTCAGCGATAATCATCTCCGCTGGGTTTTTTTTTACCGCCCTGGCTGGGTACTTCATAGAAATCCACACGCCATGAGGAAGATGCTGGAAGTAAACGTAATTCTTGGGAAGGAGGTGAAAACGGAAAGGTGGGAAAAATGTATTTACTTAAGTCGCAGGGAAGCGCATAACGCAGATTCCTTCCTTCGTGACGTGTGTGCGCATGAAATTTTGCGCGGAATATGAGCGCATTAACATTGACGTCTTACAATTTTAATCTCTTTGAGCCTCTGACCCCATGAGCCGCTCGGGTCTTCCCGTGCCCTCGTGTGACTGTACTGGCTGCGCGCGAGACCAGAATAATTATCAAGCCTCCTAGATCGCTTTGAGAATTTAAATTAACCATGACAAAATGAATGGAAAACTTAAAGCAAAATTTAGTAGGAATTTTAGATGATTCAACCGCTTGTCCTTCTGCCGTAGTCACCAAGATTACTCATAATGTAGGGGGTCCCGTCCAGTATTATTTCCGAAAATGATATCACCACCAGTCATAGATTCGAAGATTATTTTCTCGAAGTTCTGAGTTCCACTCTCCTCTCAGCTATCAGCTTTACTCCCACCTGACTCGTTTCAACTTCCCTCAAAGTTCATCTGCATAAAGCATTAACGCTTCAGCATGATTCAACAGCTTCGGTATGATCCAACACAAAATCAGTTTGAAAGATAAGCTGTCCCGATGAGTGCCGACGACGTATTTTGTTTATCCAGCTACGAGAAATATAAACCAAATACTATGAGAACAACCGGAGATAATTGGGCGAAAAAGTTTTTTTTTTTAACAGGAATACTATCCAATAAAACTAATGATAAATGTTGAGCTATAAATCTTCACTTTTTTATTAATCATAATCTATTCCAATCGTTAAGATATTACGATAGCTTAATGTTAAATTAATGTAGAATTTTCATAAGGAATTAATATTTGCATATACTTATGCGTACAGTTACCGTTAAAGTTAAAGTACTGGGATAAACGGGACGCCTTACCTTTCGATTGACTTCCATTTCGCTGGTCATTTCTTCCGCCGATTCCTTTTCGAGCGTCAATTGTCGTAGCCCCGTCGGGTCAATCCTTGGGAACAGTTGTTTGTTTTCCTCTGCTTCTAGGATTACGTCATTAAAAGCTGATATCTTCCCGAAGATTGCCGAAGTGTAACGAATGGTGCGTGGCGAAGAACCATAATTCCATGAGGAGGTATCGTACGTTACGCGGAAGCGGTGGTAACGAACGATAGCTCGTAACGAAAAAAGAACCGTAATTGACACCCAGGTCACGAATTTCCGAATACGCAACAAAAAATTATTTTCCTCGTAAAGTACATCTCTGAACGCAGCAATTACTACATTATAATACTGAGAACCACATAGTATTGCAACACAGTGCATCATATCTGATACACAACGTGGTAGAGAAGAAGAATTATGCCCATAAGTAATAAATGAAATGATGTGCACTGTATCATATTCGATACAAAATGCATTGAAGGGTTATGGTAGATGGAGATGGCGCTTGCTATGGTGGCCAATGCAAGAAGCTGTAGCGTGGGTGTTGCCCGTCCGCCATCTTATTTAACCCCGATTTTCCTTTTACTTTTACGTTTACTTTTACTTTACGTTTGTACCCCCAGAGGAAGACCCAGGAATAAGTTTATGGGCCAAATAAGGAGGAAGGTACATAAGAAGAGATGCCAGTAGGCAAAGGAACTAGCGTTAGATAGGGAAGGGTGGAGGGCTGCAGTCAACTAATCCTAGGATTGAACGACCAAATGAATGAGATTATTTTAGTAGTTTCTGTAGCATTTGTAGAATACCGATAGTGTGGTGCTTGTGGGTCAAAGTAAGTTTCTTCACTGTAGCTCATGTTGTTGATAAGCCACCCGCTGCCAAACACTCTTGTGGTGGTTTGCACGGTAATAAGTAGATGTAGATGTTGCCTTCATTCGTGGCAGCCTCATCACAGGCGTGAAGTTGGTCCAAATGCTTAGGCAGTTACGCCACCATCTGAGTTTGAGATAAATTTTGTACGTTTACTTTACGTTTACGAACTGAGCACTAATTTTTCAATTTTACAACGTTTTCCTTCGATAAATTACTAGGAATAGCATGAATCAACTGCTGAAATCAGCATTCTCCTAACAATTATTTTTATATATTCAAATTAACAATAATCCGCATTCCCGATGAAAAATAAGGTAAAAATCGAGTTTTATCCATTTCACTAAGTGACGAATATATGTTTCAAGAATTATTTGCCTTGAATTTCAAACTGATGATGGATATTCTTGCATTACATCCGCTAATTCGTCCATTCCGTCGTGCTACTTACTAGAAACTTATTAGAAAACAATGTGAACTTTAAGGGGGATTCTCCTTTTAAAAAATTTTTTTCAATTAAATTCAAAAATGAACCGCACTCCCACTAAAAACTACGGTAAAATCAAGGAGAATCCATAGCAGTATTTAACCAATGTACATTCCAATATTTACTTGCTATAGGTTTCAAACAGATGCTGGATATTCTTGCTTAGCATCCGCTAATTTGCCCATTCCCTCGGGCTATCCAAAGGAGAGTCAGGAAAGAGTATGGATTAGCTATTAGCTGTATGGTTGTTATTTCGGCTGTGAGGCAACGGTTTGTTGACGTAACGACCTCTTCATCTATCTCAATGGCAAAAAGCAATTTGCTTCATTCCGTCCACGGTATTTTTTGGTATTTCTCCTCATCCATTTCTTCTTTCGAAATTTTATTAATATAGTCATACCTCGTTCATTACCATAGCTTTATTAACAGACATCCATCTAATTAGTAGACACACCCTATTCCGGCTGTAGAAGAGAACGTGATGGACTAAGTCAAGATGGTGACCATTTCTTTCGTCATATGCTCGATGCAACACTGTTCACTTTTCATAATTTCCTTTGCCAATTCAATACTTTTCACCGAATTATTGTCCATGAAATGTTCTTCAGTGTTGTCAATGGTATTAAAACGCATTTTTCCGCCATAATAAAGCAGCTTTGCCACATTGTTATGACATTCGTATTTGCGTAAATGAAATTTTAGCTCAATACCGCTGATTTCCTCGCACGTTTCCTCAAGTCTGTCATCCTCTCTGATTACATGTCAAACCTTTCTCCATAATTACTCGACCTCGCGTAATTTTCATTACCTGCGGCATTCAACTTCTCAGTTTCAAACGTATTAATAGCGGCATACCTTCCTAAGGCATTGTTTACAAAGCATACTTGTAAAAACATAATTGTGAATCGCGTTCACTGTCGACATTGTTAAAACATTGGTGCTTCGCGTAAAAGCATAAAAATGGGTAGTGCGTGGGATTTGAGCGTGCGCGGGATTCGTGCGCGGAAGAAAATAAGCAAGCTGCTAGTTCAGAAACGGCGTTTTTATTCATCGAAGAAATGTTAAATCTTCACTGCCAGGCAGCTTTCTTTTATTGAGTCAACATCCATCGTTGTGAGAAATGGAAGGAGCGCTCTCCAAAGTGTTGCATTGATGTTTAAGTAACTGATTTAAGTCACCTCACAGAGCACATTTACCAAGCGCAATTTCCTCTAAAGATGGGAAAGACGTTCGCCATATTTATTATCTCTTCGCTTTACGTATGAAGGGAACAACAGCAGCTCTTTGAGGAAACACCTATATCAAAAGGTTCCGTTTTTCACTTACGCGGTTCGCTTCCGATGGCAATATATTTAAAGTAACTACTGTTTTCCCGTTCAAGATTCATACGAACAGCAATGACCTGGGTCTTCCTTCAGAATATGTATTATTTAAAAAATTAATGAAGATTCATCTTTTCCTTCCTTCCTTCATTCATTCATTCATTCATTCATTGGTTGTTCAATTCTAAGCCTGATTGACTGCAGCCCTTCCCTATCTAATGCTTTTTCCCTTACCTCCTCGTATCACCTTCCTATGTACATTCCTCTTTATTTGGAATATGGGATCACTGTTCAATTACCTGGGAGAAGAATTTGGTGATATCATGCGTCCCTTCATGAAAAATTAGTAAAAATATCTTACAACTGCATTGCTTTCCATATCAATATACTATGACATTTTTCAATTAGGATGTAGATATCAGAAAGGATACTCTTTCATTCTTAAGGGAGCACTGTCAATGAAACTGTACTTGACCAGGAGTTCTGCTTTTAGTTGTATGGAACTTTTGTCTAAAATGAACATTATACTTCTGTTGTGGTCTAGGCCAACAGAATCATCACAGGCTCTTTCTTTGGGCACAAAATAATTTTAAAATGAAGCAACAGTGATGTCAGTTGTTATCCATCCTTGTTGGAGTTGTTATGCACTGGAAACTGAACCAAACCTGGAGAGTCTTGAAAAGCAATTACCATTCACGTGCAATTTACCCATTTGCACCTTAGCTCCATTAGAGCAGCTCAGCATAGTGACAGTCTTTTGATGCTTAATATCCTGTTGGTGATCCTGCATCCTGAGGCAGGTTTCTTGCAATGACCGGGGAAACTTGAAATCGTGCCAGGCGAAATGAGTGTGAGATTAGTGAAGTTCAGCCTGTCATCATTGGTTGTTCAATCCTAAGATTGGTTTACTGCAGCCCTCTACCCTTCCCTATCTAATGCTAGTTCCCTTGCCTCCTGGTATTTCCTATCCTTTTCTATTGCAATTGCAGGCTAGTTCCCTTACCTCCCTACGTACTTTCCTCTTTATTTGGTGAATGAACTTACTCCTGGGTCTTCCTGTGGGGACTTCTCCCACTATTTTACCTTTAATTATGCTCTTCACTAACCTATTGTGTCTCAGGGTGCGTCCAATCCATCTGGTTCTCCTTTTCTCTATGGGTTTCCATACGGTACTTTCCTCCTCTACTCTTCTGTACACTTTATCATTTCTTATTCTTCCGTCCGTTTTATCCTAAGCACCCTCCTCCAACACCAAGTTTCGAAGGCTTCTAGTCTTTTTTGGACAGATTCTCCAATGCTCCATGCTTCCGATCCATATAGTACCACGCTGAACACGAAATTTTTCACACATCTTTTCCCATGCCTTTTTAATACATCTCCGACGACCGATAGAGGTACCGAATCAGAGTGGCACTTCAACGTTATTTAATATCGCCTACGGTTATGGCTCTCGTATTTTTGACATCAAACTGGCAATATTTCTTGTAAGATTAGTGTTACAGCTGAAAACATAAACTTCGTGTTTGCCATTCAATCAAGGCCAATTTAATCCTTAAAAAGACCAATTGTGTACACTTTCCACACGAATCTCCGACTGGAGCTCTTTGTTTACCGCAAAACTAGAGGAAAAATAGTATTTAATTTCACGAAAAAAAGCTGGATAAACGATAGAAAATACTACTGAAAATCTTCAAAAATTTCTTGATAATTTCGTGATTGCTGAAACCTTTATGTTATCATTAGGAATAATAGATAAAAATTACGGCATTTTGGTTAGGTGAGTTATTATGAGGATTTTAAGAAGAAATATCCCCGTAATTGTTCAAAACATTTCTTGTACATTTAAAACGATCATCCTGTTCATATCTTGCACTCAAGGGAAAGTAATTTTTTTTTTAAATTCAGATCAAATTTACCTACTCACATAGCTGTTACTGATGACCTCCTTGAAATGTTTTGGCAATATTAATGGAGGAACTTAAATTTTAGATAACGGATTTCATGTTTCAAAATCACGTTAATTAGATTTCAAATTCGCGTTAACTCGCCAAAGCACCGACAGGCATATTCATTGGGAAGAACTGGTTCGTTCAAAATAAGAATTGAAAGAACCTCCGAGGAATATCAAGTTAGGAGCTCATTTGAGTATTCTACCAGCTGATTGGTAGGTTTTTGGACAGTTTTTATCCTGCTGGCAAATCGTTTATTTATGGCTCCCAAGGATGGCTCGCAATTTCATCCCTGTTGAATTCCTAATATTGTCTCCCTCCTCTAATTTCTTCCAGGGTTCCTACCCTCTTCCCCAGCTTTCTCCCCTCTATGGTCCTCTTCAATATTCCCCCTCTTTTCTAAACGTCCTCCATCCGTCTCTTCTGCCTCCTCCGAACCTCCGCCACAAGCTTCCTCTCCTCTCCTACAATGTCCAACGCCTCCTCGTTTGTCCTTCTCGCCACCCAGCTCACCCTCTCCATCCTTCTCCACACCCACATCTCAAACGCCTCAAGTCTACGCCATATTGACAAGGTGTCGGGAAATCCCTGCACAGGGTAATGAGCTATATAAAGGTGAGTTCCAAGGCCACAAAAGAATTGGCCTACCAATCAATTGTCCGGCCTACAATGGAATACGCTACAACGGCATAGGATCCAAAGGGAAAGGTGCACATTAAAACGCTTGAGAAAGACCAGAGGAAAGCAGCCAGGTATGTCTTAAGGAAGCACAAAATGACAGAGAGCGTTACAGCAATGTTAGGGTTACTGGGGTGGGAATCACTCCAATTGAGGATGAAGGTAAATAGATTGAGTGGGATCTACAAATTAATAAGGTTAGAAAAGGCTTGGGGGAATTCATTAAAAGTTTAGACAAACCCAACTATATAGGTAGGAAGGACCACAGTCTAAAAATAAAAATACAGGCCACAGAAATCGGATGTACTAAAGAATTTCTTCCTAAATCGCTGAATCAAAGACGGGAATGACGGGAACAATACGCATCACAGTCGCGGAGGAGAAACACAACATCGTGAAATGTAAATTCTTATGTAATAAATCCAATAAGAAAGCATTAGGGATATCCTGGTCACTATTTCAGTGAATTCAAATGATTTTATTCCATTGTGAATCAATGGATAGGCGCTAAATTATCCCAATAAATAGAAAATAAATTCAGGTTCTATGAAATGTTCGTCAGGACAGACAATCACCCATTTTGATTCACATTCTGATGTAGTTGGCTACTCAGGAAACCATTAAAAAGTATATAAGAGATACGAGATGCAAAAAAAGCTATTTCTGGTTCTCGTCTTCATCTCAAGGGGTAAGCTTTTAAAAGAAAGGTCAGCAAATGCATTCTAAACACATGAGTGAAAAATAAGCCACCAAAGGGAAGAATGAATCAAAAATAATTTACATCTACATCTACGTCATACCCTGCAAGCCACCCAAAGGGTGTGTGGCAGGGGGTGCTTCCACCAGGCATGCACGAATGATACGGTAGAACATCGAAATTACATTGAAACCCGCGTACCACACATGCAAAGCGCCTATTAAAAATCTAATAACCAAGAAACTTTCTATCGTCAATCGTTCCAACATGCAAGGGATACAAATACTACTACTACAGATTCAAAATATCATGCATAAATAAGAACATCAATATTTACATCATGCATAAATAAGAACGTAGAAAATATAAAGAAAAAGATCTACAGTCTAGCTAATGTCACTATTTGCACTGTTCATGACGACGATCACAGCTGTTATGGTCCCGAATGGTACGCGGAAAAAATGACATTTTATACCTATCGGTTCTACAATCTAGCTCTCTAATTTTATTGGCGATCTAATCTGCCTTAGTACGAGGGGGGTTAATAGTATGTTTTTACGTCGTCAGTGAAATGATTTTCCTGAAATTTAGTTAGGAGGTTAAGCCTATAATTTAATCTACGCTGTGATAGCGATTCCCATCCTAATGCTTCTAGCAGTCCAGATAGACTAGCCAACTTATCGTAGCATCGTTTCACAAACCTAGCTCCTCTTCGCTGCACGTGATCCAACTCTGATATCAACCCCGCTTCGTATGGATCCCATACACTAACAGCATATTCCAGATGAGGCCTAACGATTGAAAAATAACAACGTTCTTTCAATTTCTCATTACATTATCCTTGTACTCTCTTGATAAAGCCTAGCTTCCTGTATGCTTGCTAAATTTAAGAAGTCTTTCAGTTTTCATCACTAAAATGGCAAGGCAGTTGACGAAAGATCTACAGAGAATTTACTCTCCGATCTAGACTCTAATTTTTGCATCTGGGCCAGTACAATGAGGGAGACTCCATCAGCATCATTTTGCTTTGCTTTGCTTTGCATTTGCTTGAAAAACAAAAAAATAACTTTGCAGTCGGGAGACAGCCGCTCGAAGTAAAAATCTATAATTAATCAAGCTAAAGTATTGGTTTAAAAATGACTGAGTAAATTCTCTGATCTCAAAAATTGATAAAAAGTGTTCATTACTGGTATATATTTGTCGGATTAGATAACCGATCTTTCAGCAAATATGGTGATAAACAACTGATACTAAATTATATAGTATGTATAGCAGTATACTTGAGCGACCACACTAAATATATAGGTATGCATACATGATAGCATACCCCGGAACGAGTCATTGTATCAATTTTACGGTCATTAATTTTCACCCGTATAAAGTTTAAAACTTTGAAAAATATAGTTGTTGATTTTTAAAATATCTTTGATAATAATTATATAAATGATCAGCCAAAAAAAATTATTCCGTTAATATCTAAATGACTAATGTGACTTATTTCTCACAATTCATCATAGATTTAAAATTTCAATGAAAAACTCTGTAATGTCCACCAAGTAATTCTTTACTATGACTGGTTTAAGTGCTAAGGTATCAGGTAAAATAGTAATAAATTATTATTTTATATAAAAATTTAAAATTAAAATTAAATTTTAAAAAAATTTAAAATTAAATTTAAATTTAATTAAATTTAAAATAAAATTTTAAAAATTATTTTAATAAGTTTTTTAATAAAAAGAAATTAATTTAAATTTAATTAAATTTAAAATTAATTTAAAAAATTATTTTAATAATTTTTTTATAAAAAAACAATTAATTTACTTTTAATTAAATTTAAAATTAAATTAAAATTAAAAATAAATAAATTTTAATTTTTAAAAAAATTAAATAAATAAATAAATATCAGGTAAAATAGTAATAAATAACTCAGTGATACTATGAAGTTTTATTTTCAATTTTATCATTTTGTTCCAACACATTTCGCTCGATATCGTTGAGTAAGTTATAGTTAAACTGCTAAATATATGACTAAATTACTATTTTTCACCGGTTGTTCAATCATAAGATTGGTTGACTCCCTCCAACCTTCCATATCTAATACTAGTTCCCTTACCTCCTGGTATCTCTTCCTATGTACTCTCCACTTCATTTGATCCAACAACTTATTCCTTTGTCTTCCTCTGGGGGACTTTTCACTCTATTTTTCCTTCAATAATATTCCTCACAAACTCATTGTCTCAGGGTGTATCCAATCCATCTGGTTCTTCTTTTCTGTATCGTGTTGCATAGGTTCCGTTCCTCTTCTACAGTTCTATACTCTTCATCATTTCTAATGTTGTCCGTCTATTTTATCTTAAGCATTTTCCTCAAGCACCAGGTTTCGAAGGCTTCTAGTCCATTCTGGTCATTTTTCCAATGGTCCGTGCTTCCGATCCATAGAGTGCCACGCTCCTCACGAATGTTTTCACTTACTTTTTCCTGGTTTGTAGTACTGTCTTCTTTGAGCACAGCATCTGCCTTTTTCTCCATGAATGCCTTCTTACCTTGGGATATTCTTCGCTCGATGTCCGTTGTACTTCTTCCGTCCCACGTGATGGTACTTCCGAGATAGGAGAAGGAATCCACTTGCTCTAATTTCTCTTCTCTCAGGGTGACTGCCACATTCATCTTCTCTCTTCCGCATACTAGGATTTTAGTCTTCGTCTTATTTATTTTCATGTTGTATTCCTGGAGAACTTGGTCCATGACGTTTAGTGACCTTTGAAGATCGTCGCGATTTTCAGCTATGACCGCGATATCATCTGCGAAGCGGAACATCTTTTTTTCTTCTCCTTTTACCTGTATTCCGCTCAGTCCAGTTTCTTGCGCTTCTCGTATGGTCTCCTCCATGTGCATGTCGCACAGTGCTGGTGAGAGGTTGCATCCTTGTGTTACACCTCTGTTAATTTTAGCTTCTTTCTGACTTCCGTCTCTCATTCGCATTTCTTCTTCTTCTAAAGGATTCCAGCCTCTTCTGGTCAGCTTTTCCAATGGTCCATGCTTCCGATCCATAGAGTGCCACGCTCCCCACGAATGTTTTCACTTACTGTTTCCTGGTTTGTAGTCCTGTCTTCTTTGAGCACAGCATCTGCCTCTTTTTCCATAAATGCCTTCTTACCTTGGGATATTCTGCGCTCGATGTCCATTGTACTTCTTCCGTCCCACGTGATGGTACTTCCGAGATAGGTGAAGGAATCCACTTGCTCTAATTTATCTCCTCTCAGTGCGACTCCTACATTCAGCCAACCTCATCCGTATACTAGAATTGGAGTCTTCATCTTATTTTTTTCATGTTGTATTCCCGGAGAACTTGGTCTATTATGTTTAGAACCTTTGAGAATTGTCGCGATTTCCAGCTACGACTGCAATTTCATCCGCGAAGCGGAGCATGTTTATTTCTTCTCCGGTTATCTTTATCCCGCTCAGTCCAATTTCTTGTGCTTCTTGTATGGCCTTAAGTGCATGTTGAACAGTGGTTGCGAGAGCTTGCATCCTTGTCTTACTCCTTTGTTAATTTTCGCTTCTCTCTGACTTGTTCTCTCATTCGCTCTTGAGCTCTCATTCGTATCGCGATGACTTGCTTCCTGTGTATTTGATAGATTATTCTTCCATCGTCCTAATCCATTCCGAGTTTTCGAGCAGTCTCAACATCTTGTTCAATTCACCACTGTCGAAGGCTTTCCCCAGGTCCGCGAATGTGACACACAATGGTTTGTTCACATATTGAGTAGGTACGATGAAAAAAAAATTTTTTCTCCCATAGTCATTCCTGATTCATAAGGCATGGATCTCAGCCTCTTTAAATTTCAATAAATCACTTCGTGGGTCGATTCTTCATGAATCACCACATCGATGAAAGAGTATCACAGCAAAAAACGCCCAGAGGACGCCTTTTATTGTTTCCCATCGTCTCGGCGACGATTCTTGATAACTATTCTCTACTTAACGACCTCCTACTAAGCGCTCACTTAAGGCCGCTCTTCGTCACCTTGGCCCTTTAATAGTGGAGTTTAAGGCCGACATTATCACACCTCAATCGGAGTGGAATGGTGGAGCCCTGGAGGCAGCCGTTTATTTCACCGTCTGCTGCCTTAACGAGTGCATCAATAAAAGGGGGATAGCGAGCAAGGCGGGAAAGTTCTGAAATGCCGAGTGAGTGGCATACTGCACGCTCGAGAGTGGTTGAATGTTTTCCTCTGAGTGTGTCAACGATGCGTCGTCCTACAGAGAGCGAACTTATTACGTCTGCTATTGAGTTTCCACAATGAAATGTTATCCTATGATTGGACTCCATCACTAAAACATTTTATCACGTTTCATGAAAGTATCCGACAACGCCCAGCACAACAAAACATAATTTAAAATGAGTTGCATACATACCCATCACGCCATTCTCTTCCGAGCTGTGCAAAGTTACTGCCGATAGCTCGAGAAAACTCCCTCCCTTTCAATAATTTTCTCCGTAATATGCTAATCTATGCTTACAAGCCGATTTCGCTTACCTTACAATCGTCATTTCTCCATGCACTTACACGCTTTCCCCTTCTTAAGGTAGTTTGAGCGAAATATCATCTTACCTAGATATCAATGAATGTGGTCTCATTTTAAAGATAAATATACCACCCTTCCATTGGCATCAAAAATTTAACCCCTTATTACATTACCTTTACAGATATTTTCCAGAGAATACCAGCCCTTTTACACAGGAAATGTTACGTGTATGCACTCCAGAGACACCTTATATTAAAAACGAGGCATTTCCTACACTTAGATCTCGTCAATGAATAAACAGTGTGTAGTTTGTGTGTTTTCTCAACTATTTTTTAAAATTAATCATATTTTCACCGCATTAAATTCTTCGGGATCACAATAAACCTTCCGTTTTGATGGAGTCTCAAACGTACCGCGTGAAAAAAATGAGTTAAATTACACACTTCTTTAGATATTTCCATTTCTTACAATATCTGTCATTTCAACTATTTTATTGCACCATTAATAATGTAATATTTAATTCGTGTGTCTCACCGTTGGTGAAATTAAAACGTATATATCGAATATGGTCTCTATTATGATTTGGGGACTATCTCGCACGCACTACCTTAACATAACCTTGTATAATTTTCATTGCAAAGCGTATAGTTTTTTCCAACATATATATAGATGTATTTAGATGACGAGCGGTCCAAGAATATTTTTTCGACTAACTTGAAAAGTTAATAAAACATGCACTCAATGACTCACGATTAGGGCTCAAACCATCTTCTTAGCTCATCTAAGTGTACCGAAGAGTAGAATAGGAAACGATCGTATGAGAGACCATACAGAAAAGGAGATCAAGATTGATTGGACACACCCTGAGACACTATGGGATAGTGAAGAACATAATCGTAGGCAAAATAGAGGGATAAATCTCAATAGAAAGACCAAGGAATAAAGTTATTGGATCAAAAAAAGAAGAAAGTACAAAAAGAAGAGATATCAGGAAGTAAGAAAACTAGCATTACACAGGGCACTATGGAGGGCTGCAGTCAACCAATCTCACCATGAACGACCGAAGAGTGAATGGAGTTGACATCGTAAATTTTATTTTTTTCCATAACCTCGGAGTTAGCTCAATTTGCCTTTATCACCGGGTGTATCAACGATCAACAACGTAGGAATACAAACGATAATGCCCTTAGTGGTGAAAAATCAACCGAGGCGGGACAAGAAACCGCGACCATCGGATTAACAAGCGATGAATCGAACCCATCGTCGGTGGGGCCGAAAAATCGAGAGGGCTTCCCTGTGGGACGTCGGATTTCACGCTTGCCGCGTAGAAACTACTACTGTCAAGAATGTAAAGCTCTCAGATTTCCAACCGGGTGATAGAAGTTTCTGACACCGACGTTTTGATGGCATAGTCTGCCATCGTTGTCAGGTTTCCTAAATTTTCCCTGAATTTGACAGGAATCCCAAACATAAAATTACTCAACATTCCCAAATTTCTTGACTCAGCGTCAACCTTGCAAGTACTCAGCACTTGAAAACTACAACCTGGCACGCGCCGTTGTATAGATTACGGCACTAAATACGTACCCAATACTACATTCATTCCAGTGACCATTGCGCTACATCACGGGACTTCTTGGGGAAGCCATCACATCGACCTATACTGTGGGTGGAGTAAACATTAAGGCTTCGGATAAAGTTAAACATCCTGGAATAACATGAACTTCAGACGTATAGGGGGAACTCAGGTGTTACTCAAGGAAGCGTGATCAGCCCTCTTTCATTCATTATTTATTTCAATGGCATATGTTCTCGAGTTAGCAGTAAATTAAGATTATTTGCAGACGATACAGTTATCTGCGGTGAAATTAGCGAAGACGCGGACATGGAAGTTCTGCCATCGGACCGCAACAACGGTCATTCATGGTGCCAGGAGTGGGGGTTAGAATTAAATAATAATAAATTCACCACAGTACACTTCTCGCGAAGGTCATCACAAAAGTGCCATACCTACACTGTGGGGGGAGCAAACATAAAATCTTCAGATTAAGTCAAATATCTTGGAATCGCATTTACTTAAGACGTATCGCAGAACACACGTGCATAACTTATGCGGCTCAGGATTAAAGAAACTAGGTTTTATCAAGCAGAATAATAGGAAGGTCCTCGGATGAAAACGTATAAGAGAGGTGCTACTTAGCCGTGGTTAGGACACACCCCGAAGACTGTAAGCATTTGGGACCCTGAGCAGAAGTATATGACCAAAAATAATTAATAAAATACAAAGGAAAGTTGCGCGCTTTGTTAAAAACTGCTAAGAGCGAACGTATAGTGTTTCACAGCAATTAGAGGGGTTAGATTGGGAGTCCCTAAAGACTCGGAAGGTGCACGCTGGGCTTAGATTGGATTGGGTATTTGGGGAGCCGACCGACAGCTAAGGTCATTTGCGCCATAGGGGACAGGTAAGGGAGGAAGGGTGGATAGAAACCCGGATTCGGAATTAGCCTGCTCTTAACGTAAGGCGCCAAGGGTACCACGGTTTAACGTCTCATCCGACAGACGAAAAACTTCACTTGAAGTGCCCTCCACAAGACACTCAAGTAAGGATCGGGTTCCCTCTGAAAAACATCCTCCTCTTGGATGGGATTTGAACCCTGGCCGCACGTGTTGGCGGGTAGTCGAGTACTGTAGCCACTACACCAACCCGATCCCCTGCTTTTTTCTAGCTTTGCCGGTAAGTATACCTGTAAATTGTGAGCATGATTATGTATATTTTGCATAGTATGACAAATGGAAACCCCAGCACAGGTACGCGGTAGAAACCCGGCGTCGGAATTAGCCTGCTCATAACGATAGGCGCCAAGGGGACCACGGTTTAACATCTCATCCGACAGACGGAGTACTGTACTTGAAGAGCCCTCCACAAGACACTCAAGTAGTGATCAGGTTTCCTCTGAAAAATATCCTCCTCTGCAGGGAGCCCTGGTCGTCCGTATGGTTAGCCAGTGCTCTAGCCACCACACCAATCCGATCCCCGGCTAGTGAGCCGAGCACGAGTTGTCCGGCTCTGCCATAGACGCTGTCGAGTTGCGCTATAGAAGTAGTCCTTGCGAAGGCAAGAGTCTCTCCCGGGTGACGGTGGCTGGCCTAAAAACAATCTAAGCGGGTCCCAGTTATGCGGCAAGTGTAACCTTGCGTAGGATGGGACCCGAGCATATATAAAGGTTAGCCACCCCTCGACAGGGGATCATTCATCATTCTGTTTCCGAGTGGCCGAGCGGAGATCCTGACCACTCCCGAAGCCGACGCGCCGTATACTACACGGATCTTCCCTTGCTAATGCAGCGTAAGGTACCACAGATTTGCCCGCCTCCTCTTCTGTCCTGTGTCCTACCCATTAACCCCTTTTTGCAAGTGAACCAGGGGCCACTGTGTTTTGTGTGGCCCAGTCTTGAAATAAAAAGGATTATTCCGAATCTGAGTAAGGAGAGAACGTTTACTGCCACCCCTTCCTTTCACCGTACTTTTCACAAGGCTTAGTTTGATTGAGAAATTCAGAAGAGGGTTATTTCAGAGCGACCCAGAGTAAATCATATCGATGCCACACTACATTGCTAACTCCGATAAAAGCGATAAAATAAGAGAGATGCATTTCCGAACAGATAAGGTGCAAATATTCGTTCTTTCCACGCACAAAAAGTAACCATGGTAAATACTGAGCTCCAATAAATACGCACTCATTATAGAAGTCACCTTTCACCTCCCAAACCTTATCCTCAACACTTCGCCGCTAGTATATGGGATCCGTACGAGGAAGGTTTAATAAAAAAATTAGAGCGCGTGCAAAGGAGATCCGCTGGATTTGTTAAAGGCCGTTATGATAATTGTATAAGTGTTACGAGTTTAATAGAAGAACTGGGATGGGAATTACTATCGGAAAGCAGGTTTAAATTTAGGTCAAACCTTTTAAGTAAATTCGAAACCGATTTGTTCACAGATGATGTTAGATATATATCGAGAACCCCTGCGTATTATGCTAGGTTTGATCATATTAACAAGATTAGAGAGATAGATTGTCGTACCGATGGATTTAAAATGTCATTTTTCCCGCGTACCATAAGAGAGAACAATATGTAGCGTAGCAAAGGGATAGGTAGGTGAAATATAGTTAGAGTAGTCTGTAGTGCATGATGCATGTAATAACAACCAATAATCCCTTTCTTATTATGTAGATACTAACCATCTAGCTGCAAGTGACCCTATTCTCTAGCATGTCTCCCTTAAATATCCTACTTGCATGGCAATAGTGCATGTTTGGTGATCTTCACAACCTGCCACACACCCTCGTGGTGGCTCGCAGGGTATTACGTAGACGTAGACTTTAATTGGGCTGGTGTCCTAACAACCCCCGCCACACGCCCACGCGGCAACTTGCAGGGTAGTGCGTAGTAGTAGACTTAATAAAAATAAAAAGAACTCTGTCCTTTTGTCAACAAGACCCACCAATAAGAGGTAGATGAGTAATCCCACCAATGATGCATTGTCGCAGCAGGAACGGCGACGAACGTCGGAGTTTTGACCTGACAACTGAGACGAGGAAAATCCATACCACAGGTCATACTCTTTAGTGCCGATGAACTGCGCAGGAGAGAAAGACATCGTTAATACCTCAATTTGTTCCGGTTGTTCGGAAACCCCACTCCATTTGAAGGTAAAAAGGTCGTAAATGAACATAACTAACACCGATAAACGCGGCATTGTTCTAAGAGTCACATGTGACAGGAAGGATAATTGGAATCGCAGGAAAATGATTATGGATGAGAAAGAAAAAAAGCCTTCCTTAAGAGAATAACGTAAGACGGTTAAGGTATGCAAAATCTTCAAAGATACCGAAGAGGGATAATCCAAGATAAAAAAACGATGCCTCCCAGAGGGTGACAATGGGAGACCCTTGAGATGAAACTATGACAGGAGAGTATGAAAAAAATGAGCACTTCCAGACAAAATAATTGACGGTTCTAGTTTTCCGAAGCCAGAACAATTTCTTTTACGCAACGTAGGGGCTCAAGAGTATAGAAAATCAATAAGAACCATGACGTGAATCATCTGATTAAAACAAGAAATCATCACGCCAAGTTTTGAGAAAAAAATCGCAACTAAAGTGAGCAACGTTGAACAGTTCTTGAAGATCTCGGTAATGCATGTATTTGGCGTCAGCTGATCTCTTGAGAAGCCGATACGGCTCGTAAATAGGGGAAAAGCACTGACACTGTAATTTGGAGAGCTTCACCAGGAGTTAACAATGGGTTCAATGCCAAACACACAAATCCAGCACTTCTTAAGAGGACGCATCATACCCTTCGGTAAGGAAAAGTTCTGTGGAAAATCCACAAGATGGCGTCACTCGCACCCGATCGAGGCGTTTAGACATCAGGAGTCTCCTACTCCAGGAAAACTCTCGCACAGGGCAACAGTCGTCGGTAAGTTGTAGCCCAGTCTCCGGCGCGTAAGTACAGGCAGCGCTTATATAAGATCTGTGAAAGAAGACTGAACTAATTGCATCACCGTCCGAGCACATCATGGCCGAAAACCATTCAGGTAGCTTGTCGAAATATACCAATTACAGATTCTATCTTACAACCGTGACGGCTGTTACTTGGCATTCCGATAGAGGAGGGATTGATACATCTCCATTAGTTTTAGATATTTCAATAATAATAACAGTGTTTATAAAAATATACCCTACATCTTGCCGTTTTCCCGATGGTTTAATTATGCTCCGGGACAAAATTTCCATGTTTCAGATACGAGCCTCCCTTGGCAAAGGTCTATTCTTTATACTATAAAAATTTCAAGTTGATGACGTAAGACTTAAACAAAAAATCTGGGGTCGGAAATTATCACAAATCCGACCTGTCGAGCGGGTGTGATGCGTCACCTTAAGCCCCGCTCACAACTTAACTCGGCGTAACTAGAATTGACTGGGAGCAACGCCGGAGATGAGCCCTTGAGAAGAGCACCTACCAGTTCACAACGACTTGGACAACAGTTCACAAAGGCTTGGACAACAGTTTACAGCGGGAGTTGGAGCGAAATGTCGTTTCTCCAAGAGATCAATTCATTTTATCTCATTTTAAAGAAAAATATCTTACTCCACCAAAGATACCAAAGTATAAGCCCCCTTACCGAGATTTTTAACGAAGTTTCTTACGAACTATTCATAACGAAATACACTTTCCGAGATTTTTAACGAAAAATAGCAGCCATTCTATATAGGAAATGCTACGTGTATGCACACTAGGGAGACATACCGTATAAACGCAGGTAAGAGGCGCACCCCTCTTTTTAAGCGTCGAAGTTGAAGAAAAAATTTTGGGGCTTTTTATTCTCCTATCGCGAGGTTTTGCGGACCTAACTTCGAACTTTCGGCCATTATCAAAGCCTTCCGTACAGTCAAACCGAGCTCCGATTTTTATGCAGTTATCCCCCACCATTTTCCTAATGAACAAGTCGTAATCGCTGTGAGTACATCTACACCTACGTCATACCCTGCAAGCCACCCAAAGGGTGTGTGACAGGGGGTGCTTCCACACCAGGCATGCATAAATTTTACGGCAGGACACCAAAACTACATTGCAACCAGCGTACCACACATGCAACGCGCTCCTTAAAATCTACTAACCAAGAAATATTCTGACGTCAATCGTTCCAACATGCAAGGGGTACAAGGACTACTACAACAGATTCAAAATCTCATGCATAAATAAGAACATAAATATTTACATCATGAATAAACAAGAACGTAAAAAATATGAAGAAAGATCTACAATCTAGCTAATCTCACTATTTGCACTATTCATGTCGACGATCACAGCTGTTATGGTCCCGAATGGTACGCGGACAAAATGACATTTTATACCCATCGGTTCTACAATCTAGCTCTCTAATTTTACTGGCGCGATCTAATCTGCCGTAGTACGAGGGGGTTACCATACTCTGCCCGAGAGTAATCGTGGAGGAAACAATACATGTGAACAAATCATTGTATGTCGCACTCGTGGACCTAGAGAAAGCCTTAGACGGCGTTGAGTTGAACAACATGTTCAAACTGCAGGGAAAACTGGGAATGGATTACGACGACAGAAGAATTATCTATCAACATGGAGCAAGTCGTCAAAATGCATATATAACATGGAGCAAGTCGTCAAAATGCGAATGAGAGACGGAAGTCAGAGAGAAGCTAAAATTAACAAAGGTGTAACACAAGGATGCAACCTCTCACCAGCACTGTGCGACATGTACATGGAGGAGACCATACGAGAAGCGCAAGAAACTGGGCTGAGCGGAATACAGGTAAAAGGAGAAGAAAAAAAGATGTTCCGCTTCGCAGATGATATCACGGTCAGAGCTGAAAATCGACGATCTTCAAAGATCACTAAACGTCATGGAGCAAGTTCTCCAGGAATACAACATGAAAATAAATAAGACGAAGACTAAAATCCTAGTATACGGAAGGGAGAAGATGAATGTGGAAGTCACCCTGGGAGGAGAGAAATTAGAGCAAGTGGATTCCTACTCCTATCTCGGAAGTACCATCACGTGGGACGGAAGAAGTACAACGGACGTCAAGCGGAGAATAGTCCAAGCTAAGAAGTCATTCATGAGAAAAAGACAACTGCTGTACTCAAAGAAGGTAGGAGTACAATCCAGGAAGCAGTATGTGAAAACATTCGTGTGGAGCGCGACTCTCAACAGATCGGAAGCATAGACCTTTGGAAAATCAGAATAGACTAGAGGCTTTCAAAACCTGGTGTTTGAGTAATGAAGCTCAAATGATTTCGTACTGTCTACAAAATTTTATTTCCACCTCTTGTTACACGTGTTTCGACTGACTAGCAGTCATCATCAGGCAAGACTGATGCCCTGACTGATGCTAGAGATGATACTGATGAAGTCTTGCCTGATGATGATGAAGAGGTGGAAATAAAATTTTGTAGACAGTACGAAATCATTTGAGCTTCATTACTCATTACGCTGTTCTACGATATCTCGCCGGAGAAAGTGGAGTTTATTCTGGTGTTTGAGGAGGATGCTGAAGATAAAATGGACGGGCAAAATAAGAACTGATGAATTTGACGAAAGAGTAGACGAGGAAAGGACCATATGGAGAAACACCATACAGAAAAGGAGAACGAGATGGATTGGACGTACCTAGAGACACAATGGGTTTCTGAAGAATATAATTGAAGATAAAATAGAGGGAAAAGTCCCCAGAGGAAGACACAGGAATAAGTTTATGGACCAAATGAAGTAGAAAGTACAAAGGAAGAGTAACCAGGAAGTGAAGGAACTAGCATTAAATGGGAAAGTGTGGAGGGCTGTAGCCAACCAATCTTAGGATTGTACGATCAATGATGACGACGGAATAATTTGCTGAATTTGCGTGGAATAAAAGATGACTACCCTCGACTCAGAATCAAAAGCAGTTCCTCCGAATCCACAACGAGTATTTTGATCAAATAGGCAACTTACGCGTCCCCTTTTATAGCGAATTCTAGATGGGTGACCTCGGTAGTGCATCTCTGGGCTCGAATTCTGGGAGATCTCCGTTCAAATCTCAATTCAACTGAATGGTTTTATTTCGCTACTTTTTGCTCGTTCGAGTAGGTCTTAAATGAATTTAAAAAAGGAGCCTAACTTTACGGTAACACCTTTAATTTATTGAATCACGAATCGGGTATTGACGCACAACATTACCTTCTGGTAAATACTTCAACAGATATTTCAGTTAAGATGCATGTGCGCGTTAAGGAGCAGTTCAAATAATAGGGGATGAATCATTAGAAGACGAAAATGATGAGATTCTCTAGAGTTAGGATGGAGAGGCTGAGTATAAGGGCGAGGAGGAAAAAATTGAGCAGGTTTAGCGGTTTACGTAACTGTAAAGTACTCTGGAGGAGAATGTGTTTAGTGGTTAGAACGTAAGATGTAGAATCGCTCAGGCTAGGGAAATTTTTCAAAGAGACTTTAATAATGAGGGGGGGCGGTTTGAATAGATACGCTAAGAAAAGACTGGTTAAAACTCTAATAAGGACCACAGTGCTGTTATGTGTCGGGACACTTGGTCATGCGTTTAGACACGAGATACTTGAGATGTGGGTTTGGAGAGGGATGAAGACAGTGAGCCGAGTGGTGAGGAGGACGAACGAGGAAGTATTGGATACGGTTGGAGAGGACAGGAAGTTGGTGGCGGAGGTTCGGAGGAGACAGAAGAGATGGATGGAGGACGTTTGGAAGAGAGAGAAACAGTAATAGAGGGGAGGTCGATAGGAATTGTGGTCGAAATAAAAAGAGGGAGACGAAATGAGGAGTGTGAGAGGGATTTGTTAGCGAGATATCTGTAGGAGAGAAATCCAGATGATGATGAGCCAGAATTTGGGATATAAAGATAAGGACTGTCCTAAAACATACCAATCAGCAAGTAGCAGAGTTGGTGGTTTCCAACGATACTTTGTGGAATTTGCTAACATTTTGAATGAAAAGGGAAAAATTTGTTTTTCCACAGTGAGTTTAATGACTTACGACCATGATTTCGACGAATAACGTCATCATCACGACCTGATGATGACGTTAATCGTCGAAACCATGGTCGTAAGTCGTTAAATTCATTTGTTTTTTAGTTTCGTTAAACTCACTGAGTAAAAACAAAGCTTACCCTATTTATTCATTCACAAGAAAAACCAGCAAGTATCATATATAAATAAATGAATAAATTATGGTTGGCGGCGAGGAGGTAGGATTTGAAGGTAGGAAATGAACTAAAATTACTGAAAAGTAATTTATTGATCTAGGATGTGTTGCCCTCTAAGATCAGAAAACAAATTCCATAATGAGTAAACCATGAAAACAACTCTATAAACGCTTAATTTTCGTGAGGAATCTCTACATGAACACAAAGGAATTGATTCCCTCTATTACATGAATAATTACATAATGAATTTGATAATCCTACGAACATAGAATAGATCTAGGAAACAACTGTAAAGATATCAACTAACAAATACAATAAAGAGCAAAAAAAATATAGAGACCATAACAAATTATCAGTATACAGGAAATGATGAACAATCAATGACAAACATCCAGGAGATAGAAAAAATGAATAAAGAAATATGGATTAGAAAAAGTGGCTCATGGTTTATGAGACATTCAGTGATAAGCTACAGATATTTGACTTACAGTTTTTTTATCGTGAGGGATTTTTTAACTCATTTACATCTACGTCATACCCTGCTAGCCACCCAAAGGGTGTGTGACAGGGGGTGCTTCCACACCAGGCATGCATGAATGATACGGCAGAACACCGAAATTATATTGAAACCCGCGTACCACACATGCAAAGCGCCATTTAAAACTCTACTAACCAAGAAACGTTCCATCGTCAATCGTTGCAACATGCAAGGGATAGAAGGACTACCATTACATATTCAAAATATCATGCATAAATAAGAACATCAATATTTACATCATGCATAAATAAGAACGTAGAGACTATAATGAGAAAGATTTACTGTCCGCCTATTGTCACAATTCGAGCTTTTCATGACGACGATCACAGCTTTTATGGTCCCGAATGGTACGCGGAAAAAATGACATTTTATACCCAACGGTTCTACAATCTATCTCTCTAATTTTATTGGCGCGATCTAACATGAATAAGTGACGGGATGGAGAAATATAGCCACTGATCGCAATGAATTTAGTGGTATGCACTATGGTGGGTATACCAGAACTGGAACAAAGCCAATATCATCTTCAGGGGATACCCGGGACGTGTTCAGAGAAATTTATGGTGGAACCACAAACTTAGCGTTACATTTGACATTCAAATTTACGTTTTACGAACGTTTTAAGGCAGGGACACAATCAACGTTTACGTGTGACGCGAGACGTTAACGGGACAATGGGAGACGGGAAACGCAAGTCAGCGGTCACAATCGACGTTAACACGGCCCGGAGTAACAATTGACTAACGCAGGCGCAGCTAAGAGATCAGGTGTAAACAACTGTGGAAGTAAAGCTGTGTCCCAATTCGCCATTTAGGCAGCTAAATCGGCAGAGTTAGGGAGGACGTCATCTTGAAGTGTGTCCCAATTCGTTAGGCATCATGGGGGAGCGGATTTAGGTGCCTTTCTCGGGGGTGAAATTTAGGGCAGATATCCTAAATCCGCCTCCATATTGAATTTCCCATCATGCAAAGCGCAGCATGCGTCGTACAAGGAAACTCGCACCGCTCGTACCCAAGGAAGTTGTTGAAAAGTGGCAAACATGGCAAGTATTTGTCTGTTGTGAAAGAATTCTCTAATATTTCGCAAACCAACACCCGAATACAAAAGAAAAATTTTACTTAGTACACTTAAATAAAACGAATTTAAATCCCAGAACACCTACACAAACTTACATATCCCGAAAACTAAAAACTAACGAATCTCCAGACAACGAAATGGATGAAAAAATGTAATTTCACTTTCCAAATCTCACAACGCACCCGAAGGTAGCCACAGGCGTCAAAAATGTCTTTATTTCAGGTTTCATTTGTTTCATTCAGTCCTTTATTAATTACTCATATGTTTTTCATTCGTTTCCAGCTCGGTAGACGGCAACACTAGCAAAGGATGTTCCAAATCAAGCTCCCTTAGCGAAAGTCATCTAAATATTTAGCTAGCTAACCGCATCCTCCCTAATGCCTAACGAATTGGGACACGGCTTAAATAAGTTGTCTTTGCCAAGAGCAATCTTCAACAGTTGGATGTACCTGCCGACAGATGGCTCCCATTCCCAGATTCTCAGGACTATTCTGATTGGTTTTCCGTGTACGGGACACGGGAAGAGATGAATGTTGCCCATCTCTCGCGTACACGTACTCCCCGTACACGTTGATTGTGTCCGTTCGCTATACTTTCCCGTCAGACATCTTTTCGCGTATTACCCTTAACGGCTCACATTACACGTACACGTTGATTGTGTCCCAGCCTTTACATTCTAATATGATTCGATTCCATAGCATTGGGCCCCAAACTACTTATTTTACTAGCCAGAGAGATTTTTAACACATTCAGCACGGTTGATCCTGAATTCGCTCAATCAAGAGGTGTTCTCTGTTCATCCTCTTAACTTTTCAGCTACCTCGTCAAGGGTGAGATTACACTGGCAAGTTATTTACGCTCGTTTCTTCTGCAAAAGCTTGCGGGAGATTTGGCGAAAGTTTTTCATAAGTTAGTTTCGAACCAGGCTGGTTGTCGTTTACACTGGCACAATACGCCTCGGCGAGCAAATAACAGAACTTTTTAAAAGTACTGCAAGCGGACTTGCAGAGCTGTTGGCAGATGTCATATACCTATCTCAAAGGTCATTTTATTCTAGAAAATGGCGCAATAAAGTTACAATTTTAAAACCCACCTTCAGAACTAAGGACCGCAACAGACTGTGCGTCTGAATGCATCAGCAATGGAGACTTTCCGACAGCCCTGACCTTCTCAGAGGTCAATTTAACGTCATGATCACTCAGAAACAACGTTCCAGGGCGGTAAAAAGATCATTACATCGCAAAATCCAGAGCTGACGTCAGTCTGATTGGTTTTTTTTTACGGGCAACATCCTTAAGTGCACCTCAATATTTTTATGTACTATTCCTCCGTCTATATTCCAGGTGTCGCGAAGGTGAAATTAATTTTCCCTACGTACACATTTTTTTTAAGTAGCCGATTTTTCACAGCGTTGGCACAATATACTTCACCCACGGAAAGCCGTTTTGAGGCAACAGAAGCTACAGGTGACAGGAAAAAGAAAGAATACATGGAACGATACAGAACTATGGACCAGGGGGGGGGGGATAATAGGACCATTTAAATGCGCATTTGGCCATATTGGATGCATGACTTACACTCAAATGTGACATTTATTAAGGAAAAAATGTAGCAGAACCGTGATTTCCCTATGGACTCAAAGGTGAATTGATGTAAGCAAAAACATTTATGGCTGTTTTACGGCATAGCTTCCTCGTGCTCAGAACGGGGAGGTGCTTAAAATGGTGGGTGAGGGAACTTCTGAATGAAATCCGGATTGGATTCGAATATTTGGGAAGGCGACCGACAGCTAAGGTAATTTGCGTCATTTGGGACGGGTAAGAGAAACCCGGCGTCGGCATTAGCCTTCTCTTAACGAAAGGCGCCAAGGGGACCACGGTTTAACGTCCCACACGACGGACGGAGTACTGCACTTGAAGTGCCCTCAAAAACACTCTCGAGTAGGGCTCTGGTTTTCACTGAAAAAAATCTTCCCCTGCAGGGATGAAATCGGGTATACGCAGCGCAGATGGATGAAGGATGTAATAAAGGGGGATGGATTGCTCAAGAGTGCAACAGAGAGAAGGAGTTTGGGAAAGCGGGGAAGAAGGAGGATAGGTTTCTTGGACGGGATGAAGAAGGGTAGATCGTGTATGCTGAGGCGAAAAAGGATATACTAGAGGTAGTTAGGCCCCTGAAAGTGTAGAAAACTGGGAGGATAGTCTCTGAATTCCATTGAAACCTACCTTTACCGGTAGAATACTCCAATAAAAAGCATCGCTAGTTAAATTTTGCGCAATTTAGCCATTTTTGCAGGTTTATTTTTTAGAACCATCCCTGATGGACGGTTGTAAGACCAATTAGTAATGGATTCAATATTTATGACGATAATATCCATTTAGTTATAGATCTCATAAAAATATTCTGGTTTCAGGAATACATCTACTAGTTACATAATATATTTACCAATGGTTGATAGCTTCGAATAATTGATTTAATATTCTACTGCCGGATGAAATTTATAAAACTTTAGCCTATGAATAAGTGCTAGTGCACATATTTACTAGTCAGTAAGAGTAAATAAACTGCTCAGTTGTCTCAAAATAGCTCTTTAAACTAGTTATTAAGTCTCCAAGCGGTTCATTGCGCATCCGCCATCTTCGCTACCTATGGAACTCATAACTCCATGCCACAAGTTATGAGATCAACAAATTTATTGAATGGTTGCCAAGGCTTATGGGTCCCATAACTTTATAAAATACGTATGTGTCGTTCCTGCAACTGGCCACAAGTGCGCCAAACCCGTATCTTAAGCAAGCCTGTGTCGGCTCTCTCGCTTTCGATTGGCCACTCGGCCTGCAGCAACGCAAAAACGGGCTCATGACAACATATTCCGATGCAACACCACGCGAGTCAAGAATGGAAGGCGTTTCTAATGGAATTGGAGACGCAATAACTCACCCCATACCTAATAGGGCGTGAGTTTTACACGGACTCGGTCGATTTTTTGCCTACAAGGGTTTTGTCTCTGAACAGCGCAATTACTAAGAACACCCTCTGCAGGTTAATGAGGCCCTTTGTATTCACCTGCTCTCGAGGAAAAAAATCTGACCTTAAGTGACGGCAAAGGGAGAGGCAAGAAAAGAAATTGCAAAACCATTGCCCAGGAATTAAAAAAAAAAAACCATTAGCATAGTTCTAGAATCACAGCAGCTGGCACACTCAATAGTGCTTCCCTAGGTCAAGGGTGAAGTGCCATGAAAGGGTGTGGAAGAGACGGTGAATTAAGGGTCGAAATTCTTCAATCAAGGAATCTCTCTTCTTGGAAAGGGTCAAAACGACGCCAACTCTCACGACGCATACTTAATTAGGAAAATCAGCCATTTCTCTCTTGTCAGACCACACTTGGAATGCATTTTCTAGTATTTGGGATCATCATAAAGTAGGTTTAAAAAGCGAATTATATGATGTAAAAATTTTCGCAAAACAACCAGTCAAGCTAATCGCTAATTGGGATTTGTAACCACAATTATTATTAATAGAGCGCCTGGACTTTTTCACCCCCTAGGACGCTCTCGGGCGTCATTTCGACTCCATCTAAAAGAAAGTACATTTTTTTCCGATGGAAAGGCAATCTGATCTGATTCGAAGGATTTTATGCACCTCTTTGTTTGTTTGCTATGATATCATACACTCTTCCACCAGTTGAAGTTAAGTACTATTAATTAAATCTATAGTTCATGACAAATGGACTATTTCCCTATTAACCAGGCGCTTTCTTCGTGCTTCGTGAAAAAGACTGCAGAACCGATAGATTTAAAATGTCATTTTTTTCCTCGTGGTCATAATATTTGTGATAGATTAGTTCTAGGATACTTTGACCCTGACTAGGTAAAACAAGTGTTTCACTTGTGCTAAATATCCTAACATCATAATTAGTTACTAAACTCACATGCAATTTCCGGCATGATATAGCTGTTGCATGGTTTAGTACCTTATAGAACTATTCATCTGTCGCAACAATTATTACCAGTAGTCGTACCTTAAGTAGTGTACTGCATGGTAGCATTCTCTTCTACTAGTTTCACTCTTCCAATTCTGCAAGTATCTACACCCCGTTCTACTAGTATCACTCTACTAGTTTCTGGTATGACCGCGCAATGTTGTCCTGACTGCTTTTGGCCTGCGTCTGGCATTCCGGGGGAACGTGCGTGGTTCGGATTTCAGTTGGGATGAGGGCTTCATGCCTGGTGTGGAATCACCCCGTGCCACACGCCCTAGTGGTGGCTTGCACGGTATTTTGCTGATGCAGATGAATCGTTGGAAGGCAGAATTGAGTGACTCTTATCGCCAATCGGCAGCTTGAACTCTAGGAGAGTGAATGTGCCCAACACACGGTCAGTTGTGGATTGATGCCGGGGGAGTCAGTGGTGCTGTTCATTCCGAAACCGACCATGCGTGGGGCCACTCACTCCAAGCACGGCATCCGCTCACGCATGTCACGGGAGTAGTAGATTGCTTGAGCAATAAATGCAAAATGAAGGTAACCATGGGCCCATGGATCCATGGTTACCTTCATTTCACATTTAACGCTCATTTTACCTTCATTTGACCCTTATGGATCCATGGATTCATAAGGGTAAAATGAAGTGGTAACCATGGGCCCATGGATCCATGGTTACCTTCATTTCACATTTAACGCTCATTTTACCTTAATTTGACCCTTATGGATCCATGGATTCATAACGGTAAAATGAAGTGGTAACCATGGGCCCATGGATCCATAGCGAGCTAAAGAAAAGCGTAAATTAATAATAAGATTATAGTGCCCAATAAGCCGAAGAAAAGTTTGAAAAAGGTTCTCCTGAACAATTTTCCCAAAATCATTACATTCTTAATAATGTAATATTGAATACTTAACATGACAGTGTATAGAGTAATAAACCTTTAAATTAGAAAATTCAGTGAAAATATCCTCCAAAGGAAACATTAAAAATAACTTACTCTGGGGTGTCGCTGACATTCCGCGCACCTTCTAATGTTACATCAGACCACGTGCCTTCTCCCGGGTTTAGGAGGTTCTATCACGCTTGTTTGAGTCAAAACATACAGTAAATGTCAACGTTTATCAAATGGTTTTAAAAACACTGCTTTCACACATGGAATGCGCCGGCTAATCAAAACTAATATCAAGGCACATAAAAAATTGTCGTTTATTCCACGAATATATTTATAATGAACACTTTTTTCACAGCCGCAGAGGCCAATCCAAGGGATTGTTTCATGCTTATTTTCGCGAAGAAATCGGCTCACTTGAGTAAGTTTGAGCTAAATGTTATTTCGCCTGAAAATGAATGAAATAGGTCTAATTTTAAATAAAATCATATAACCCTTCCAAAGATGCTGAAATATTAGCCCCCTACCGAACTTCTTTCCGAGATTTTTGACAAAAAATATCCGCCATTTTACATGGCAAATGGTACGTGTATGCACTCCAGAGAGGTCACGTTTAAAAATTAGTGATTTCTAACAGCTAGATATCATCAAAAATTTAACACGGTGTAGTTTATGCGTCTTTCCAGCTGTTTTTTTAAACAAATTATGAGTTTACCACAGTTTTTTTTTCAGATTCGCAATAAAACCTTCCATTGTGAAGGAGATGTAAACATGTGGCATAAAAAAAGGAGTCCAGTTAAAGACATATGCATATTTTTATTTTGCTGCGTAAATTTTCAGTCTTATTAAAGTATATTATTGCACCATTAACAATGCAATATTAAAGTCATTCTCCATTACAGCTGCTGAAATAAAAACGTAGGTATAATTCGAATATGGTCTCCATCATGACAAGGGGAACTAATGGCCGGTTGCAGGAAAATTTAGTTATGGAATCAATAGTTATGAGATCCATTAAGTTATAGAACTCATAAATATATTCGGGTTGCTGGAACACATCTATTAGTTACTTAACTTACTTACCAATAGTTACTAGCTTCGGATATTTGAACTAATCTTCCACCGCCGAATAAAAGTTACGAATTTTTAGCCTATGAATAATTGATAATGCACATTATAATTAGTCAGTAAGAGTAAACAAACTGGTCACTTGTCCGAAAACAACACTTTTATCAAGTAATTAAGTCTCCAAGCGGTTCATTGCGCATCCGCCATCTTGTCTACTTATGAAACTCGTAACTCCATGCCATAAGTTATGAGACCAATGAATTTATTGAATGTTTGTGCAACACTTATTGAATGGTTGCCATAGCTAATGGGTCCCATAATTTTAAGGAATACATATGTTACGTTCCTGCAACTGGCTATAACTCACTCAAACTACCCTAAATATATAGATGTTTAGGAGAAATGCAACAATGATGACAGTAAATAATGATTAGAAAGGAATTCAGCCACTTTACCGAGAAAATCACACAATGGCTGATTCAAATAATTCATGTTATTTATGAATGAAGTAATTGTTTCCAGCGAATTCAATTACAAATGCCGACCACAAAAAGACTTTCAGTACACGTAAGGTTCATTTTACTCCTAAGGCCACCTGAGAGTTATGTGTCGATAAAGAATTTTCCCTCACTGGTTGACTTTTTGCCTCAACAGAACAAGAAATCATTAAAGCAGATATTGGACGTAAATTTTCCTCAAGTCGACAACAACAAACCAATTCTCACCCGAGGTAATTTTGTTCTGACTCCAAGCATTATATCCCCGCGGCATACACTCCATTTTCTTCATGAGGAAATAAGGAAATGAGGAAATGTCCAATATCTTTCGTTAAAAAAGTAAAGAAAACCAAAGACGTGATCTTTCGAATTTTTTCATTTCCAGACATGACTTAGACCGACTATGGCACGATGAAAAGTAGATTTTTCTCCTTTTCGGTGAACAAAATGCTGTAACTATTGAAGATAAAGCACTGCTTTACTTCCAATAACGCTGGTGTTCCTCCAAAATAAGGCACATATCTCGGAATGCATTGAAAATATTGAATAGGAAAAAAAACGCAAAATGCCCATTGAAAATACGTCTTGTTAACGTTATTTCAGTTTTATTAACAATTAAAGGAGGCAAGCGACATCTAAGGTCATTTTCGTCTCAACTATAATGGATTCTTTTTCGATTACTCGATAATACTATTTCGACTAGACTATTTCGGAATAGGATAACAGATGGGTGGGTAAGTTAATAGGATTGCTTGACGCATGGTTCCAATCCATTGTTCCGTGTGCTTTCATGGAGCGATTGATGATTGTACCCACCATCTTCTCAGAAAGTTCCTTGGGCGCAAAGTATAGATAATCATTTCCTTAGGTTCAGTGACTAAGTATATATTCGGAAGTCGTACAAAAGTACTAATATGTGAATTATTCACTCAGGCCTAACTATAATCTTTGGATGAGAAATATAAATTCCAATTTCAGGAGAATATTTAACCCTTCAGTTGGCGCGTGGGCCACAGTGTTTAATTTCCGTGCCGTTTCTCATAGGATGGCAGAATATAAACGTAAGTTTCAGTAGCTGCACAGTTTTATGTCCTCAAAAGCCTCACGTGGTCGTTTGTTACAAATTGTAGCATGGCTAGAATTGAATAACGCGTCAAAAGAGGCCTGCGTGACTGGACCTCGAGTGTTGGTAACGCGCCTGTGTAACCTTTTCCTCTCGGCAACACTAAAAGTTGTACAGCAAATTTTTGTCACATGTTTGTATACTTATGGCCGGTTGCAAGAAAATTTAGTTGTGGAATCAATAGTTATGAGATCCATAAAGGTATTAAACTCATAAATATATTCGGGTTACATGGACACATCTATTAGTTACTTAACTTATTTACCAATAGTTACTAGCTTCGAATATTTGATCTAATCTTCCACCGCCGGATAAAATTTACGAAAGTTTAGCCTATGAATAATTGATAATGCACATTATAATTAGTCAGTAAGAGTAAAAAAACTGGTCACTTGTCTCAAAACAACTCTTTTATCAAGTTATTAAGTCTCCAAGCGGTTCATTGCGCATCCGCCATCTTGGCTACTTATGGAACTCATAACTCCATGCTATAAGTTATGAGACCAATGAATTTATTGAATGTTTGTGCAACACTTATAGAATGGTTACCATGGCTTATGGGTCCCATAACTTTATGGAATAAATATGTTACGTTCCTGCAACTGGCCATTAGACGAGCAAACACTGTTTGGGACGTTTATGTTACTTTGTTGGGTACCTTGGAAAGAGTCCTGCTTTGTCACATGGATGTTCGATGCTCAAAATATTTCGTGATTTTCATTTACTTTAGGTTTTGTTCCACGAATAACTATAAATATATCTCATAGTGACAAAAACCTAACTAAACAATAGAAATTGGTCTACATTTATTGCCAGTAAAAATAAATTACAAAAAAATTGAATTTGGGCCACCGTTGCGGCCCGCGCGCCCAACCGTGTAACAAAATTTCACGCCCCCACTGAAGGGTCAAACTCGGCAATTTTGAAAGGTGACTCATAATTTTCTTGTTTGTGCTTTTTCTTTCATTCAGCATTTTCGTTTTCCTTCATTTGTATTTCTTTGTATTATAAGAACATGATAAGAACGATAAGAACACGAGAGATGTGCGATAAGAACACAAGAGGAAATATACTCACCCAAAAGATCCATGATTTTTTGTGGCAAAACTTTTTCTCTTTGAGGTAATGCATAGTGGTTGTTAAACCTCTTTGCGTTCCGATTCCGACCAGCTACGCAAAAACAAAGCTGTATCTTGTTTCATTTAGCTTCTAACCACAGTGGAAAAAACAAATGACGCCCAAGTCACATGCGTTACTACGATTGGCGGGTTCTGGGTATCGTGCAATTGAAGAATAAGTGATAATGATGCACTGGCGCCCGTTTCCCCATAAACAAAGGCGCCCGAGGGTCGTAAGATGATTGATACATTCAGTCGATGATGGGCATTTGTTGTGGTGTTTCCCCGCACAAGATCGGGGTACGCATTATCACTCATTTCAAGGAGCATTATTAGCGGCGATATCTCGATAAGGGATGGTATTAATGGGTAATTTGATTTATTATCTGCATCCTCTACAAACCTCTATTCATCCACACAATAACTCTGTCCAACTCGACAGAATACCTTACTCCCTTCATTTCGACTGACAGGTCTTTCTATTTGACGGAACGAGGATGTCTCTTCAAAAATCAGCCAGACAATAGGGCGACGGTACAGAAACGGTGATATCACGATTGCAGGGTGACGCGTTCCAACACTTTGACTTCGTGACTAATTACACGCTTGAAATATTTGTAGTCTCGATCGAAGGGTTATAGCATTACAATTTGCGCATGACATTGAGTTGGCGCCGCGCACGCGTCGCCACACGTTCGGCTATTTGGGAAAATTTTCGCGTCAGCCATCTCGCGACTCCGATGAGCTAGCGCGCTGATTTTGGTACCTGACAAATAGAGAAAGGAAGGTGAGTATTCATGTTGGGTACCAAAATGAGAAAGACAGTCAGCCTTCACATGTTTTTTTCGAGAGAAAGGTAACGGTAAAAAAAATTAGTGAATATTATATTTCTCAAACGCCTCTGGGGCTAGGACGCGGGCCTTAAATTTGTGGAGGCGGGCGTCTTCCGTGTAGGTTTGGAACTGTTCGAAGGCTTCCGCTGCCGGGAGGGATGAGCGCGGGGGGGTCTGCCACCAAGAGGAGTTATCGCTCGACGTTGCCGCGATTACTATCCCTCAGCCGGGAAAACCGCGTGGCCCACAATGAGAGAAGCCCTGCGGTGGTGAGGTTTGGCAACGCAGCAAGCAGAATCACCATGTTTGTACAACGGGGGTCAGAGAACGACACAATTTAGGAGACTCTACGCCACGTCTTATGTGCCCCGATGGGCTCTGGTAAAGCCACGTGACGAACAACTATCGTTCCATTCGCCCCCACAAAGTTAAGCACAGCCTCCTAGCCCCTAAAACGATTGAAAAATATAATGGCACAGGAAAAGGAAATTTTTTCCTGTAATGCTCATTAGTAGGAATGATTTGTTAATATCTATCAATAAAAACGTAGCAATCGTTGGAGCATAAAATATTTCACTTTACATGATGAAAGAAATAGAAAGAGACAAAACCAATATGAGGGGCTGAATTTGGAACCTCCTACAACAAGTTGCCTTCGACCTGGAGCCACGTACAAATCGGGTTTTGGAATAATGAAAAGGCATAGAGGAATGCCAGCGCCACTCATCATATTTAAAAGTTGGGCTAGTCTTGGGAATATAATTCTTACTCAGTACATGCTTAAAATAACTTTCCCCTTCCATTTCTAAATGGTCATATTAAATGCGCTAATATTCATTCTAAAAACTGCACTTCCGCAAACTTCTTGGTTATTTGCTCATGGCTTCATTTTCTGCCATTCCCTATTTTTGGATTAACGTAAAAAGTAATAAAAAGTCCAAATTTTGCATGTAACTCTCTTCAAACCACGAGTAGAGACCTGTAAAAAAAATAAAAACAAGAGAACACGAACATCGCTTGAGCATAATTTCGGTTGCGAAAAGATTTTTATACAAACGTAGCCATCCTTCGCTTTATGATAATAAGCCAATCGAATTACCTAAACGTCACTTTCAACGTCAAACATAATAGTTTTTCAGAAAGACAAGAGTAACAACTCGAAAAAAGTACATCAATTTTTGTTGACCTGAAAGGATGTCCCGAAACAGAAATTGCGATCAGGGTTGAGACGTTGAAAGTAAGACCAAAACCCAGGGTTCAAAAATCAATTTTATGTTCAATGTTATGCGGATTTTTGGGAAGTAATATTCCCTAATATCGTTATTACTCAGGATGATCCCATGGGAGAGGCGTTTGAGTTGTGTGTGTAGAGAAGATGACGATAGTTCGGGATCCCTGACGAAAAACTAGGAGAAAGAGCACTTAGAATCGTAGAAGAGCAATGAAAAAACCTAGAAGGTATAACAAGGGAGCAGTGTAGAATATGAAATAAGTGATTAAAGGCGAGGAATTTTGAAGGAACGATCTTTGAGGGCTAAAAACTGGGGAACGCAGGAGATGGAATAGAATAATTTAGGTGGATGGAACGTAGCATGCTGATGAATGAAAGTATGACGGATTACATACATATATACATACATCCCAATCACGCCGTTCCCTTCCGGGGTAGGCACATTCACCAAGATTCACGCATAAATACATATTGGTACACCTAACTCTGCTTCAATGATTTCCTCCACACTGACCTATCCTTGCAAACCTATTTTGCCTCATTTACCCCACACACTGTTTCATACACGCCCTCCTGTTTTTTAGGATCCTAATATTCCTCCTCCTAAGAATTTCCTCTACCACATTCAACCACAACTTTCTCGGCCTATCTCTACCTCTCGCACCATTCATTTCACTCTTATATATCTGTTTCGTTATTCGACTCTCATCCATTCTCTCAACAAGGCCAAACCAACGTAGCGCACTCCTTTCATATATGTCCATTACTGGAGCATCTAACCCACATTCATTTATCACCCTCTCATTCCTGACCCTATCCATCCTACTTTTGCCACAAACACTCCTCAGATAACTCACAGCCTCGGCGTTTAGTCTACTCTTATGTCCATCCGGACATACCCATGTTTCACTACCATACAACAAAGTGGGGAGAAGTACACTTTTGTACACGGCGATTTTCGCTTCCAGATACAGGCACTCATTCCTTGATATGATCCATATGCTACCTACCACTTTCCTTCCCGCATTCGCACGTCTCTTTATCTCCTCATCTATCCGTCCATCTTTCCCAAACATCTTACCTAAGTACACAAAATAATCCACTAGTTCAATTAATTCACCATTCGCCCTCATCATACAGACGGTGGGATATCTCCCGTGTCCATTCGCGAGCCCAATCTTGAACAAGCATGACGGATTAAAGAAAAAAATACGATGAGGAAGCCAATTTGAAGACATAACGGTTGAGTAGGGATGGCAAATCTTAAACCTATCAAGTTTAGTAACGATGTGAGCGATTTGCCGGCTTAACCTCTCGTTGCTGGTGGCGTATTTTAGGTAGGAGCGAAGTCTATAGGCTTCAGCTTCGCTGATTTTGGTGGCCGGAGCGATTTTCTTTGATGTGCATATACGCCTTCTTAGCAAATCCACGGTGTTTAAACGCAGCCTTGTGGCACTTCGCATATATTTCGATATAATTCGATAACATACGTACATATTTTCTTCTGAACGCGAAAACAATCGTTTCATAATATAATAACGGGTCCTTTAAATATAAAGGTACCATGCTGGATAAAAAACACGTTCTTACATACATTTTTCCTTAAATTTTTTAAATCCGCGCCGTAAACCCATGTCATAACAACATTTAAATTGAGACGAAAATTTTACAATGTAACCCTTTCATCATTCATATTACAACATGCACGATTATTTCCTACACAAAAGTAGATGTACTTTAGGTAGTTTGAATGAGATGGTGCCCCAGTTACAATGGAGACCATATTCGAACTACAGGTTTGTTTGTAAATAATTTTACTTTGTAATGCTCCACAATAGTTTTTCATTATTCCGACCTAGGTTTAAATTCGAAGTTAAGTCATATTCAAGATTAACCTCTAGTCGAAACCTAGGTCGGAATAATAAAAACTATTGTGGAGCATTACAAAGTGAATTTATTTACAAACCATCGTAATGTGGTTCCACCGAGTGAAGCCTGAGAATTTGATATCTATGCGAACTATAGGTTTTAATTACAGCAGCTGAAGGAAGCATGAATAAAATACTTTATTATTAATAGTTCTATAATATACTGCTATATGATTGTATTTCTCCTTAAAATCGGTCACTTAAATGAAATTACTGTCAACTTAATTGACATAAATTGATGATAATATCCATAAAAGTCATTAACTTAACTCATTTTTCACGCAGCGCGGTTTAAACTCCTTCGCAACGGAAGGTTTTTTGTCATTCTGAGAAGTTTTACCGCGGTAAAAATATGATTTATTTTCAAAAATAGTTGAGAAAACATACAAACCTCACACTAAGTTTTTGACGAGATCTAGGTGCTAGAAATTCCTCATTATTTAAATGATTTTTTCTCTGGAGTGCAATTTTCCCATGTCAAAGGGCAAGTATTTTTCATCAAAAATCTCGGAAATAGTTTGGCAAAGGACTGATATTTTGAAACCTTTGGAAGAGTGAGTCATTTTTCTTAAAAATGATACCATTTTCATTTATGTCAAGGTGAAATAATATTTCGATCAGACTACCTTAAGCGAATTGTCGTCCAAGAACATTTCTTGACTTGAATGAAACGTTATTAATGTGCACTCAATAACTCAGCATTAGCGCTCCAACCACCTCCATACGCTCGCTCCAGCGCGGGACGAAGTTGGGCTTTCAAATAGCTCGCCACTCCACATAACTCAAAGACCTGCCCATCAGCGAACAATCTATACGGAATCGTAAAAATCTAACTACAATTTTTTTAACATTTAACATATTTCTACATGTGATAACGGTCCAGAATAGGTCCTGCTAAGCTTTATATATATAGCTTGTCAGCAGGTTCCTCTTTGAAAAGAAACACCCATGACCTGAGTGGTGATAATTCCACCCAGGCGGGACTCGAACCCTCGACCCTCAGTTTAGCAGGAGGGGACTCTACCCCATCGGCGCAGAGGGTGGCTAAACTTTAACACTTAGCGGTCCAGCGTCGAGTCAGACTCGACAGTTTGAGTGCTAGTATCAGGTCCAACGTCGAGTCAGACTCGACAGTCCGAGCGCTAGTATCAGGTCCAACGTCGAGCTGAGGTCGACACAAGAGAGCGCTGTGATTAAATGCCCTATCTAACTAACTAATAATAGCAGCACTCTCTTGTGTCGACCTCAGCTCGACCTGGACGTCGGACCGCTAAGGGTTAAGGTAGTTTGAGCGAAATATCATTTCACCTAGAAATCAATGAATGTTGTCTCATTTTAAGGAAAAATTTATCGCCCTTCCATTGACATCAAAAACTCAACCCCTTACCACATTACTTTCCGAGATGTTTGCCAGAAAATACCAGCCATTTTACATGGAAAATGGTACGTGTATGCACTCCAGAGAGACCTTCTATTAAAAATAAAGCATTTTCTACACTTAGATCTCGTCAAAAAATCAACAGTGTGTATTTGTGTGTTCTCTCAACAATTTTTTAAAAAATAATCATATTTTCACCGCAGTAAATTCTTCGGGATCACAATAAACCTTCCGTTTTGATGGAGTTTCAACCGTTTCGCGTGAAAAAATGAGTCAAGTTAAAGACTTAGTTAGATATATTCATTTGATTACTTGCAATTCCTGTCCTGAAAACAATATTATTGCACCATTGATAATACAATATGTAATTAGTGTGTCTCACAGCTGGTGAAATCAAAACGCATAATTCGAATATGGTCTCTATTGTGGTTATGTAACTATCTCGCTCTCACCACCGTAAGTACTAAAGAAACCATAAACGAGTGATAGTTGCAGTGTCCCACTTCGAAGATCGCTCAAGAAGAATACAGAAAAGGGATTGTGCCGTAAGTATTTCCGCAATCTTCACACCACGCCCTTCGAAAAAAAATAATAATGCATAACCATCTTATTCCGCGACGGAGCACCGTTTTTGTTTACTCCGTTCGGCGCCGTGTTTCAGGTAGGGGGGAGGGACTTTTCCTTAACCTTCGACTTTCCGATCGCGACAGTCTGACGTCGTTTCCTATGCGATATCCAAGCTCGGAGTGGATCTTTTTACACGTCCTCGAGAAGAAGACGGCGACGAAGAATTGGACCGCTAGATGCACGTGCAAGACCGTGGCACGGTGGGAAGTGGAACCCGGGGAATACCCTGAGGTCGGCGGCGCTCCTCTGCAGGTGAGAAGGGAGAGGAGGAGGGAAAGAGCGGAGGCCGCATCCCAAGGCTTAAGGTCTCTCGCGATGACTCCGGGTCGAATGTCGCAAGTCGGCAGTGACAAGGTCAGGCGAGAAATGAACAGAGCTCCTCCGCTATCCTTCCCATTCTCTCAAACTAAACGACTTCCTACACCAGCATAATAGCTGTTCGAGTAGCTGCGTCTTTAGGTAGTGCGAGCCAGATAGTTCCCTAATAATTATAGAGACAATATTCGAATTATACCTTTTCATTTCACCAGCTGTGAGACACACGAATAAAACATTGCATCGTTTATGGTGAACGAAAATAGTTTTACATGACAAAAATTGTAAATAATCAAATGAAATTATCTAAATCAGTCTTTAACTTGACTCATTTTTTCCACGCGGTACGTTTGAAACTCCATCAAAACGGAGGGTTTATTGTGATCTCGAAGAATTTACTGCGGTGACCATATGACTAATTTTTCAGAAATAGTTGAGAGAACGCACAAACTACACACTTTTGATTTTTTCACGAGATCTAAGTGTAGAAAATTCCTCATTTGTTGAATAAGGTCTCTCTGGAGTGCATACACCTATCATTTCCCATGAAAAAGAGCTGGTATTTTTTGGCAAATATCTCCGAAATTAATGTGGTAAGGGGTTGAATTTTTAGTGTCATTAGAAGGGTGATATATTTTTATTTAAAATGAGACCAAATTCATTGATTTCTAGGTCAAATGATATTTCGCTCAAACTACCTTAATGTGGCCGGAGCGATTCTCGTTAGTGTACAGATTTTCGTTAGTGTGCTTGAAATATTTTGGATACATGAACATATTAGCCGTATGCGTACATAAATATGAAAAAAGAAGCATGTTACTGATTTATTATCTCGGCAAACTTAATGCTGTTTTAACACGTAGCCTTAAGGCACTTGGCATACATTTCGAAATAACTCGATGATGTACGTAGGTTTTTTCCTCCTAAATGCGAAATTATACATTTCTTAATATTAAAATGTTTCCTAATAAATATCAGGGTATCATTCCGAATATAATACTCGTATTTACACACGATATTCACTTAAATTTCGAATTCCACGCTAATACTCCAAGTCATAACATTGCTTTAATTGAGACGAAAATTATGAAAAATAATTCTTGCATCACATATATATTACCACACTAGCGGCTATATATATCTAGAGTATAAAAAGATAGACTAAAGAGAAGTGAGAAGTGTATGCAAAAGAGAAGTGTCGGCTTATATGAAACCTTATTATGTGCGCTCCACGACTTACGATTCGCGCTCCAACCACCTAAATATAAGTCTATTTCCGTAATAATTTGATCAGAAAGCAAGATACAGTATTTTCATCAATTTAATGAATTTGGTGATAAGATATATTGGAGGTCACGCGAGAAAAAGTGGCGAGCAATACAAATGACAAGGTAAGATTGAAAAATTGTTGCGAAACTAAGTATGGCAGTTTTACTCCAATTTTGAATGTTCAAAAGTAATTCAAGCCGATTAAAATTTAGAACAAAACTGCTGCTTATCACTTCTGTAAGTTATATAAAATAAAAATATATAGACGTTCATGCACTTGGTGTTATTGTGAAATACATTTCCATTCACCGAGTTTTTCGGAAATATAACGAGCAACCAATGTGCGTATGGACGTCACAGTGGAAGTATGTAAAACCTATGGCTGATTTATCAACAGCCCTGAAAACAATCGAAAAGTCTTCCATCGAAATTTCCATGGAGATGAAAAACCTGTTCGGGTCAAAAACCGGAGAAATATTCATTACATGTGGCGTTGTTGTAACACCCATCCATTTTTTCCAACAGTAAAAAATTATGCGCGTGTGCACTTCACTTTAGACTGATTTACAGAATGTGATTCAGTTCTTTAAATCATTTTTTTTTAGAACTTCAGTGTTGAAATTTACAACAGAAAACGTCAAAATTGGTTTCGTTATAATGCGTGAACAGCTTTGGTGACATTTCTCTAAAAGCGATCAAAAATCCCAATATTATCCCATTACCACGAACACGTATTTTTTTAAGTCTACACAGATATGCGGTCTAACCGACCGCTTGTCCTTATATCCCAAGACTTCGTCAAACACAACCGCATTTTTAATTTACTTAAATATTTGTTAATACAAAGCTCACTTCTCCCATATTGCCAAATTTAAATGAAATATGATTAGAAATAGCTACTTATATGATATATATATATGAGCTATATATATGATAGAAATAGCTAATGCAACTTAAGTTTTTTTTTAAAATATGATTTGCAGCTCACCGAATGTGGACTTTCATGCATATGAATTTGAAATAAATATCATAAAGGCACAAAATATTGATTTTATGGCTAACTGCTTAAACAAATGTACTCCCAATAAAATAGATGCAAGCGGATATATTTCATAAAAGTTTTAAAAATATTTTCGTGGAATGGGATGAAAAATACTTGCGCAACATCAAACATGCTGTCCGCCAGACCGCAGAAAAATCTAAATACCATTTCTTTCGAAAACCATTCGTAGGAAACATCATTTTTGGTTAAAGATGCCTAAAATACAATCAAATTTGAAGTTGCTAAGTTTTGTTTGAATTGTATGTGAAGCAGAGTGGAAAAAAGCAATGGAAAAAATTAATGCGGTGTCTGTAAAAACCGTATGTCTGTGGATATGGGTTAAGTATGCTCGTCTCACTGTATTTCATAATTTATGTCAGGAATTCCCGTAAAGCATGAGTGGGAGAAATAATGCCATGGAGTAAACATAATCACTACCACTTCTTATGTAGCTTTCTCTATTATTCGAGTAATATGCATAAACTCCCTCATATCTCCCACTCCTTTTACAGCTTGTCATGGCTTAAGACCTCTTCTCGGAAGATGCATCACCCTCTTTTGCAATAAAAATCCAGCCCATGTTTATACCATGTTTAAAACCCAAATAGGTCCCTGTTATTAGAACTACTATGACTGACTCCTCCTACCTCTTACTCCCTAAACCTCCGACAAAAACAAACTGAAAATCTCTTCTTATCTGTTGGTCAAAATTCTGGAATTCCTAGCCTTTACCGATTAGAAAATATTCCTCTCTGTCTACCTATTTGTAAGGAAAAACAATTTTGTTATTATTACCATGGGCGTATGTACGTCTCAAGCCTAAATTTGTATTTAAACATAGTATTTTCTGTGTTTATATAATAATTTGTCAAATTATTGTTTGTTTTTCTCTTTCTCTGATTGATATCACATTTTCCATTTTTTAATTATGCCATTTTTAGAGAACTACGGATCTGGCCACGCAGCGACTTGATTTTTTAAAAAAATATTGCATTTAATGCTATTCATCTATTGGCACCAAACTTTTGTCTTTGTTTACTGTCATCTGTTTGCCAGGTGTATTTTTGGTTCCTCTTTTCATTGAAACCAGAATTTTGCTCTAATGGGGAAAGCCTAGAACACAAAAAACATTATTCTATTCCATTCTATGTGATTAGTTTTTTATTGCTTGAGAAAAAAACAAATATCTCTTGGTAGCATGACGTGGGAAGGCTTCTGCCGTCGCTCGCTAGCATGACTCTCCGAAGTAAAAAAAAATGAAAATAAATTGATATTAACATTGGTTTCATGATCTAGTAACACATCCTGTAATCGCATCATTCTGTCGGGATTCCATGAACCGGAGAATTATTGTTGATTAAAGACGTTGTTCATAGAGAACGTATTTCAGTTACCACTGAAACGGATTTTCCTTTTCGTGGCACTGACTTATCTCGGATCTGCAACAGTCTGCAATTAGCGGATGCCCTCTAACCTGGAGTTAACGTTTAGGGTAAACACGGCACCGCGAGTGAACACTCTCCCCTTGCGCGCACGTTGGGTGCCAACACGGGGTGATTGCATTTTCCCCCGACGGAGAGGAATTCAATGAGTCGACTCGGCGAGAGAAATGATTCCGAGATTCTCCCCATTTATTATTCTCGTTCCGGGAAAATTACGAATGCCGATGCATAATTATCGTGCCTACGTAATGAGAACAATATGTTCTTTGAGCCGATGACGGGGCTCAAGGCGTTTTGAACTCCAGGCCAGAGGATAGGGACTTCCGCAATGCGTTAAGGCGACGCATCACACTCGCTCGACAGGACGGATTTGTGATAATTTCCGACCCCAGATTTTTTTAAAAATTCTTAAGTCATCAACTTGAAATTTTTATACTATAAATAATAGACCTTTGCCAAGGGAGGCTCGTATCTGAAACATGGAAATTTTGTCCCGGAGCATAATTTGACCATCGGGGAAACGGCAAGATGTAGGGTGTATTTTTATGAAAACTATTATTATTATTGACATATCTAAAACTAATGGAGATGTATCAATCCCTCCTCTATCGGAATGCTAAGTAACAGCCGTCACGGTTGTAAAATATAATCTGTAATTGGTATATTTCGACAAGCTACCTGAATGGTTTTCGGCCATGATGTGCTCGGACGGTGATGCAATTAGTTCAGTCTTCCTTCACAGATCTTATATAAGCGCTGCCTGTACATACGCGCCGGAGACTTGGTTAAAACTTACCGACAACTGTTGCCTTCTGCGAGAGTTATTTTGGAGTGAGAGACTCCTGAAGTCAAAACGCCTCGATCGGGTGCGAGTGACGCCATCTAGTGGATTTTCGACAGAGCTTCTCCTTACTGAAGGGTATGATGCGTCCCCTTAAGGTGGTTTCATCCTGACCATGCGGGTCGAGACAAATAATAGGTTACAAATTTTAAATGCGGCTTAAAAATCCTACATTGGCTGATGAGATTGTTTGCCTATTGAATACCAAAAAGTACGACACGTAACATGCAAATTACTTCGGGGAATATATTTTTTATTACCACATTTATCCAGCTACAGGAACCGACTGCAGCGACATTTGCATGCAACTACATTTGCATTTTGATTCGAATGACGGCAGTCATTTGCAAATAAACTTTTAAAAAATGGGGGGTGAGATGCGCATTTCTTATTTTTATTCAACTTTTCAGGAATTTTTGCTTCTTATGAACAGTTTTGATCAAAAGCTTGGACATACTTTCTCGTTCTCAAATTGACGTTTCTTTTTTCTGTTGTAATCTCAGCAATCTTCGTAAAATCCCATGTAAATATGTCCACTTTAAAGACTTAATTACAGTAAAACTAGCCCAAAAACCCTGTTTTATTTTCATCTCATTTTATAAAATGGACTTCAAATATGCTAAGTTCAAGATTAAATAAAATCCTGAATAAATGACCCTAAGGCCAGAGGCACCTTCATTAATTGCTCAAGAATGAATAGAGACGGATATTTGAGAAATGCTGCGGGAGACGTTTTTTGCAGAGAGTGGGAAAATTGAAGAGTATTGGCTACCTATTCTCAGGGTTCAGGTCAGAGTCTCAGTAGCCCGGTAGGATTCCTCTTCCGTATGGTTGGACGAGAGAATGTAGGACAGGACAAAGGTCCATAGAATACACAGTTTGCCTCAAATCATGTTTATAATACGAATTTCCGATTCGCACCGCGGACCGCGTAAGTGCAAGCTTATCAAACGTCCTTCTTTCTGACTTAGACTCTTGATCGTCCCTCTGCAATCATCTAACTATATTTTTAAGCAAACTGCTGATGTACCTAAACCGTGAGCATGACCCTAGTCTCAACGACAGCTGCCAAGGGAACCACAACTTAAAAGTATCATGGGACGGACGAAGTATTTTCGTTGAGATGCCCTTTACAAAGATGGAAAGTAGTCATCAGATTTTCTCTTAAAAATGAAAGCTCTTGTCAGGTCCCTATCTTACGTCTCGAGCCACCGGAATAGGAAGGTGGAAACAGGAAACCTGGAACTCTTGCCACCAAACAGGCTCCTTTCCCGAAAATGTCGATGTTAGGTGATTATATTGTGATAATTAATCAGAGTAAAAATTGAATTTTAAATACTCTTGCTTAAGATAGTTTGAGCGAAATATCATTTCACCTACAGATTACGCAATAAATTTGGTCTCATTTTAAAGAAAACATATCTTACCCTCCCACAAATACCAAAATATCAGCCCCTAACCGAACTACTTTCCGATATGCTTACCAAAATATATCAGCCATGTTACATGGGAATTTGTACGTGTGCGCATTCCATAGAGACATTATTTTTTTAAAAAAATGAGAAATTTCTAACACCTAAAAAAATTCAGTGTGTAGTTGGTATGTTTTCTCAACTATTTTTGAAAATAAATCATATAGTCACCATAGTATTGTTTCAGGATAGCAAAATAATTTCTGTTGTGAAGTAATTTTAAACGTACCGCGAGAAAAATGAGTCGAATTGAAGATTTCTGTGGATACTTTTATTTAATGATGAGAGCATTCCAGTTTTAGAGAGGAATAAATTTGCACCATTGATTTTGCAATATTTAATATGTCCTACAGTTGTTGAAATGGAAACGTAAAATTCGAATATGACCATTATGTGTATGGAACTATCTCGCTCAAATTACCTTAATTAAATTATTATTTCGTGTCATTCGGATGAGGCATGTTGGTACATACAATAGAGTTTGGAGTTACCGTGGTAACAGTTGCCCCCTCCCCATAAATGTAACCCAACCTTTGTAGCCGGTGTGTCATATCCTCTGACGGATTTAGTTTCACAGGTTCCGTCATCTTGACAGACAACTTCTCCCAAAAAATAGATATATCTCATTGAGTTTTGAATCACAGTCCGAGGAAAAAGGTTCTCTCTTTAGATATGATACCTGATATGAGTAAAAGATCTTCTCTCTTCGAGTTACCATAGCGTTAAGTATCAAGTTACTTCGGGTTCGATTACCTCTGGAGAATTATATCGAACTGGAGCCCTAAATAATTAATTAAACAAATTTGTTTTAAACAACCACGTTTTTAAAACGAACTAAGAAGCATAAAATAATTTCTCCTAGCCCCATACAGATTTATAACCCCACACGGATTGTCCTAAAATTTGTGATTGTGAATTTTAATAGCTGTAAAAATACTCGTAAGATTTAAAACGAAAAACGTGGGGCGCATCAAATAGGTAACTGATACATAAAGTGTTCACCTAGGTCACTAACAATTTTATTGTACTGTAAATGATAAGAACAGTTGTGAGAGTTTTCTCTACAACAGCTAATCCCTACACACATTATTAATATCTATTGCATTTGCCCCACGTATTTCGTTTCAAATCTTACAAGTATTTTCACAGCTATTAAAATTCACAATCACAAATTTTCAGAAAAATCCGTATGGGGTTAGGAATCGATATGGGGTTATTAATCTGTATGGGGCCAGAAGAAATTACTTTTTTCCTCTTTGTCCGATTTAAAAACTTCGTTGTTTAAAAAAATTATTCAAATATTTCCTGCGTTTTCGTCTTGCGTGATCATATCTGAAATGGAAATTTCTTATGCCTATCTACCAATTAGAATTGTACAGTTCAGCGGATAATTCAAATGGAATTGCCAAAAGCATTGCACTCGATATTCGATTCGAGGTTTTTTCCATTTTGTGTTCTGCTTTTTCCTCCTTTATCATTATTTACTACTAGCTGACCCGAGCGAATATTTCGCACAGAATTCAGCTTCTTCCTATTTCTTCCTGTTTTTCTACCTGTCGAATATTTCGCACAGTATGCAGCTTCTTCCTTCTTTCTTCCTGTTCTTCTACCTGTTCATGGACAATTATGTTATTTATGTTTGTGTTAAAGATACATTACGTAAACGGTCACACTGATTGCATGTAGAATGTAAACAATTTAACTAAATGATGTGTTAATAGATGTCGCCTCCTACAGTCTTTTAAGCGCGTAACCATAGCCAACATATGTTGATTATATTGTCAACAATGGCACCATAATTTTTTAACAAAAATAATTTTAAATTTTTAACAAAATATTTAATTTTAAACCATTTGTCTATTTTTCGTCAATAGCGGGGAACATAAACTTTAAAACGATGTTTGAGTCATTAATTTTGATAAAGAATTATGGGAGTTACGGCGTTGCGACAAAAAAACACCTTTGAGAAATAATATATATGATTATTATTTAGTATTAAATTTTACACGGATTATTATTGCATTATATTGCATTACCATTCAGTTCTGAGGCATGTTTTAAGTTTCAAGCCTCTAGCTCATCAAGAAGTTAGTTAAAAATCGATTGCAAAATTTGTACCGAACAGACGGACAGACAAGAGAGCGAGCTAATAAAAGTGTGGTCAAATAAAAAAAGGTGGCGCGTGAGTCGGGGAGTTTCCAGTGTCTAACTTCGTCTGAAATCCAGAAGTTTAGCTTGGCTTAGACAGATTAAATGACAGGAAAGGACAAAGGTCTCCGACCCAACTAACAGTTGTCAGTGATCTCGACAGAGATGCTTTAACAAGGGATATTATATCTTCTCTTCGATATCTATCATTTTCTCAAAATTTTGAAAAAATTCAAATTTATGGCGTTCTAAAGGGAACGTATGGGTGCAAGCTTAAAACACCTCCTTATCTCGGACATTATCTCTTCATCGTTAAACCTCAATTATCTAATAACATTTTAGAACTTCTACTTGCATACCAAGACTGATCAAAAGTCATTGTTCAATACAAATCACTCATAATTCGAGGAACACTTACTTTGGAGGATCTCATATGTCTGGAGAAACGAATGAAATTCCTTACAAAGTATGGAATTGCTTCTCAGACATCAGTTTTGTCGATCAGAGCAGAGGAATTGGAATGCATTACCTAATTTAAATAAATAACGGCTTTTTAATGGAATATCTTGTGGAAGGGATAAGCAATTATAATTCACATGTGATATTCTTTACTGATATATTCAAACTTTGTTTCTCCCTCCAAGAATATTTTTAACGCTTTACATACGTATCAATATAAGCCTACTAGGTATCAGTTGCGAAAAATCTTCGAGGAATACTTAATAATAAAAAAGAAATGGCAAATAGCGGAGTCTACTTTCACAAGTTAACAGCTTCTTACGAATTGATAGACTAATGTTGGTTTCAAAATCTCAACTTAAAAATTAAATTTTCTGAGCATAAACACTTGAAGCCCTGCAGCGGCGCCATGACTCAGTATGAGGGTTAAAAGTTTTGGACTTTTATTGTTTAGGTTAACCCCTGACGTGGCATTCAAAATTTAATTTTTATCATTTAATAATACTACTACTAGTCATAAATCTTAAAAGTATCGTTACCAGCTGATAGGAAACCGAAATATCCCTGCGCCCAAACGTCCTGCGCCAAAACGGCTCTCTCCCAAACGTCTTGCGCCCCACGGCCGCACCGAAATATCCCTCCCAGGGACCTCACGATTTATATCCCAACCCTCAATATGTCCACCGTGACGCTCCCGTTCACCCTGGACACAACCGCAGAAATAGGGATTCGCATATAGGGATCTAGGACACCTCGGTTCGGCTGTCTCGGCGCAGGGCCGTCTCGGCGCAGGGTCGTCTAGGAGGAAGCCGTTTCGGCGCAGCCCGTCGCCTTTCTCAAACAACTATGGTAATGCCTGGTTTCTCTCCGTTCATCCTCTGAATAATAAAGTTGGTTCCCCCAAAATGCCTATTCCCAGCTTAACTTCCCAGCTATCCTTAATGGGCTGGCCAAGATCGCGCCACGCCAGATGGAAAAGCGATGAGTTAACTAAAGGCTCCGTCTTTCACGCACTTTCATTTACCGAAAGTCTAATATTGCATGAGTATTTCCAGTGACCTGAGTGTTTCAATATGGTTGAAACAATTCTATCACTTATCCCCCGCTATCAAATCACTGCTGAGGATTTTCCGTGTTTTAGTGACGCAATATATAAATAGCGGCACAGCACCAGCTCTTCCATTCCATCTCTCCACTACAGAGCGCAACAAAGGTATTTGATGTATCATTTGCATGCTACTTCCATTAGAGATGATGGATAAAATGCGGATCTACAAACACCTTGCTGAGGCGAAACAAAGTTGACGCACGTCCTTGAACAACACCCCCAACAAAAGCTTTTCAACTGCTGCCAAATTAATAAATTTTAGATAAATTTTAATGTATATGTCAAAGGAACCAATCCACAACTAAAGCTAAAAATCAATATACATCACGATTCAAGTTGATATAGTTTTCTCATAAAACGCGTAACAAAAAAAATTCATTTGTCTCGACACTAATCGCTCGTCAGCTGTTAGCAGTGAGCGATTGACGAAGAGAGAACCAACTTTCACAACCAATTTTCAAAACCGATAAATTATTAAGAGATTGATTATTTATTGGCTGTGAGAGACATGAATCTGAGACATAAAAGGAAGGATTAAAACAATTACCATAATATTAAAAAAAACACGAAAAAATTCTGGAGTTTCCCAAAAAATTCCAAGCATAAAAATTTAGTAGAAAATAACACTGCATTGAGAGCTGATAAGATTTGGAATGAATACCCGAAGAATAAAGTAAAGAGGAGACATTGTAACTTAAATAAAATATTCAGCTCGTAGATCTAGGGAACCTAGAAATCGGAATAAGTAAGGGATAATTAAAAATTCGGAATTCTCCAGCAATACTGATCATATGCGGAACGTTATCAGGATTGGAGGTTCTTTAGAACCACTTCCCGAAGAGAGTGCTGATGGATTCAGCTAGATTTTTCTCGGATCGAGAAAGAAATGGTGCCGTTTGCAAAATCCAGTTTCTAGGATAAAACACCTTAAACCATACCTTAAAGACGCTCAATTCCCTATTAGTCCTGCTGAAACATGAGAGGAACGAGCCTCGCTCACTTATGAAAAAAAGTAAGACAGGGAGAGAAATATGGAGGAGACATTTACACAATACCCTCGAAAAAACCACCAAACATGGTGAAAACTACATTGCTCAAAGCTAAGAAACAGAGAAAACGACGCGTAGGTACGGTTTATCGAAGCCTCATGGCTCGTATCCTCACACCCTTTGCTACCTTTTTCAGAGCGACATACAGAATATTATCATGATTCCTCACTACATCTCTAGTTCTGACAGATGCGATAAAATAAGAGAGATACATTGCCGAACAGATAGGTACAAAAACTCGCTCTTTCCATGCACAATAAGTGACCACAATACAAATTGAGCTCCACTAAATACACTCCTATAACACATGCCACCATTTCATCTCCCAAAAACTTACATCTTTACTCAGCTGGTGACCTAACACCCCCTGCCACACGCCTATGCGGTGGTTCGCAGGGTATTATTTAGATGTAGATGAAGCCTATGAACATCCTCTCTTCACAAGGACCAAGTCACTTACCCATACAGTGCCACACCTTATATTCCAGTTTTCACCATCCTTTTCTTTACTTCTGCATTCTACACCTTATGTCGCGGTATAAAAACATTGAATGATAATTCGATGATATAAAAGCCGTTTTATTATTTTTTTAATTTCTTTGACGAGAAATGTTTTAATTGTGTGAATAAATTTATCTTGGGATAACCTTAACTTCTTATATATCGTGGGGATTACACATACGGAACATATGTGGCGCAGCATTAAAGAAACTAGGTTTTGTGAAACGTAGAACAGGAAGGTCCTCGGATGAAAAAGTCAAAGAGAGACGCTACTTCGCTCTGGTTAGGCTACACTTCGAATTCGCCGCGAGCATTTGGGATCCTGGTCAAATAGATTTAACCAAAAAAATTAATAAAATACAAAGGAAAGCTGCGCGCTTCGTTAAAAACTGCTACGAGCGTACATATAGTGTCTCACAACTGTTAGAGGGATTAAGGTGGGAGCCCCTGGAGACACGGAGGCTACCCGCTAGGATTAGTTTGCTTGATCAATTCAGAACTGATATTTTTCAGAGCGACACAGTGAATATTATCATGACTCCTCACAACATCTCTAGGTCTGACAGACGCGATAAAATAAGAGAGATACACTACCGAACAGATAGGTACTAAAACTCGTTCTTTCCGCGAACAATAAGCGACCACAATAAAAATTGAGCTCCACTAAATGCACTCCTATAATACATGCCACTATTTCATCTCCAAAAAAACATACATATTTACACGGCTGGTGACCTAACACCCCGTGCCACACGCCCATGCGGCGCCTCGCAGGGTATTATGTAGATGTAGATGGATGCCACTCTAAAAAGTGGCGGCTGGCACGGTAGTATACTGACGTAAGTAGTTTTTTTTCGAACACTTTAAACACACGAAACTTATCTGTTTTTTCCAATTACCTAAAAAAATTAACACCTGAAAAAGGAAGTATGGACAGGATTAAAGCTCTGTAAACAATCAAGGATAGACGAGCGCGCATTTTGCTGTCGGGAAGACACACGCAACTTTGGTTTTGAGCAGAACGGCCTTCAACCCAGTCCTCGGAAGAAAGACGAGCGCTGCCTTTCGGACGGTTCTTTCTCCTCAACGACACCGAGAAAGTTCAAGAGCGAAGCCGGGAAATCTCTCAAGCTCCGATCCTAAGTAGGTCGCTCTATTGCGTGAGGAGCGATCATTTCCCACGCCAAGGACTTAGCTTCGACTCCAGGAAGTGAACGATTTTTCAACAGCATTCCGATGACCGCTAGAGCATCGTGTGCGAGGAACTTAAACAACAGAAATCAGTCTATTGGACGAAACTGAGAAGAAGACCACAAAAAGACCTATATACACAGCAGGGCAATGGTTGAGACGTCCAGATGACCAGGCGGGTTGCTTCGTATCCTCGTCTCATTGATTGACGAGTTAAACTCTGGGACGTGCGAAGTCCTATTTTGACATCCCTAACTTGTCTCCCTTCTCATTTCAGTATTCTACTTGCCGATAGTTAGGTTTTTGGACAGTACTTGTTCTAACATCCTAATTTCGGTAATATCATTCTGCTTACCCTCCTCCACCTGATTCGCCATTCATTCATTGGGCGTTCAATCCTAAGATTGGTTGACTGCAGTCCTCGACCCTTTCCTATCTAATGCTAGTCCCTTTACCTCCCGGTATCTCTCCCTATGTACTTCCCTCTTTATTTGGTCCGTGAACTTATTCCTGGGTGCGAATTTCCACAGAGAAAAAATCATCCGCCTTGACCGGGATTCGAACCGGAATTCGATTTCCGGCCGAGTGCTTTAGCCAGTTAAGCTACCGTGACGTCCTCTTCCCCTGTGGATATATGTGACCTTTACGGGACTAGATGTTCTCGACTGCCGGACATACCTGGGTCCTGCTCCTGATTATTCCTGGGTCTTCCTCTGATGACTTTTCCAACTATTTTGCCTTCAGTTATGTTCTTCACAAACCCATTGTGTCTCAGGGTGTGTCCAATCCATCATGTATGGTGTTACACATGGTCCACCATTAGGTCCCTCTTATAACCCGCATTTCGTACTCCTTTTCTCAATTCTTCCAGAATTCCTATCCGATTCTTTCCTCTTCCACGCTTCCCCATTCTTCTCACCTCTATTGTCCTCTTCAGCATTCACTCTCTTTTATAAACGTCCTCCATTCATCTCTTCTGCCTCCTCCGAACCTTTCCGCCACCAGCTTCCTCTCCTCTCGAATACCATCCGGTACCTCCTCCTTCTCCCCACCCAGCTCACCCTCTTTATCCTACTCCACACTCACATCTCAAATGCCTCAAGTCTGCGTACATCCTCCCTTCGCAATGACCAGGTGTCCGACCGATACAGTGCCGCGCAGTGGCGAGTAAGTGAAATCTTACTTCAAATAGTAACAAAAACACTACTACTTAACAGTCTTTCCGAGAATCCTATGAGGTATGATTTAAACACCATCTCGCGAGAGATGTGAGTTTCTGGAGGTGGACGTTGTGGTGAATTTTAAATTCTTACCTTGTACTGAGTGTGTCTGAAAGAAAACATATATATCTTGTAGAAATGAAATCATTTAAAGCAGAATAACTCAAAATATAGGTACCCTAATCTTGGTGTTTTAAAGCAGTATAGTTTTCGCTCAGCCAAAATGAATGATCTCGCACTGATATCTCGTTAAACTCAATGCATTCTCTGAGCATATCCGTATGGGCGTGTGAGTTTTACTTGCTGGTGGATAGAGGCGCTACCAGCGTCAGATGCAGCTTAGCTTAGGGGAATTAACAATGGGTGTCGTGACTGCATTTTACTAGAGTGTTACTTGGTCCAGCGTATTTTAAAACAATTACTTCGACGCGTAAGATAAGTCTCTTAAAATATGTAAATCGACTTCCGCGCTATAAATTTAATTTAATTTATGCGGCTTACTCTCATTCGCCAAAATAAACCGCGCAGTTGCAAGGTGAGGGGACAAAAAAGGTCTTTCCGGCATTAAATTCTTTCGCAAACAGTGGAAAAACATTTGCCCGAAGGCAATGACGCGGACTAACTCAAGGTCACACTACTAACTTATCTTAGACACTATCGCGCCGCGAAACAAGAAGAGAAAGCGTCGAAGTGGCTTACATAGTGAGACTATGGGGGCGTGGGCTAAGGATGGTTTTAGGAACACGCTCTGTCTGTAAATGTTTCGTAACAATAGTGACATCTATTACCATGGAACACAGATAAAATTTTCGAATTATCTTCTGGGGGCTGAATACCTCGGCCAAAAATTTCCTTAAAATTCCAGCTTTGGCCGCAGTTTTGGAGAGATCTTCGCCTTCCTCTCCATTCCCCGCCTCGAACAAAAGCACCACTGACGGCACAGTAGAAAATACATTGCAAGGGTTCAGGAGAATGTTCACTGTGACGCTAAAATTAAAAAAAAAATCAAAATTTTGACGAACCTACAAAGAGATGTTGCATTCCTATTTAAAATAAGTGCAAAACTTTTAAGAAATATACTGTAAACACAGATATTTTCTTGTTGCTGGAACTTTCGTGGTTATGAATCAGTATTCCTAAGGGCATGAAAGATTCCACCTCACTGTGTATTTTGAGGTAAAAACTTTTTACCATATTTATGCCCTAGAAAAGGAACAATAAGAAATATTCACCTCATGAATTTTTGAGAGGTGATTTATTTTTTCTCTATTTAACATGTTCCCACTTTTTCAACACAATTTAATATGTAATATAAGACCTCCATTAATATATTGCATTTTTTATGTAGTTATAGGACGACAAATTCTCAATAACTATAAATGTTTCTTCACTCTTTTACGCGTCATGGCGATCACCTGATTTTCGACAAATTCACGTCTCTTCCGCGGTCGATATAGTTATATAGAAAGCAAAAAAGCGAAAAGTTACGACACTTATTGCAAATATTAATCCTTATTTAAGAGGCCTGCGTAATCAGATTTTCTTTAAGGAGCAAAGCAGAGCAGTAAAGCAAAAAAGCGTCGACGTCTGTGGAAGCGTTTTCGGCCGTTGTACACAGCCCCCTTAATAATTCGGCTGACGATTGGTTTTATGTATTGGTACGATAGGAGGTCATTGACTAAGTGCCAATTGCGCATTGACGCAGGCCTATGAACGTTTTACCTTTCATTCGCACGTACTCACCCTGGGCTTAGGCCTCAACGAAGAATCGAAAGTACGAATGGCCAGTCTCAATAACAATTTTTCAGATGTGGTTGAGGCCTTATTCTCACTCGGCAATGAGACGAAACTAATCCAAATACCTCAAATATCCATTTCGATGACATATTTGCTATGCCATCGTCTTTTTTGGCCCGTTAATTTACGGCTACCGTATTCTAATGTTCCAAAATCGGTACATTTCTAGTTAGTTTAGAAGGGACTTAAACCGGGACGAAGTTTATAAAAGTTAAGCTAATGGTATATAATCATTCTGTTTCTCGATCGCAATAACAAAATACAATTTTTACAAGCAAATGTGGGGAGTTTTTAAAAGTACCAATCTCTGGAGTAACTAGTTTGCATTTCGTTACCGGTGGGGCAGCTGAATACTTCTGGGGTCCAGCCGAGTTGCCTCCCGAGAGTTGCCAAACCGAGTTGCCCGGGAAAAGTTGAAAAAGAGCGTTGCTCATTTCGGATTATATCAGGGATTCAGGGGTTCCTCCCTTCAGCCACGTGTTCATCCATTGTCAGACCGGAAGACGCCTGCAGGACTGCTGAAGAAACTGATTTCAACATTGTTCGGGTTGCATCAGCGTCAGTTGTCATTTAGCACAACAGTTTCGCCAGCTATCCTGCTGGCGTCCTCAGGTGAAGGATAGCGAGAAGTCGAGTCGAGTTGACTGCGCCGAAGGCGCAAGATGAGAAAACCGTTCCGGTGAGTGCGAGACTCACCCCTACCGGTCCAATGACATGTAGCGCTTAAGTGTCGTGTTGGGAGTGTTGTTTGCGAGAAGAAGAAACTTAAAACTAAAAGTTTTGCGGCTATATATTGCAGCCTTAATTGTAGGAGATGCAGGCAACAGATTTACTTGTTGCAGTTTTGGTCCGTCCTCATATAGGTCAAGCTTGGCGCCAAAAAGCGATCAATGCTCCGGCCAATCATGGAGCAGCGTTGCGTTTGCGCGGGAAACTTACTACTCTCTTCCAAGCGCTGTGCAATGGGTATCCATATTCTCTGTTAAAATTCTTAGGTTTTATTACGAATTCTATAGCCTCTCTTATTATTCTCGGGAAGTACCTGTTTTCCTTAGCTATTATTTGCGACGATAAACGCTGGAAATTAGACATCTGCTCCGAATAACTCTACAGCGTTCATCTGGAGCTGGGTGCAACCCAAAATAGTGACAACTGGGACACCACGGATCGGATTACTTACGAATCTTCCCGTGTCATACTATCGACTACGCGGGAAAATCAAATCGAGAAATTCCAGAAGCTTAATAGTAGACAGAATCCACCGACGATCGATGGCCCTGACAAGGACCTTTCCGTCGTGAACCTGACGGATCTACACCTAAATTACGCTACCACCTCCATTATGTCCAAGGGATTGAACTTCGCTCTAGCTCTTAGAGCAATACCTCAAGAAAATATCATCTCAGAAGTGGAGTCCTCAATCCGGAAACTACCAAAAGCAGCCACCGACGAAATTCGTGAAGATGTCGCACGTATCTTCCAAGTTGAAAGACCACCTAAACCGAACACCACTGCCAAGGAAAGGAAAGCCTTGAATGAGCTCCGAGACAACGAGGGGATTCTCATTTTACCAGCTGACAAAGGCAACGCAACGGTCCTGATCACCAAATAGGAATACGAAAAGAAAATCATTCATTTACTCAGCATTCCGACGTATAGGAAGTTGAAAACTGATCCTACGGCCAAAACAGAGAAAATCACCAGGGTGATCATCATGCAATCGTCAATTCTCAGAGAAGAACAACGACGCCTATTCCCGACTGCAGCCATACCACCAAGACTGTACGGCCTGCCTAAAAACACACAAAAAGGACATTCCTCTCAGACCTATTGTGAGCCAGATCGACTTACAGACCCGCCAAATACCTGGCGCTGTCTCTGCAGCAATACATTGGGCAGACACCGTCCTCTGTTAAGAATTCTACACACTTCATTGACATTATAAAAAATGTCTTCATCAAAGACAACGATCTTCTGGTCAGCTTCGACGTAACTTCGATTTTCACCAAAGTTCCTATCCAAGAAACGCTGGAGATTATCCAAGGACTTACATCGCATGGCATCCCTAAAGACTTCCCTGCATTGGTGGAGTACTGTCTTCGAAATTCCTTTTTCCAATGGAATGGATGCCACTACGAGCAGACGGAATGCGCAGCAATGGGCTCATCACTATCCCCGGTAGTAGCCAACATGGAGCACTTTGAGAAGAAAGCACTGGATACCTGCGACAAACGACCATCCCTGTGGCTAAGATACGTAGACGACACCTTCGTCATTTGGCCACACGGCGAGAAAGAATTGGACAAATTCCTCCATCATCTAAACTCCCAGCATCACACTATCCAGTTCACGATGGAATTGGAAAAGGAGAATCAGTTGCCTTTCCTCGACGTATTGGTGAATAAGAAATCAAACGGGAGACTTGGACATTCCGTATACAGGAAGCCTACGCACACCGATCGCTACCTGAATGCTGCATCGCATCACCATCCCAGCTTGAAGACTGCACTGGTAGCCACACTCGTTAATCGGGCTTACAAGATCTGCGAATCGGATTCACTGCCTAGCGAGAAAAAAACACCTGACGACAGCATTACAGAGGAATGGATACAGGAGTGAAATGGTCCTGAAAAGGGCCGAGAGAGAAGAAAGGCGAGGCCTATCGACGACAGCACGTGAAGGAAAGGAAGAACCCAGATCGGACCCAAAGGCCTGTGTAACTATCCCTTTCATCGCGGGGACCTCAGAAAAAAATCGCTAGGGTCTTACGGGAGCATGACGTGGTCACGAGGTTTAACTGTGTCACCAATATAGCCGGCATTCTTCCCGTGCCCAAGGACAGAGTTCCATCAACCCTCTCCGAAGGTGTTTACCAAGTGTCGTGCTCTTGTGGGAAGTCATACATAGGCGAAACCTGCAGAGCTTTGGGCACTCGGCTGAAGGAACACTAGAGAGCGACGAAAAATAGACAATTCAAAGCATCTGCCATCTCAGAGCACGCATGGAGTGAACTGGGACACACCATAGAATTCGAAGACGCAAAAATAATAGCCAAGGAAAACAGGTGCTTCCCGAGAATAATAAGAGAGGCTATATAAATGGTAAAAACACCTAAGAATTTTAACAGAGAAGATGGATACCCATTACACAGCGCTTGGAAGAGAGTAGTAAGTATCCCGCGTAAACGCGACGCTGCTCCATGATTGGCCGGAGCATTGATCCCTTTTTGGCGCCAAACTTGGCGTATATAAGGACGGACCAAAACCTTCTCGCTATCCTTCACCTGAGGACGCCAGCAGGATAGCTGACGAAACTGTGGTGCTAAATGACAACCGACGCGGATGCAACCCGAACAATGTTGAAATCAGTTTCGCGGAAACTTACGAACTAACATGCTGAAGAAACTGTAGCCTGTAATCGGTAACACGCGGAGGAAATCCAGAAAACTGTCAATTGGCAGTCTAGACAATCGAGGTGGATGGAGAGTGCATTGTATCATCAAACTGTTGTTGCCTGGCAACCTAAATAACGATCATATTGGTTAACCCTACTCTTTCCTTACTATGCATTGAATAGGACGATGGAATGGGCCAATTAGCGTATTTATAGCGAGAATGCCCACCATATTAGCGCTTAAGGAAAATCGGGGTTAACAAACATGGCGCTTGGATTTTGCGTCGAACACGAAACGTACAGCACCGAACAAAGGACCCAGCAGTACTATACAGCAATAAACTACGCGTAATAATATTTTCTATTTTGACTTATAACTTATTTACTGATTTTTACATATTTTTTCGAGCATGAAGCAATATCTGTAGCATCTACAAGCTAAAAATAAGACAGCGTCCATCATGCAGACTTCGTATAATTAGGTGTTTGCATACATTTTTGCTTCAAATAAGTAATTTTCAGTCACTGATCTGTATTTAATGTTGCAAATCTAAGAATCAGCATGTGTATTAACACTGTTCTCCAAAATTCTGAAAGCTATGTCAAAGGTAAAGAACATATCTACAAAATCTATACCGTTATATGAAAGCCAATCCTGATCAGGCACCAGCGTATCGTACTAATTGCACTTTCCTCGTACATCGACCCCTCTGCTGCTAGACCTCTCCAAGAGTTTTGTAAAAGTTCTTCAAGCAAATCCAAAAATAGTGACGAATACAACATTAGGAAAAATAAAAGTTATTTTAAAAAAATATCAAATCAAGCCGTTGGAGCACAGCCTGGTAAAGTACAATCGATGACGAAGACCTAGAGACGTGCCCGCGACGACGAAGCAATTCTTCCCGGTTAAGTTTTTCGATCGGAGCAACCCATTTCTACACGGCGCGTCGAGTGAGCGCTGCGGAGAAACTCAACGCGCGACAGAACGGTGTGTTGTTCACGCGTCAGCATATGACGATCCCGTGCGACGAAGACGAAAGAATCTCGGAAAACCGAACGAGCGGCAACGGAGCGGGAAAGATGGAAAGGAGAAGGGGAGTGCATTATCTCCGCAAACGATCGTAAATTTGTCCAGATGCAAAAATCGCACGGACTCGCCGCTCAGAGAGAGAGAGAAATCTCTATCCTACTTCCTTGAAAAGGGAAAGATAAGAAAAATATAAAATATAAATGGGTAAACACACCTCGCAGCCCCTCACTCATGAGATAGGCATTCGGTAATGACCCATCCGCGATTGACCATTCACTTAAACCGGGAAGACGCGATAAGAGTAAGTGACCTTTGGGGAGGTAACCTCGGCACATCACCCGCGGAATTAATTTTCCTCCGACAACAACGTGGGGCGCCACGGTCAAAGCAGTAAGATGAGACGCCGTCCACGAGGTGCTATATTTTGCAAGAAATGGTACCCCGTTGCTTAGAGACGCACTTCAGGGAGACAGCGCGATCAGGGTCAGTAGGCTATGGTTGCAGCAGGAATGTGGAGTCAATCTTCCGCACTTCGATGCTGCATTTAGACTTGGGTTTTAAAAAAGGAGCTCCAGGTGCAGGTCATGTTTTCACGGCCATTTCCGCGAGAATTTTTTAAGAATGAAAATTGTTTAATGATAAGCAATTTTACATACGGACGTGCAATGGACAGCATCGTCCGTATTTTGTATCTATCACCATCATTCTTTGATCTAATCGTCTTTTGTTTATTGGTATCCAATGAGTCACTTTCTCAGGCCCAATTGTTGTATAAGGCCTCATTGTTGTATGAAAGTTGTCTTTGAGGCCTAATTGTTGTATAAAAGGAATCTTGAATTTATAACTCCAACTTTAACTTTACCAACAATTGTACAAGGAATCGATAAAAAAACACTGAAATCTCAATGTTGCCAGAGCTAGACATCACCTCACATAAAATACCTTCAATAATTTTCAATGAACTACGGAACTAACCGCTCAGTAACTAGGAATTACCCGCTAACGTTCCCATACTTTTGTGAAATTTACAGCGGAAAAATCATTCGCCTGGACTGGGAATGAACCCAGACCCCTCGATTTCGCGCCGAGTGCTCTAACCCATTAAGATACATTTTTCCAAACATTGCATGTAACAAATGATATGGTACTAAGTCACTCGCACGGGTGCATATACACCAGGGTTGAAATTCGCTATGAAAAAATCATTTGACTTGACCGGGATTCGAACCCGGATCTCCCAATTTCCGGTCAGATGTGTTAGCCAGTTACACCACCAAGCCATCTTCCGGCAATTGGGAGATCCGGGTTCGAATCCCGTCTAGTCAAATGATTTTTTCATAGCGAATTTCAACCCTCGTCCATTAAGATACCTTGGAGTTCTCTTCCTCTGTGAATCTCATGTGCGCTTTAAGGGACAAGTTGTCCTCACAGATACCGTGCATATAATGCCAGAAGTACCCGTATGCGAGCGCTAAGCGCTACAGTCCCAGCTTTATACACAAAGGTGTTTACTTTGGACATTTTCAAAGAACTGCGGAGCTAGCGGTGCAGAAACTTTAACGGAATCACCCACTAGTGTTCACACATTAGTGTGTAATTCACAGTGTTAGAGCAATTGGCGCGTAGTCGAGGGATTTGGGTTCGATTCTCGGTCCAGACGAATGATTTTTCCGCTGTGAATTTCACACAAATACCTTCAATAACTTTTTCCTCATTAGGAAGACTTATTTCATCTCTGTTACTCTCTCACTTCAATGGCGTTACAGCGCAAATCGACCCAAGGCCTCCCTAATTTGGTTCCTCCATTCCCCTCTATCCTCTGCAAATAATCTCCAATTCTAAAGTAGTTCATGTGCATCTTTGCACATGCTGTCTTCTCTCCTAGCCCTTAGTTTTCCCACTAGTGTCCACCCTCCCGTCTGCCTAGTGAATTGTTTATCCGTTGCCAGCTCACCCGGCACCGCTGAGAGATCAAGTTAACTTAGTTAATGCGTAACCAAGGAGTCACGTGGTACAATAACGAACGGTTCGAAATTGCAGCAGGTACTTATAAAACACTCGAAAAATGTCACTTATGGCCGGTTTCAAGAACATTTAGTCATGGAATCAATAGTTGTGAGATCTACAAGGTTAAAGCTCTCATAATAATATTCAGGTTGTAGTGATACATGACATATACTACGCACATTACTTATTTACCAATAGTCAATAGCTTCAAATATTTTATCTAATCTCCAAACGCCGGATAAAATTTATGAAAGTTTAACCTTTGAATAATTGCTAATGCGCATAATAATTAATCAGTAAGAGTAAATAAACTGGTCATTTGTCTCAAAACACCTCTTATATCTGGTAATTATGTCTCCAAGCGGTTCATGGCTCATCCACCATCTTGGCTACTTATGGAAATCATAATAACATGCCCTAAGTCACGAAACAAAGTTATGCTATGTTTCTGTAAAAGTTATTGAATCGTTGCCATGGCTTACTGGTCCCATAACTTTATCGAATACGTAAGAGTCGTTCCTTCAACTGCCATTAGCCGTCCAGATTGAGATATTCAAACGGGAATATTGTTCGTGTATTTCAATATCCTATTATAGACACAAAAGACGACATATCAGACGCTTTAGATGTCCATCAGTGTTTGAAATACATCAAAATATTGAGCTGGCCGTTGTTGTACCACGTGACTCCTGGGTAACGTGATCGAGATTACTTCGAACGGTCGAAACACGTCCTTCCTAGAAAGCCCGGTTCATGGGAGTCTCATGAGATAGATAAGCTAGCCTCTTTGGATAGATTATGCATTTTTTTTACAACAAACTCTCTAAGTTACTTTCCTGCTCACTTTAGTAATAGTTTTAATTTCGTAGAAAATGGGTTGGATTCTGTGTGATATGGAGAAAGATCCGATGCGCTCTCGGTGCATGATGTTATTGAAGATTACTCGGGTTTTTCAATACCTGTTTAACCTTCAATATATGATATAAATTTTATGATGAGACGCTAGTAAAATTTCGCACGATGACATCTCCGATCATCTGTTCGAACTTTAAGTCATGTAACTCTTTAAACATACATCGGTTAAAATTCAAGGAAAGATGGCAGAAATACGCTTATCTGACGCACACCCCCGTCTTTTCCTGTCTTGTGTTTCTTGGACCCAGCACATCTCGATTTTGATTCTCCCAGATATTGGGCCCATTTGAATTTGTGTGCTGAGTGCTTGTAAGGGCGCTTGCTCCGTGTTTTCCCCTGGCGTGGACTTTATATTCCCTTAGGCATTCACAGAAAGTGTTTTTTTTTCAGGTTATAACCCAGGCATCCTAAACGGGGTCTAGTCTCTGACGTAGGTTTTCGCGGCGTTCAGGTTCGCAGTTTGGCTGGTTTTCGGGATTCGTCCGCGTAGGCATCATTGTTGATGGCGACGCTTCATCTACTATGCCGCGAAAATGCGTCCTCAAGCCAGGCTGAAGTCCTCTGTGAGTGGTCTCTGAAGAGGAATTTACATTCCCATAAACCACCACAGGGGATTTTCTGGTTGAGAGGCTGCGGTTTGTCGCTGACGTTTCTGTTAAAGCAACTCAGTAAATATTTTTTTTTTCTTTTGCCGAGTGGTGCCAATAATTATGGCCATTGGAGAATTTCTTTACCTAATTTTGTTGTACATTGTTTACTTTGTGCTATCGATTCTACTCGATTTTAACATAGTTTTCATCGGGAATGTGAATGATTATTAGTTAAAATATATGACAAAAGTATGCAAGCAGAATCCATATTAAAGAGTTAATGCATGCTGATTTCTAGGAGTTTATCGATGGAAAGGATCGTAAAATTACAAAATTTGCGCATCAGCTCATGAGCGCAAACGGCAAATCGGTGTTCACAAAGATGGCGCACGGGCCACGCCCACGTTCAAGCTTCCAACGTTAGCCACCGCAGCAAGCGCCACATCCATGTAACTCATTGGTCGGGCCATGCAAAAGTAAACATGGTTTCTCTATTACAAGGACGCGCCTCAAGTAAAGCTCACCGTTATGCCTTCAAGTGAATAGGAAGCACGCGATTACCACGTGCCACCACTTGGATTCGCGGTTTAAGATTAGTTTCAATCACGCAAAGCGTTTATAAGTTCTCGCACGCGAGCAGACCGACTTGGGAGTCATAGACACATTAAGTATGGGGAAAACGCAGTATTTTCAGAAAATCGACTCAGCAATTCCAATGGATTTACTTAAACGCTTTAAGGATACCAGAACCCGTTTATTATTTATTTTCCGCCGTCCAAGGGCGAATGTCTGAAGACTTGTCATACTTTAGCCACATGAAGTACCAAGAAAATTTTGGACGGTGGCCCAAGAAAGCCAAATTTATATGCGTGTATAATGAATATGTATCCATAGAAATTTGAACAATAGTAAAATACGACCAGGAAATACTGATTAAACTTACCCGAGTATTAAATTCGAAAGTTCAATCATTATATTTTAGCCGTTTGCTATTATCTATAGACATGGTAACTAAGGCATGATTTAAGGTAGACATTTCGATACTTACAACATCTATCTTCCGTCATTTATTCATGTAGAATTAATGAAGGCGGTTCCGCCGGCACTATGTGACTCAGAACTAGGACTGAATTCCACATTTTAAATTTTGTTGTGAAATAAATACAACGTTACTTGATGAAAGGCCTCAGCAATTACGAAATAACATTAAGAAAACACACAAACACATTATTCGGCCGGTATACATTAGTGATGGGCAATCTTTCCCGCGAAATCTACACGGACTTCACACATTTCAACTTCGATTTCTAGTAGTTACTATTCAAAGAATGAGATGGTCGGGTGGCTAAAAATAATTAACATCAAATCTTACAATTAGTAGCATTTATCTCTCATACAGTTTTTTGCGACTATGACATTATGTAAATGTCCGTGAAACTGGTCCAACGATTTCTCATCATAACTCGCTTCCTAAACATTATACAGATGTCATTTATGCCTCGTTTAAAATCTTAAACTTTTCATTTTCTTGGCATACTTCCTTTACTTCCGTAATTTTGTAATTATAGCGTTTATAACCATTTGAAAGTTACGTTTTTTCACATGATTCAACTGCACTTCGCGCCATTTTGCCGAGTTTCAATGCCATCCACCAGAGGGATACCTAGTTATTTCACTTCTAACGTATTACACACCCGTGAATATATTATAAAATAACAACCGAAAGGATCGCCCCGAATTGGCGGGTTGGGTAAAGTGCGGCGGAAGGGTTTTTATTTTTTTCAGACAAATTTTCACATCACCTGCGCAATAATTACCTCGGGAAAATGTAAAGGAATATCGCGTAAAGGTAGTATAATACTGTACGCTCATATATAAAATGTTTACACTACTACTGCGCTATCTAACATCCATTTCCGTAAACTATTAGAAAATGAAACATGGCGGCCTCGGAAAATCACGTTTCCGGTATGTAACATCTTCTTATATCTGTCATTTCTTTGGATGGATCAGAATTTTGTTTGCCATAAAAATATGCATTTCGTGCACATTTTTTCATCCAATTTTCGTGGAAAAACGGCGATATTAAGGGTGGAAAAATGTTTAATGATGTACCTGTTTCACGAACATATTCTGACATTTACGTAATATAATATGTTTACATGTAATAACTGTATATTTTCTCCACAATTCATACTTTCTCGCTTTCATCGCCGTGGTATTTCCAGTTCAATTACGAAAAAATGACAGAGAAGAAAGTGACGTATTTTTTCATACCAAAACTAAGGAAACTTTTTTACGAAAGTAGATAAATAATGGATAAAAAGACAAAAAAGTCGACTCACGGTGTAACTGTCAACGTATGTCGCGATGGCGAGATGACCGCGCAGAATAAACACGGATTGCTTCTTGGTCCCCGACTGCCTTTGTTATCGATTTGGTGCACAGGGAAAGGACTTGACCATCCACCTCCTTCCTGCTTCTGAGTTCCTCCATTTCATAACTCAACACGGGACAGTAGATGACTGGGTGACTCAGGGGTAGCTTTCTAGCCAGCATCCGCAGGGGCGAGTGGCAGGGGGAGCCAGGACATCACCTTTGGAAGGTGAAGGAATAGGGAAAAGGAGAGAGAAAAGGACAGCTAAGGGAATTGCATACGGACGAATAGGTAAAAAACTGATCTTTGGAGGAATAGAGTAAACTTTTTATATCCACAATGAATTAAATAACAGGTGATGATGACGTTAATCGTCGAAACCATGGTCGTAAGTTATTTAATCCGTTGTGGAAAAACAAAGTTTACTCTATCATTCAAAATGTTTAGTAATTTCCATAAAGTATCATTCGTTGTCTCGGGCGTGACTTCATGGAATCGACTTAACATAATGAAAAGTAAAGAAAACTTTGTAATTCCACAAAAATATTTAATGTACGACCTAGGTTTTGACGTGGCACGTCATCATCTGGTACAATTGCATAGAAGGTGGAGAATATATTGTCACACACAAATTGATTTCAAAAACAAAATTCCCAAAAACACAACGGTCTGAGGTGTGGGTTATTGGAGGTTGATGCAGTTCGGCCAGATCCCAAGGGAGATGCAGCGACTGTTGAGGAATATGTTGAGCGATTCGTTCTGGTATTTAATGGAGAGTCTTCTATACAATATTGCCTTCACAGCGTTACTGGCGCACTTGATATTATCAAGTGAATTATATCAAGTGCGTCAGTAACTCAGTGAAGGCAATATTGTATAGAAGACTCTCCATTAAATACCAGAACGAATCGCTCAACATATTCCTCAACAGTCGCTGCATCTCCCTTGGGATCTGGCCGAACTGCATCAACCTCCAATAACCCACACCTCAGACCGTTGTGTTTTTGAAATCAATTTGTGTGTGACTATTTATCCTCCACCTTCTATGCAATTGTACCAGATGATGACGTGCCACGTCGAGATCTAGGTCGTACGTTAAATATTTATGTGGAACTACAAAGTTTTCTTTACTTTTCATTATCCATAAAGTATCGCCGGAAACCACCAATTTGATCTTTGGAGGTTGTATAAAACGCAATCGGCAGCAAACAATTGAATGTGCAGATACGGATTGGTCTCTTTGCATGGGAGCAACGTTGTAATAAACGGAAAAATCGCGATAAAGGCCATTTTTATTTTTTTGGGACGGTTAAAGTTAAAAATTCCTGTATTTCGAATTTTTTCCTACGTTTGCTCACCGAGGTCCACCCGCGCGTATAATTTCTAGTCTCCAGCACCACCGGAAATGGGTTAGAATTTGTGTGCGTCTAGCAACAGACTTGGATTCATCCCTTTCAAGTCTTCCTGTGATATTTTTTCTCACTTGCTATTCAAATCATATGCATTACAGCGTTCTAATTCTCAGAGTAATGCTATAAGAGCGAAAAGGTCCCTATCTCCATTTCCCATTACAGGCATAGCTCAACATGATGGCACTCACCAGTGTGGAGTTTGAGGTAAAAAAAAAAGTGTACGAAGAATTTTTGGGTAGAAAAATGTAGCAAAGGATCTCCACAGGGACCCTCTGTCCCCACCTCACTTCCATGGTTTACCCTCCCAGACACCATACACTTCACTGGTTAGTACCACCAAGTTTTGTCACGCACGCACATCGACCAGCCATCATGAAAGCTTAACAAGGAGTCCAACTGAAGCATTCATCTAGAAAAAAACTAGATTTCGGATGCCAGGTCTTGACTCCACCTATTATGCAAAAAGCACCACTATTAAATCAGCAGTAGGAAAAAATAGAATAGAATGTGATAATAGAATCAATTTTATTCGAGTTTTGCCAGGTAAATGATGAGAGAAAAACGTTTCTGCTATCTGAAGTTTGCTTTTAAGATTAATGTAGAAAGTAACACATGGGATATGATTTTCCGAAGTTTAATGTTATCCAGACTCAGCAATATTTTGATTGAGATGGCCGAAAATCTCAATAACTAAATGTCTCAATAGATGTAAAATATGAATAGATCTAGACATTAATATGTTCTTGATAAAAACTGGAATTTTAGCATCAAATGTTTGTTACCTTGCGGCTACATGTCTCATGTCACATTTCGATGGTACAATAGTCCTATGGAAAATCTAATCCTTAACAACTGTTGTATGCATTCATGTCCAGCATCAGAAAACAATCCTTTGTTTGGAGCTCATTATGATTCTCACTTTTATTATTTATAAACATAGTCAAAATCAAAATATTTTTGAAAAAGTTTGTTACCTTGTGGCCACATGTCTCTTTCCAAAATCAATGGTACAATAGTCCCATGGCAAAGCAAATCCTTGACGAATGTTACATAAATTCACGTTCAGCATCAGAAAATAATTATTCGCTTTGAGCTCATTAAGACTTTTTTAGTCAAAAAGATGGTCAAAATAAAAATTATTTCCAAAGGGGAGGGGGGGGGAAACAAAGCAAAAAAGACGTGAGTCAGTCAGCGACCCAGCGAGAAATGGTCCAGAATTCGACTCTTATGGATGGGAAAAAGCGATCATTGAAACCATATTCGGGGACTAATCTGCATACTTTGTATCTTATCAGGGGATAGAAAATCCATATTATGTATTCCCTTATTTGAACTATCCTCCCGCGTTTACCTTGGGAAAGTGTGTGAAGAAGAGGCTGGTGAAGAGCTCGATATGGAGCGTAGTATTGAGTGGGGCAGAAACGTGGGACCCTCAGAAAGGAGGGACGAGAATTTGCTGCAGGCTTTTGAGATGTGGGTGTGGAGAAGGATGGAGATGGTGAGGTGGACGGAGAAAAAGAGTAGCGAGGAAGCGCTTAATATGGTGAGAAGGAAAGGAAAATTCTGAATGAAACTCGAGATTGGCAGAGTAGGAGGCTGAGGGATGTACTAAAGGGCGATGGGTAGCTCAAGAGTGTGCCAAAGGGAAGGATGTTGGACAAGCGGGGAATGGGAAGAAAGAGGATAGGTATCATAGACGAAATGAAGAAGGGCATATCGTATGGCCAGACGAAAAAGGATATACTAGAATGAGATAGGCCACTGAAAGTGTAGAAAACCGGGAGGAGATTCTCTGACATTCAGCAAAACCTACCTTGACCGGTAGAATGACTTCTTCTCAAACCCGTACGAAACTGTTACAAATTGCCAAAAAACGGCCTAAAAATGACACATGAACAGCGACTTTAAGTGAATTGCACATGATGACATATTATATAAAACCCTACTTTACTCAATAACTTATCACGGTAGATTCAAAAGTTGAAGGTTTCACTTGGTGGATGGTTGAAATTGTAGCAAGTGAAACTTTGTAAAATTCCACAATTTATTATAGACTGTACTAAGAGTCTCGGCCGTTACAACATCTTTAAGGTAGAAGGAGATAGTTCCCCAGTGAAAATAGAGAGAACATTCGAATTACCTACACGTTTTAAATTCACCAGCTGTGGGACACATGAATTAAATATTGCGTTAATAATGGTGTAGCAATAAAGTTTAGTATGACATAAATTTTAAGTAATAAAAATAATATATCTAAATAAGTCCTTGACTCATTTTTTCACGCGGTACGTTTGAAACTCCTTCAAAAACAGAAGGTTTTTTGTGATCCCGAAGAATTTACTGCGGTGGCAATATTTTCAAAAATAGTTGAGAAACCATACAAACCACACACTGATAATTTTTAAACGAGATTTAGGAGTTGGACATTCCTCATTTTTTCAAAACAATATTTATCTGGAGTGCATACACGTGCCATCTCCCACGCAAAAGGGCTGGTATTATTTTAGCAAATATCTCGGAAAGTAATGAGGTAGGAGCTTGAACTTTTGGTGCCATTCGAAGGGTGAGATATTTTTCTTTAAAATTTTACATTACTTTAAAATGAGACCAAATTCATTGATTTCTAGGCGAAATGATATTTTCCTCAAACTACCATAAGTACACCCGTGTACCAGAAGATGGCGCAACTGCCAAAACTAGTTTTACTTTCTATGATAAATCGTGGATTGTTACAAAGTTTGACTTGCTATAACGTTTGGCTTATTACAACACGTTTTAATACTGCAACTTGTTCGGCGAACACCGATTTTGCCAGCAAAGTATTACATGAATATTTACATAATCCACTCTTGTTTCCATAGCACAAATGCATCTCGTTAAAAACGGCCTGCACGATGTACAAACTAATTTAACATAGAATCGGAAATTGAAATAGATTCCAGAGTTGAAAATGCCCGTACCGCGCCTTTTTTGTATAAGAATGAACGAGGTATGAAAAGAAAGTTAAGAATATAAATGATTTCATTGTCTTCTAATTAAATAAATCACTATTAGTTCTCCCAAAGAATGATTTTAATATGCATATTGATGTTTCATTAGAAAGGATGGTAATAGTAAGTTAATTTAGGAGCCTCTTCGGAGAAATAGAGGCGTGGATATTCCTTGCATTTCAATAAATCGCAGTTAAATATTCCTACGGCGTTCCCACCAGGATGGACAAGCAGCGATGCAATGCGCCGACGTCCGGCAATTCTCCATTTCTATAAATACGCATACCGCAATGGACTGTCTTACATGCGTCTCGATAAACTTCTGGGATAATGTAACTTTAGAAGTAGGTAATCAATTAATAAGATGTATTGAAACCGTGACATGACAAACCATGAATGACAAACCGCGGATAATTCATGGTCATCCAATGGTCAGGGGAATCACTTTATTACAGCGTGTATTCGGAGCATGTTCTTATATAACGTCGGAATAATGACAGCTGCATAGTGAATTATTGGAAGTAATCGAGATAAGGTTTTACCTATTTAAAGTGAATAGGGAAATGCGTCATGAAACTGTAGCCTGATAACCGGAATTACATCAATAGTGGTCATTCCCTGCTCATTCCTTTGGATAGCTCGACGGGATAGACGAATTAGCTGATGTAAGACAATTATATACCCTTTATGCTCTTTAGAAGAGACTCGGAGGCTACACGCTAGGCTTAGCTTGCTTGAGATTTTCAGAACTGGTGTGTTTGAGAGCGACCCAGAGAATGATATCATGACGCCTCATTATATGTCTCGGTCTGACAGAAGAGATAAAATAAGAGAGGTACATTGCCGAACAGATAGGTACAAAATCTCGCTCTTTCCGCGCACAATAAGCGACCAAAATAGAAACTGATCACCTCTAAATGCACTCCCAATGTGCACGTCGCCATTTCACCTCCCAAAACTTCACATCTTTACACGGATGGTGACCTAACACCCCCTGTCACACGCCCATGCGGCGGCTTGCAGGGGAGTATGTAGTTTTAGATGTAGAATATCCACCATGTGTTTGGAATAGCGACTCTTGAGATATTAATAAGTTATATACAACTACGGATTCCACTCTATTGTACCATGGTTTTCACCGGGAATGCGGAATATTAATAATTTCAATAAATAAAAAAATATATTGGGAGAATTCATACAAAAGAAGTAAATTGATGCTGATTTCTAGCAAATCATCATTGGAAAAAATTGTAACAATGCAAACTTAGTTCGACAGCCCGTAAACGCTAGAGGGAACAAAGATGGAGAACAGGCCACGCCCAGTTTACAGCTTCTAGTATTGGCCACCTAAGCAAGCTCCCCTCTCCACCTACCTCAGTGGTGTTACTGAAAATTTATGAATTTTAAATGGGCGGAGAGTATCTCTAACGAAGAATTCCCACGAAGAGCCGGTGCTTGTACTTAGTTTCCTGGCTTTTAAATGCTATTTCAACACTTAGCCTTATGGATTTTGACATATATTTCGAAATCATTCGATAAAATATGTACAGATTTTCTCCTAAGCGCAGAAACATGCCTTTAGTATCATTTTTATGACTCTGTGTAAATATAAAATCATCATGACGAGCAAAAAAAGGTATTTACGGACGATTTTAGCTTGAATTTCGCATTCCGCTATTTTATTCCAGGACTTGAACATATTTATTCCAGGCTGTCCTCCCCTTTTGTTCACTTACAAACCTCGTGTTGCAAGTGCTTTTCCCTTCAGCTCGCTGAAGAGAGCCATCTTGTGGCCGAAATACGCGTATCCGACGCTCACCCTCGTTTGTCTTTGTGTTTATATTTTGACCACGCTCTTTTTGAGCGATTTCTCCCAGAAGTTTGGCCCGTCTGTGTGTGTGTGTGAGTGAGTGATTTGAGTGCTTGTGAGTGTGATTGTGGTAAATGACCAGGCATCCTTAGTAGGGTCCCATTAGCCCTATGAAGGATCTCAGGTTATAACCCAGGCATCCTTATCAGGGTCCCATTAGCCCTCGAAAAGGATCCCAATCTGGGTTGAGTGTGTGTGTGTGTCTGTGGTGGTCACTGGCGATGAAGTAACATTCCCGTAAACCATCACAGGAGGGTATTCTGGTAGAGAGGCTGTGGTTGGTCCCTGCTGTGGAATCTCCTTTCCCGCAAACCGACACAGTAAGTGTTGTGTGGTTGCATGTTTGACGAGTGGTGCCATTTTTACGGCTATTGGAGACTCTTTTAATTTTGCTATCGTATCGATGAAACCAATGAATTTAGTCTCATTTTATAGAAAAATATAGCACCCTTCCATTGACATAAAAAATTCCACCCCTTACCTCACTATTTTCCGAGATATTTGCCAGAAAATGCCAGTCCTTTTACATGGGAAAAGGTACGTGTATGCACTCCAGAGAGACCTTGTATTAAAAATGACGCATTCCCTACACTTATTTCTCGTCTAAAAATCAAAAATGTGTAGTTTGTGTGTATTCTCAACTATTTTTTAAAGTTAATCATATTGTCACTGCTTTAAAGTCTTCGGGATCAACAATAAACCTTCCGTTTTGGTGGAGTTTCAAACGCACCGCGTGAAAAAAATGAGTCAAGTTAAAGACTTATTCAGATAGATTCTTTCAATTACTTACAATTTTTGTCATGTAAAACTCTTTATTGCACCATTAATAATGCATTATTCAATCCATGTGTCTCACTGCTTGTGAAATCAAAATATATATATCGAATATGGTCTCTTTATGATTAGGGATCTATCTCGCTCGCACTGCCTTAAGCGTGGCCTTAAGCCTTAATGTGGTACAAGTATTTCTTTCTACTAACTTGAAAAGTTACCAAAGTATGCACTCTACGATTCACGATTAGTGCACCAAACACCTTAGTATAACTTTGTGAAGACAATTGAGGAGGGTCGTTCGCGAACTAACAGGTCTATGGATTGGACGTAGGGACCGAGGACCGACTTCAATGGAAAGACCGTTCCTTATGGCCTATTAATCCTTTCGGTCTTTCGTTCCTTTCGGTCAGTCGGTCCCTTGAATCATTTTTTTTTCACGCGGTACGTTTGAAACTCCATCAAAACGGCAGCTATATTGTGATCCTGAAGAATTTATTGCGGTGGCAATTAGATTAATTTTCAAAAATAGTTGAGAAAACACACAAACTACACACTGTTGATTTTTTGACGAGATCTAAGTGTATGAAATGCCTCATTATTAATATAAGGTCTCTCTGGAGTGTATACACGTGCCATTTTCCATATAGAAGGACTGGCATTTTCTGGCAAACATCTCGGAGAGTAATGTGGTAAGGGGTTAAATTTTTGATGTCGATGGAAGGGTGACATATTTTTCTTTAAAATGAGACCAAATTCATTGATATCTAGGTAAAATGATATTTCGCTCAAACTACCTAAAAACGCACCTATTATCTACAACCTATCATTTCACCTCCAAAAACCTCATCCTTGACACAGCTGGTGTCCTAACACCCCCTGCCTCACGTCCTAAAGGCGGCTAGCAGGGTAGTGCGTCGGTGTAGATTGGATGAATGAATGAAGGTAAGTAAACACATGCGCGGGAATTCTGCAATGACAGCCATTGAATGAATATAAATACAAGCGGTAGTGAAAGAGAGGGAAGGGAGGGAGGGAGGGGTTGTGGACACAGTAATGCGTAATAACACCTCGGCAGCTGATAATGGCCTGTTAGGGTTATGGGTTATTTCTTGGTGCGTTAAACCCCGCCGGGGCATCCAAGAAGTGTCGAAACTCTTTGTTCGGATCGGCGGGAAAATAAAGATCGAGAGAGAGAAAGAGAGAGGGAGAGAGAGTTGAGTAACGAAGTTAAAAGCGATAATTGTATACTAGGAAGTGCTCAGTTAATACGTGTGACGTTAATCGCTTGGCGCGCGCTCAATGCCAACTGAGCACCGGAGAAGGTGGAAACACCACCGCTCGCGTATTTCATGACTCTCTGCTCACGTTCATTTTACCTCATGCGCTGATTTACGAGTTTTAAGGGATCGACTAATGTTTCTCCGAAAAAGAGGCATTGGCTTGGTTGGATGGAGAAGGAGAGGCGTCTACCATCGCCAGGGAAACCAACAAGCTGGTTCCTTACCCTGAGGTAACCAATCGAACTCAGATCGATATAAAATCGGACCGATCTGATAATTCTAAGCCAGCCGACTCGGATCGCCTGGTTCACCAATGCAAAATCGATTTAAATATCGATTTGAATCGATGGAAATATCGATTTGAATCGATTGAAATATCGATTGGATATCTCAGACTGGCAGAGAAAGGGAGCCGAGTTAGCCCGCTTCTCATATCGATCCCACTAGCCCGTTGCGTTTACCATAGCGAGCTGAACCGACCAAATTGATCAGTTTGATCGGTAAACGTTGTGTTATTAATTCAACCCGGTTGTCCTGATAGTAGAAAGGTGAAGGTGAGGAGAGCCGAACGAAGCCGAACGAACGAAGGACCGCCGGCACCCGACCGCAAATTACAGCGGCCGGACAAGCTTATGAAACCTGGTCTTTGATTAGTCAAGGGGCCATCAGGCAAACCTATAAGAAAAGTAGATGACTCTTTACGTCCCTTTGAGCTGGAAGCCAGAGCCCCTTTGGTCACCGGAGAGCGGCGCGGTGCTCCGATCCCGGCACGACTCCCTACCCAGAGACGTGACAGAGCTCAGGGCTCCAGGATTTGCATCACGACAAGGCGGGGACGGCGGTTGATACGCGCGTACCTGATCAGGATCCAACCGTGCATGAAGCAGCAATCTTTCCCGAAAAGGCAGAGGACGCGCCATTGCGAATTTTTATAGAGGAAATTGGATTGAAGGTCACTTACACGTTAAAAATCTCTCAGCTGGTGGTCGGAACAAACAACTTGAAAAGGAAATTAATTTCTCCCGCAGGGGCTTCTCAGAGAAAGAAATTGTGATGGAACTAAGATAGATCTGTCCTTCAACTGTACTTGAAGTGTACTCAAGGCTGTAATTAAATTTTTTTTAAACAGCACAGTTCGCCACATTACACAGCCTTTTCGCAGTGTAGTAATTGCAACAGTACACTTACAGCAATGTCATACTGCACATTTTGAGTAGTTTTAACCTCAGTACAGTTTCTGCTCTGTGGTTTTCAGTATATTCTCAGTACAGTCCTCTCGGCATGTCAGCCTCTACAGTACACCAGGGGGTTTGTGTTTGAATCGCTCGAGTAAATCTCGACCACGTAACTAAGGAGTCACGTGGTACAACAACGAACGGTTTGAGATTTAGCTGTATTTGAACCACTTGTAAAAATCTCACGCAGCATTCTGAACCGATATTCTCTAGGGGTTAAAATTGTTAATGTATAACTATATTCCAGACCCTTAAGATATCCATCTGAGTAAGTGATACTCATATAAATCTCAAACCGTTCGTTGTAGTACCACGTGACTCCTTAGTTACGTGGTCGAGATTTACTCGAGCGATTCAAACACAACCCCCCAGAGGTCTGTTTCTCAGGTCTACAAGTCACGTGACCATTTTCACAAGGCGGATGAATTACTCAGATATACCAGACCAAAGACTTGCACTAGCCCAAAAAAATTGCGGGCCTAATACAGACAATACATAACTCGTATTCAAGGCTTTCTAAAACTTTGAAGACGGAGTCATAATTAGCGGATGAGGCCCAAGATAAATTGCCAGAGGATCCGCAGATAGAGTAAAGACGAACGGAAAAGATGAAAATGAGCAAACACAACCACTATTTACAAAAAATTTCAAAAATTGAAAACAGCCATACACGTTTCCGAGTGATTTCCATGTCCTCCATATTGTCCTTACCCCAGCATGACTTAGGAAAAAAATGGCGTAAATTCTTTCATTGGCAAATTGTCATGTCCAATACCGAATTGTACACCAAGAGATAGATTCAAAGTCTCATTTTGTAATCCAAATTGCTTAGATAAATTTTGGTAAATGTCCGCTTCCGTCACACACCTTTCAAAAATTGTTTTCGACCCTTTTCACATAGCGTATCGCCGCGAAATTTATGTGACAAAAACTAGAAAGATGCCGGTATCTAGTGATAATATTATTTTGGGGGAATAAGTAATCTACGATAAGTAGGAAATTTTTAAAGCTTGAGGTGACGTTTTTCTCGGCCGCCATTGCACTGTTTCCACTTTTGATCGCAGCGTGGCGCGACAGTCGCTGAGTTGCGTTTACCTACTAACATCTCCCGTTCCATGTTATTTACGTATATTTTCTAGAAAAAACTCTCCCTCGAGACGGTTGGTGATTAGAAGGGTGGAAATATGAGGTGTAGGCATGTAGAGACGTATATTTTATAGAAAAAAATCTCCCTCGAGACGGTTGGTGATTAGAAGGGTGGAAATATGAGGTGTAGGCATGTAGAGACGTATATTTTATAGAAAAAAATCTCCCTCGAGACGGTTGGTGATTAGAAGGGTGGAAATATGAGGTGTGGGCATGTAGAGACGTTTATTTTCTAGAAAAAAATCTCCCTCGAGACGGTTGGTGATTAGAAGGGTGGAAATAGGTGGTGTAGGCATGTAGAGACGTATATAGCGTATATTGTAGAGGTGAAGTTAGAAATATCCCTCTGTCGGAGCTTTCGCGAAACTGAGAAAATGGCGTCGAAAAACGACGAAAATTGGTCATTTTCTAACGTGAATATCTCAAAAACCTGTGGCTTAACAACTTTGCTGTAACTTTTTTTTTGTACTGTGATTCTTCAACAACTAAACTATGTCACAGTCATTATCCTTAAGATCACCAATTTCCGGGAATAAGTGTTTGAACGGTGTGTGACGGAAGCGGACATTTACCTAAATTTTTGTTAACTCTTAAGTATAAATTTGACGTGTTAGATAAATGTGGTGTATATTTGCTAAATTGTGATAGTCTAAATTGCTCAAATATTTACGTCGGTCGAAGTGGACGCGCTATCCAAACCAGAATTAAGGAACGCCGAAATTGTTTACTTAAAGGAAATATTAGCTCTCAATTTGCCAAACGCCTAATTGAAGAAGACCACAGAAGTGACTTCATCCCGGAATTCCTTGACTCGCAATGGAAAGGGACACAAACTGGATTATCTAGAAAATCTGGAAATAATTTCTCATTCCAAAAAATCAAAATTTTTGTATGTTAAATGAAATGTTCCCTTCCTACTCTCATTTCCTGACCTCACCTCTCCTGGGGATCGGGTCGGTGTGGTGGCTCGAGTACTCGCCTACCACACGGACGGCCAGGGCTTAAATATATGACCTGCGACTGTTCTTACATTGAATAACGAGAGGTAAAATAATTCTCATGCTCAATACGTTCTTTACATGCACATACATACATCCAATGTAATTCGTACACATTTTTCAAATCTATAAATACCTGTGAAACTGGAAGATTGCGATGCATAAATGCATTATCCGAAGATTGCCGAAATCAGAAGTTTTTTTTTTTTAAATAGCCGCATTCATTTTTTTTAAATTCGGCCAATCATATTTTTTGGGGGAAAACCATAAGTGATATGTTAGCAGAAGGCCCTCTAAGTAGCAATCCGCATCAACACATTGCTACACTTATGAATACTACATGGTTTACAGTGTTCATGGTTAACGCTCGTTACTTCCATTGAAGCGAACCACTATGTTCTCTCTATAATAAACGTGTATAGGAATCCGCGGCCAGACGGCCAGGGTTCAAATCCCTGCAGAGGCGGATGTTTTTCAGAGGAACCCGATCCCTACTTGTCTAATGTCTTGTGGAGGGCACGTCAAGTTGAGTACTCCGTCTGTCGGATGAGACGTTAAGCCGTGGTCCCTTTGACGCCTTTCGTTAAGAGTAGGCTAATCCTCTTCCCATGTGGATTTCTGTGACCTTAACGGGACTAGATGTTCTCGACTGCCGGACATACAATGTAACAATCAGTCAAAAATCCACAGGGGAAGAGGACGCCTCGGTAGCTTAGCTGGCCAAAGCACTCGGCCGGAAATCGAGAGATCCGGGTTCGAATCCCGGTCAATGCGGATGACTTTTTTTTCTCTGTGGGTATTCGCACATGTGTGCATTGCGGGTGACTCCGTAAAAGTGGAACTCCGTGGCTAGTCCCGGATAGCTTGAAATTTGTCAACGCAAATCCTGAAATTATATTCAAACCTTCACCTCCCTTAACTCGGACCAGTCACCCACTCTCCTCCCATTCAGCTGCTTCCCCATCCTTTACTTCCCCTCCTCTACACCCTGACAATGTATGCAAGGGGCTCGTGGTGTAATATTGTCACCTTGATAATGAATCAACTTCGAGTCGAAACCTAGATCGGAATAATAAAAACTATTGTGGAACATTACAAAGTGAATTTATTTACAAATCATTACTCCATAATGTCACAGGAGTATGGTGTACCAGAGAAAAATTGACAGTCGACTTTAAGTACTGCGGAATCGGCCGATTCTATCCAGGGGCAGACCATCACATCAATTTTCAGAAGTAATCATTTTCGCATTCGAGGTCATATTGTCAACTTGAACAGACTCTTTGAAGGTATTATTTCTCTTTACCTTAAAACCATGAAAGTTTTGCTTTGATCGACCAGCAGATATGATATGTGGACCCCAGAAGTCAAGGGGTCTAAGTGACATTTTTGAGAAAAATAAGTTTGGTACAGAAATGGGATGTGAAAATATTAATCTTTTAGGTGGTAAAGGGATCCAAGTGATTTTCTTGACAGGTGCTGCTATCTAGGGTAATGCCTCTTAACTACTTAGTGGGTTGCACCAAACATTTTCAGCTTTGACTTAAGTTTTCTCTAAACAATGCTTTTGTTACTTGGACCCCTTGACTTCTGGGGTCCTCATATATCACATGAAATTTTCATGATAAAATTCATCTCTGAGTTCTCGGACAGAAGTAGGTAAGTCTATAATTCTTCAACATAAACAACATCACTCCCGACATCTTATGCCGCGTCTACACTTACCACTTTAGTGAGCACTTGATTGCACCTTTCGTTTAAGTGCACCGTGTACACGCCCCCTCATCACTTAAGCGACAGGTCCACTTAAGTGGACTTGAGGTCCGTTAATTGAGTGAGTTTGGGTGATATCGATTGTGTTCCTTCGCAAGGCGATCGAGGTCTCATCTCCGATAGGTCGAGGAGTTTCGATAGTCACACGTATCATACTTGTGTTTACATTATTTATAAGAGGAGTTGAGTTTTTGTGTTCGTGTACTTCTTCTCGTTTGTTAGTTTTGCGCTGTTATGCTTGTTTAGAAATCACCCAAATATACCCATACACTCGCGCGATGCGAAGTTCTTTCCTTAAACACTAGCTGGGGCTATTGGTAGATTTAATATCTGCGTGTATACGCTCGTCTGCTTTTAATAAAACCCTACTTAACCCTCAATGGATGGAATTATGAAACATCGGCATAAAAAAATGCCACTACTATATTAGTTTTTTAAAAAGTGCTTTTTAAGAATTAAAAAAAATGCAATTAATTTGATGATAACGTTTATTCTAAAAAATAAGACATATTTGTATTGTATTTATTTAATTTGAAATAATACTTTACATAATAATATTTACACAATGTATACTTCAACATTACCTTCTGAACGTACCTTTTTTAAACTTTCCCAATATTTTCTTCATATGACAGATGAAACCGTTTATTTCAGATCTCCACCAGGCACGCCCATTCGTCAGTGAATAGCGTCACGCATTCATCTATTTTAAATCGTTTGACACTCCGCCGAATGAGAGGCAACTTTCCACAAACTTGATCCGAAGCGTTACAATTCTTTCTGGCGCGGTAACTAAATGGAGAAACCTCTTAGAAGGCAAAATATTTCAAAGATTTTGAAACGTGACAAATTTGACTCGCGCCTCCATACAGGGTTGAAAGTAGGTACACGCGGTGTACACAAAGAATCATCCCTAAGATATTACATTTATGACGACAAAGCAGTGAAATCCACCACGTTGCAAGTCGCAATACTAAAAAAAAGATAACGATTCACATTCATCTTCCAGGCAATTGAAAAAATAAAGAAAATTCGTGAAAAAATTCAAAATCCTCAATGATTTGGGCTGTTAGGGTGTGAGTTCTTGGCTTTCCTTTAACTGAGGTAATAGATGGGATACAGTAATCTCGGAAAGGCAAGGCAAACAAAGCATGCTTTCCCCAGTATTTCACAAGCACGGAAAAAAAGCGATGACAAGAGCATCACTATAAGTGTCACATGTGAATGATAGACGAACAATTTTTGCAAGAAAAAAACCCACGACTTTTATGGCGTCATTTGAACGATTCATGTTTTCATAGAGATTACGCGTCAATCATGTATTCCCACATGATTTACAAGGCATTTATGCGGGATGTTGAATTATGTCCGTTTATCATAAGTGACCAGATGACTTTGAGTGTTCTCTGAGAAGCATTAAACAACTCGGCAAGAAATTTCATTCTTCAGCAAGAAATATACATAGGCTACACGTTCAGGTAGCAGAATTTTCACTTCAAACGCTAGAATGGCTTTAAAGCTGCTGGTTTCAGCTCTAGGGACTATTCCAACTCCTACCATCTCTGACTTATGATTGCAGGCATGATAAATGTGCATTTCAACAGCTCCTGGAAAAAGACATGTGGAGGAATACCAAAAGGAATAAAGAACCTTATCAACTTTTACTGTTTTCCTTTCACATGTAGCGCATTAATCTCATAGAGTATACACACGGGTGGATTCTTTCCTTTTAATGAATGTCATTCTAATGGTATTAGATATTCTCAGAGAATGGACTTTTGCCAACCCTAACGCCGATAGGGGAAAGACCTATCCGCGTGAGTAAAACTACAGTAACACTTCTGAAAGCGTGCGAGAGATACATGTACATCTACAAACCACCCTGCGAGCCGCCAAGTGGGCGTGTGGCAGGGGGTGTTAGGACACCAGCCGTGTAAAAATGCTAAGAATGCTTTACTTTGTACACCCTGGATCTGGCTAAAAGCATTAGTCACGCCAACTATATGCTCTATGCAGATGATCTGCAAATTTATATTCACTGTCCTGCTGATGAACTTCCATTTTTCATTGAATTAATTAACAGTGATATTTCCTCCATCAGCCATTGGGCTTAAATCAACTGCTTACAACTAAACCCCATAAAGACTCAAGCAATCATTTTCGGAAATTCAAGACTTTTGAATAGCATCGATCATGATAGTCTTCCGCCTATTCGTGTTCACACGAGCATTGTTAAATTAAAAGAAACTGTTCGATACCTTGGCATCACTCTTTCCACTTACTTAAAATGGGATCAGCACGTATTGAAAATGTGTAACAAGGGAAATAAAATTCTCTATTTACTGAAGCTTCAAAAGAAAAATTTACCTGTTCACACAAGAATTTCACTTGTAACCTCATTGATTTTTCCAATTATAGATTATTGTATACTAGTGTATATCGATTAAACAAATGTTCTCGAAACACGTATCCAGCGATTAATTAACAGCTGCCTTAGATTTATATTCGATCTTCGCAGAGATTACCATGTTTCTGACTACTTTGCTGCCTTGAAGTGGCTGCCTCTTGGCTCCCGAAGGAACTACTTCCTGGGGTGTTTTCTGTTCTCCCTCTTTCATACTCATATGCCTGAATACCTCTACAACCTATTTACCCTCAGAACTACTGTTTCCGTCAGAAGAACTCGGGCAGACCTAAACCTTCTCCAAATACCCCAAGCCCGTACCAACCAATACCTAAATTCCTTCCCGATTATAGCATCCAAGTTTTGGAATTCATTACCCCCCTCAATAAAATGCTCCTACACTCCGGAATCTTTTAAGAGGAAATTGTACGAATATTTAAAACAGTAGCACTGTTGTTTTGAAATGTAAGAATCTTTGTGTTGATTAATTTCACTTTTGTAAGAACCTTTGTTTTCAATTGCTCTTTTGTTTATGCTATGCTTAGTTCATAATTATTGTATTTTGAGCAGAATGTTTTCTGTACTTATGTTTTTTCTTTTTTGCTCTTATGGGTTTCCCAGAGCATCAATAAAACATTCATTCATTCGTTCAAGAATAAGGTTTTGGGAGATGAAATGGTGACTTGTAATATGGGAGAGTATTTAGTGGAGCTCAGTTTTTATTGCGGTCGCTTATTGTGCGCGGAAAGAACGAGTTTTTGCACTATTCTGTTCGGCAATGTATCTTTCTCATTTTGTTGCTTATTTCAGATGTAGAGATGTAATGAGGCGCCATGATAACATTCTCTGCGTCGCTGCGCACAAATACGTGAATCACTTTGAAATAGTTTAGACAGTGAAACCTTTTAAAGTATCCAATCGCCGAAGTCACTTTCACGGAGACATAAATTTTACATCATCCAGATATTTTAAGGTCCTGTATTCGTAGTAAATTATATTCGACACGGGTCTTCTAAATGCTTGTTTACTTCATACTGGATTATGGATATACCCAGCATTATTTTCACTCTGATAATTTTCTTTGACACATTTAGATTTCAAAATTTTCCGTTACTGTTACAGGAATGGCCGTTTCCCTCAGAAATTGTATCCAGGAAATTGTACCAAGGCAGATACTAAAACTTGTATTTATTACATCAGCCAATTTGAACGACAAATGTACTCTACAGTTGTGAGCGGAGATATTAACGTGTTGATTGCGACCATACTGACGCTAATTGTCTATATTATTTCAGACGGTATGACTTGGAATAATCTCAACTTTTTTAGCTGCTGGATATACACCACGAAAAAATATTGAGGAATTTATCGGCTAAATTAAGGCACGAAAAGCGGAAAAATCCTTCCATTGATTCTTAAATTAAAATTTGAAAATACGCAGACGCGCTACAGAATAAATGCAACCCATGAATGCCCTAACGCGGAAGAATACTATGAAATAGACAGCTTATTCTGGTCTTCAGTGGCTTTTTGCCGGGAAAGTTTAATTGTAACACCTGCCATCCATGCCGAAAGAACCAACACAACGTGAATGAAATCCTCAAATGATATTTGAGTACGCAAGTAAGAATTTCCATGAATTCATTGCGAACGCCCCGACATATCGCAAATGATTCAGAGCAAACAAAGGTGAATACGACTCAAGGGAATGGGACATCTCGGCGCGGCCGTTTCGGCGCAAGCCGCTTTGGTGCTCGGACGTTTGAGCGCGAGCCGTTTGGGACGCAGGGCGCGTTTCGGCGCGAGACCGGAGTAATACTGCGGACGACGCTAAGATTCTAAAGGCTGGGACACAATCAACGTGTACGTGTAACGTGAGCCGTTTACGGGAATACGCGAAAAGATGGCTGACAGGAAAGTATAGCGAGCGGACACAATCAACGTGTACGGGGAGTACGTGAACGCGAGAGATGGGCAACATTCATCTCTTCCCGTGTCCCGTACACGGAAAACCAATCAGAATAGTCCTGAGAATCCGGGAATGGGAACCCTCTGTCGGCAGATACATCCAACTGTTGGATATTGCTCTTGGCTAAGACATCATACTTACTTTCACACTTGTTTACACCTGATCTCTTAGCTGCGCCTGCGTTAGTCAATTGTTACTCCGGGCCGCGTTAACGTCGATTGTGACCGCTGACTTGCGTTCCCCGTCTCCCGTTGTCCCGTTTACGTCTCGCGTCACTTGTACACGTTGATTGTGTCCCAGCCTTAAGGTTCCACGTGCTACAACTAGGATGGTAACGATGCTTATGTGATACAATATCCCATCTAATACCCAAAATTGTGACCACAATACAGATAAGCAGGCAAACAAGCAGGAGAGGAGATCAGCAAGATATGCGAAAGGCCGTTGTGATAGTCTTGTTAGTGTTACTGACCTCTTGCAGCAACTTGAATGGGAATCGCTTTCAGATCGTCGATTAACCCTTTGAGTGCGGCACGACGTGATATCACGTCAAGGGTACCGTGAGCGTTCCAGCTTTTACTGGGGAACTTTCACTAAGCTCCCTAGTGAAAGCTGGAACACTCACAGAACCAATGACGTGAAATAACGTCATCAGCACCAGCGTAAACACATTCATGACGTGAAATCACGTCATGCCGCACTCAACGGGTTAAATATCAGACTCAATCATTTATGTATATTCAAAACTGATTTATTTTCAGACGAAGCTTTCAATATCTTACAAACTCCAACATAGTACGGTAAATCAGATCATGAGAAAAAAATAAGGGAAGTAGATTGTAAAACGGTTTGGTTTAAAATTATGTTTTTCCTGCGACCGATAAGAGACCATAATGGCTGCGTTAAGACTTTGAATTAGGTTAGCTGACAGGTAGTGTGGCTGATTAATTCATATGCCCCATAATGCATGTTTCTAAAGCTAACGAGTAGTGCCACCACCATGTATTGCATGTTCCCTGCATGACTCTTGCGTCACGTTTACATAGTTGCAATATGCATTATTTTAGTAGTTTCTGCAGCATTTGTAATACACTGATAGTGAGGTGCATGTAGGCGAAAGAAATTTTCTTCGCAGTTGTTCATGTTGGTGATAAGTCACCCCCTGCCAAACGGCTTACAGGGAAATAAGTACATAGATATAGAATACAGATCGCGGCAAGAGTGATATTTCAGAGTTTTTAAGGAAAAAAGTGATTGACTCTGCCGAACAGAGCAATACTTAAGACCTAAATGAAATCCACAAATATTGCTCGTGTGCGCAGGTAAGGACATCCATGAATTTCTTACGAGCACCATGCGGTGTCGCAAATGATACAAAGCGAACAGACTGGGAAAATTAACAGTTGAAACGCGTCACTCCGGCCAATACGAGGCTTTTCGTTCAGCGACAACAGCGACTCGACTAATCATACATCTCCCACGCTCAGGTGATTTCGAAGATGACAGCTACAATGATATGAAAATCCTGATGATATGCAGCGTATTCCCTTCCCCGCACCCCAGCAATACCTATTTTTAAATTAGCACGAAGAATCGATTTTAAGTTATCATTTGAAATTAGTACAGAATGAGTAGAGTAGGGTGGCACTTAAGTTGAGTGTTAATTAACGTATTATAGTTTCGTGACTCTTACATTAGATATTGGGAACCAATGCCCAAAGGGCCCTAAACACTTCGAAACTAAGTATGCGTCTTTCGGACGGAAAAATGCATATTTAGTTTATTCGTCGTGTGAAAACATCAATATAAAAGCCATAGAAGGCTAAAAGTTTAAGGATGCCCTAAGAAGGGGCTGGGTGGCACCCTTTTAGGCTGTCTGGACTGTTAGAAGAATTAGGATGGGAATCGCTATCACAGCGTAGATTAAATTATAGGCTTAACCTCCTAACTACATTTCAGGAAAATCATTTCTCTGACGACGTAAAAAAACATACTATTAACCCTCTCGTACTACGGCAGATTAGATCGCGCCAATAAAATTAGAGAGCTAGATTGTAGAACCGATAGGTATAAAATGTCATTTTTTTCCGCGTACCATTCGGAACCATATCAGCTGTGATCGTCGTCATGAACAGTGCAAATAGTGACATTAGCTGGACTGTAGATCTTTTTCTTTATATTTTCTACGTTCTTATTTATGCATGATGTAAATATTGATGTTCTTATTTATGCATGATATTTTGAATCTGTAGTAGTAGTATTTGTATCCCTTGCATGTTGGAACGATTGACGATAGAAAGTTTCTTGGTTATTAGATTTTTAATAGGCGCTTTGCATGTGTGGTACGCGGGTTTCAATGTAATTTCGATGTTCTACCGTATCATTCGTGCATTCCTGGTGTGGAAGCACCCCCTGCCACACACCCTTTGGGTGGCTTGCAGGGTTTGACGTATTTGTAGATGTAGATGTAGGATCGGCTCGAACTTCGCAGGGCCATATCTCAGTAACGCAGACAGAAACATGAAAAACCGACAAAATTTCGGTCCTGAAGAACTTAACAATTGCATTTTATTCAGCAAGAATGTTTTTCCCGCTCGAAAAAAACCGTAAGTATATTTTTTTTCTAAGTATTCAGTACCTTAAGGGCACGGGTTCGCGTCAGCTAAGACGCCATTTTTCATTTTTCTCGCTCTCATTTGCAATAGGAGTCTTTACTCTTTTCCACGTCGTCGCTAGGTGGGAGCCATCTTCTCTATTCATGTTGTTAGGGCATTTTGTCATTTAGATAGCTTCCCGCGAATAACAAAATGCCCCAACGACGTGAATAGAGAAGATGGCTACCATTCAAGGACGTGGAAAAGAGTCCTACAGCAAACCGTGGGGAGAAAAAAGAAAAATGGCGCCAAAATTGGTTTTGGCGCGAAAAGTGACAGCCAATCAGAAGCGACCTACTCTACAATTCATACCCGGCCAAGAGAAGCGCTCGTATCTTCGACTTGGAGAGGCCTCTAGGAGAGGAGGAGAAATGTTGTCGGAAAAATAAAGACGCGGCCGAATCCCGGAAGAAGAAATAGAAAGAATTCCTGCTCGCCGCGTGAACCTTAAACAGAACGTCATCTTTAGTCATCTCTGTCATATCTCAAACGGTTGTCGTACTGAACCAAAATCACTGAATGATTAAGAATCACCTTAATTTTGAGATGTTTTTCTCTAAAATGACAGCTTTCACGAATCAGTCAGTCATTTTGATAAATTAATTTTGATTTTAAAGTTACAACGTCCTCATTGAAATATCCTGCATGCTTACAAATTCATTCTTGAAATTTGAAAACCTTGGAATATTCCAGATCTAGTTGAATTCATTTTTTTTTCTATGAAATTGTTACGTTTCCCAACAAACACCGATCGACTCCTCTCCGACAATCGCTATAATCTTGCATTGCCAGAGGCAAATACATATTCCATACAACTTTTTCCATAGGTTCATCATCATTCGCCATTGCCCGGTAAGTCCTTTTTGTGGCAGTTAACGCGAAAAATTCCTCCGACGAGTATACAAATGAAATCACCGAGAGCAAAATATACCAAATTTCCACCTCTTCGTGCGAAGGTTTCTTCAGAATTGACTCAAAACTGGATTCCTTTGGCTGACCTCTGAACTCATATTGGATATCATCATCGGATCTCGTCGGAAAACAAGGAATATTACCGCCGATCACTTACCCGGTATCCCGTGACACGTGGAGTCACTCGTAAAATGATTCTAAAGGGATCGAAAGGGAAATGTATGATATGTCGCATGCATGCACGTTTTTAAGAATAGTGAAATTTCCCAGTCGATGGTAACCTCGACGGCCGAAATATATTGAGTAAGAGTCGAAATTTCTTAGATTTTATAGACAATTTGTATTAATTATTCATGCATATTTACTACTCAATTTCTATAGTCTAGAGTGAATTTATTTTACTTCGCACATTATATCGTCTCTCCGAGTAACTCCAAAAAAAATTACCGACGTAGCTAGGCGCACAATACATCTACATAATACCCTGCGAACCGCCGCATGGGCGTGTGGCAGGGGGTGTTGGGACACCAGCCGTGTAAAGATGTGAAAGATGAGGTCTTGGGAGGTGAAACGATGAATCGTATTATGGTATGGTGTTTTAAGGTATTACGAGCGAGATAGTTCCCTAGTCATAATAGAGACCATATTCGATATATACGTTTTAATCTCACCAACTGTGAAACACACGAATTAAATATTGCATTACTAATGGTGCAATGATAAAGTTTTACATGACAAATAATGTAAGTAATCAAATGAAAACATCTAAAGAAGTCTTTAACTTGAATCGTTTTTTTCGCGCGGTACGTTTGAAACTCCATCAAAACGGAAGGTTTATAGTGATCCCGAAGAATTTACTGCGATAACAAAATGATTAATTTTCAAAAATAGTTGATAAAATACACAAACTACCCACTGTTGATTTTTTGACTAGATCTAAGTGTAGAAAATGCCTCATTTTTAATTTAAGATCTCTCTGGAGTGTATACTCGTACCATTCCTCATATAAAAGGGCTGGTGTTTTTTGGCAAATATCTCGGAAAGTAATGCGGTAAGGGGTTAAATTTTTGGTGTCAACGGAAGAACGATATGTTTTTCTTTAAAATGAGACCAAACTCATTAATCTAAGTAAAATGATATTTCGCCCAAACTACCTTAATTGAAGGTCAGTTTTTATTATGGTCACATATTGTGCGTAAAAAGAACGAGTTTATGTGCTTTCTGTTCAGCATTGTGTCTCTCTCATTGTATCGCTTCTATCGAGCCTAGAAATGTAGTGTGGCGTCAAAATGATTTTCCTTGTATCGTCCTGAAACTCAAATGTACTGTTCTGAATTTCTCAGGAAAACTAAGCCTAGCGCGCAGCCTACGAGTCTCAAGCGGCTCCAAACCTAATCTCTATAAACGCTCAGACGCATAATGCTCGCTCAAAGCAGTTTTCAACGAAAATATTTTGTTTGATATACTTAAGCATTCTACATTTTTCCCGCACAGTAAAAGTTTTCCCAAAACCAATTTCCTTCATTTCCAAAGAATCCGCAAGCGTAAAAAAAAAGTATACCCTCACCCAAATCAAATTTGACGATATTTCAACGATTTTTTTGTATGTAGGACCAAAGGTACACAATTTATTACCCCATTTATGCATTGATTATAAGTATGTGAAAATATTTTCCGAAAAATGTACATTCTTGGCTTCTCACCAAAGAGAGTGTAGAGGAAATATTGTTGTAAACGTGTTATAAACAACTCCATAAAGTGTTAGATAGTAGCTTCTTAAGGTACCCACTTAAATTTTTAAGTAATTGTCTTAGTTTCACTACATGAGCTATATGTATATTTAAGTGTAAGCATAACATGTCATTATTTGATGGTAGCCTTAAACAGTTTCTCCTTCAAGGCTACCTAAAGTTACCCAACATTTGCTATTGAGAATGTATTTTGTGTTGGAGTAATAATAAACTTTATTATCATTATTATTAATCGCGGAATTAGCCGCGCAGTTACTTCAACGGATTCACCCGCTAGTGATCACACAATTGTGTGAAATTTACAGTGAAAAAATCATTCGCCTGGACACTGGGAATCGAACCCAGATCCCTCGATTTCGCTCGATCGCGCTCGCATACCGCTAGAGTACCTCTGGCATCATTTGCACGGTGCCTTTGAGGACAACTTGCTCCTTAAAGCCCCCCCCCCCCCCATGAGATACACAGTGGAAGACGACGCCTGAGTAGCGTAATTGATTAGAGCACTCGGCGCGAAATCAAGGGATCTGGGTTCGATTCTCAGTGTCCAGGCGAATGATTTTTCCACGGCGAATTTCACACAATTGCAATTTCGTTTACTTTTCGAGGCGTTTTCTCAGCTCCTGAGATACCTTGGCCGATCAGTTGAAATTTGACTCCCTTCACTCACACTGTTAAAAACATCGAACAATATCTTGAAGCAAATTGCAGTTGGTCATCTCTTTAAAAGCGATCTACGCCCATTCGGATGAAGGTAGTTTGGGCGAAACATCATTTCACCTAAAAATCGATGAATTCGGTCCCATTTTAAATGAAAATATCGCATCCTTCCAAAAATAGAAAGCCATCAGCCCCTTTCCGGACTGCTTGCCGATATTTTTGACGAAAAATGACAGTTTTTTTCTTACGGAAATGGTAGTGTATGTGTGCACTCCAGAGAGACGTTATTCAATATATGAGGGATTTTCAACATCTAAATCTCGTCAATAAATCACCAGTGTGTAGCTTGAATGTTTCCCCGACTGTTTTTTAAGTAAATGGTATTAAAATGGTAAACAAAAGCTTCCATAGAGAAATACTTAAAATTTTGAGTGCTATGGACGTAATAGTACGTCCTCCTATATTTTTTTTGAGAAGGATATGGACGTGCTAGGATATCCATGGAATATCATTATTGAGTGGCAGCTTGACGTAACGGTATGGCTGCATTCTATCTGGTAGACATACATACGGCCGCAAAGGGCCCAAAAATAGCTAAGCGTTAAAACTTACCGTGGGGAAAATATTGTCGATTTAAAGACTTATGCAGATATTTTTACTTAATGTTTTGTAATCTCAGTCATTTTATAGTATTAAATTGTACCTTTAATGATGGAATACTAAAGTGTCGCTTCCCACAGCTTCTGAAATTGAAATGAATACTTAACATATGATCTCAATCCTGACTAAGGAACTATTATTATTATGTATTCTACCGGTAAATGTTGGTTTTGTTGAATGTAGAGATTCTCCTCCCGGTCTATTACACTTTCAGGCGCCTATCTCCCTCTAGTATATCATTTTTTACCTCTGCATAAGATCTACCCTTCTTTCTCCCGTCCATGAAACCTATTCTCTTCCTTCCCCTAACCCCGCTTGCCCAACACCCTTCCCTCTATCACACTTACATCCTTCAGCCATCTACCCTGCCTATCCCGAAACTCATTAAAAGTTTCCTTTCCTCGCCCACCATCTCAAGCACTTCCTCGTTAGTATTCCTTTCCGTCCACCTAAACTTCTCCATCCTTCTCCACACCCACATCTCAAATGCCTGTAGCCTTTTCTCGTCCTCCTTTCTGAGGGTCCACGTTTCTGCCCCATACAACGCTACGATCTACATCAAGATCTTCACCAGCCTCTTCTTCGCATTAATAAACTCTTCTCGGGCTCTGCACCAGGTGATTGGCTTCAAGTTTGCCGACGTTTCGGAAAACGACTTGTTTTCCATTTTCAAGGCGTGTTACTCTGTCCGTGTCGGATTGTAAACAAGTTCACAATCTGGCACGGACAGAGTAACACGCCTTGAAAATGGAAAACAAGTCGTTTTCCGAAACGTCGGCAAACATGAAGCCAGCCAATCACCTGGTGCAGAGCCCGAGAAGAGTTTATTAATACTATTCACCAGGAGAAACTTAAATCTTTTATCTTCTTCACAATTTTACCCATTGTCCCTCATCTTCATATCTAAACCCATTGTCAGCTCTCCTCTATTACTAAACGCCTCCTTAGCTCAAAATACCTAAAGGAGTGTGTGCGTACTTCCCTCTCCCTCTTCTTGCTCTTTAAACACTTGGAAATTTCCGCAGCCAGCGGAGTTGTGTCACGGTGACCCCAACCTCATCCATTCGCTCACGCGTGGAAGGCCGAATAATTCACGTACTCAATCCCATAAATCACATAATCGTGACATTCTTGACAAAGAGTTTGATTTCGCTGAGGATACCACGATTTCTTCTTGATACCACGATACCGCTTAAGCATTTCATTTTCAACGGTCACCTTATAATTAGAGGAGCTAAATCACCATCTTTGGGCCGTCATTGATTATAAAGATGAAACGGTGATTTAACACGTCATGACGAGGACATAAGCTGCAGTAATTAAAGAGATAAAGTAAAGTTTAAACAACACATGCGACCATATTAATAAATGCTAGTTCCGAATATATTTTAATTCGAAACACTTCCAATTAAAATTGATACCGGGAGTTTAAAAAGAAATTTGTCCACGATGGCTTCTTCTTCTTCTAAGGATTAAGAGGAGCTAGGTTTGTAAAACGATGTTATGATAAGTTTAGTAGTGTGTCTGGACTGTTAGAGGAATTGAGATGGGAATCGCCATCTCAGCGTAGATTAAATTTTAGGCTTAACCTCTTAGCTAAATTTCAGGAAAACCATTTCTCTGACGACGTAAGAAACATACTATTAACCCCTTCGTACTACGGCAGATTAGATCGCGCCAATAAAATTAGAGAGATAGATTGTAGAACCGATAGGTATAAAATGTCATTTTTTTCCGCGTACCATTCGGGACCATAACAGCTGTGATTAGGGATTGGAAATTTAAATCCAGAATCGATTTTCGATTAATCGACATTCGATTTCGGTTTTAAAAATCGACTGTCTAAAAATTCGATTTTTTGTTCAAAATAATCGAAAAATCGACATCGAAATTTTTCAATAGTAAAGTAATTGTCTGCTGAAATACGGATGTGCTGTTTTAACAAAATGCGAAATATGGGTTAATGGAAGCACTAGGGATAAGAACTGAATACGGTTAAATTTATTAATACAGTTTATTATTTTAAAGATATTAATAAGGTATGCAGGAAAGTAATAATCCATACCAGATACTTATATACATATAGGTAATATAACAAGCAAATTATATATAATTTAGTAGCCCATGCGCAGAAGACGATATTCAGACTGGGCGAATCTATTTTGAAGAAGACGAGTGCTCTGAAGCGATTTATTGAGAAAACGTTTACAAAAAAGGCACAATGTAAACGCGTATTATCATTTCTGATCTTCGTCTCGCGGTCTACAATGTATTACATCCGAGCGTGAGTCCCCGCCTAGACTAGAATTATTGTAATAAAAATCCGCAGCCCCACAGTTGGCAACTCCAACCTGCCGGTGTCCGAAGCACTTTGCCTCCCCACCAGCGATGCAGAGTGAAATAGCGCGGAGCGGTGTAAAGCGAGGGGGCAAAATTCAAATGCTGTAGCAAGCTAAAAATCGAAAATCGATCGGCTAGAATCGATTGTGAACGATTTTTCAAAACAAAAAAACGACTACGATTAAATCGAAAATCGGAGTGTGATTATCGATTTTCGATTAAAATCGAAATCGATTTTCCAATCCCTAGCTGTGATCGTCGTCATGAACAGCGCAAATAGTGAGATTAGCTACATTGCAGATCTCTTTCTTTATATTTTCTACGTTCTTATTTATGCATGATGTAAATATTTATGTTCTTATTTATGCATGATATTTTTTATCTGTAGTAGTAGTCCTTGTACTTATGTATTTATGCATGCACTTATGTGTTTCTGCAAAATATTTTGAATCTGTAGTAGTAGTCCTTGTACCCCTTGACGATAGAATTTTTCTGGGTTAGTAGATTTTAATGGGCGCGTTGCATGTGTGGTATGCTGGTTTCAATGTAGTTTCGGTGTTCTGCCGTATAATTCACGCATGCCTGGTGTGGAAGCACCCCCTGCCACACACCTTTTAGGTTGATTGCACGGTATGACGTAGATGTAAGGTGAATCTCTCCTCAGACAGGTTTCAATTGAGCTGCTCCCTCCATGCTCGTCTATCCTGTGCTGCCTCCCTCAGCTCTTCGTAACTCCTTCCATTCATAATGTCCGTCAGCATGTGTCATTTCTTCGTCTTCCTCTACCCCTCTCTTTCCCTCAATCTTACCTTCCAATATTCTTTTCAGAAGGCAATCTTTCCTTTGGGATGTGTGTCCCATTCAGTTCGCCTTCCTCTTTCTAAACTGACCTGAAAATATTCCTTTCCTCATTCGCCCTTGCCAGCACTTCCTCGTTTCTCACTTTACCACTCCATTTTAATCATTCCATTCTTCTCCACAGCCGCATTTCAACACGCTCTCCTCTTTCGTCCGGACTGTCCATGTTTCTACTCCACAAAGCACAAAACTCTTCATAAAACATTTAGCAACTCTTTTTCCTCGAGCTTACATTGATTGCTGTGACTGAAAGTAGTTGGTTGACTTTACTGAAGGCCGCCTCTCTGTGATGTTCTACTTCTTATTTCCTCCGTACAACTTCCATTTCATGCGATAACACTTCCAAGGCATCTAAAGGATGGTATTTTTTCCATCCTTTTTTTATCCCCAGTCACACATTTAGAACTCCTTCCTATGGCTTATACTTTATAAAAATGTTACATTTACTAATTCAGAATTCCAGTTATTTGACAGTTAACACCCCGGGGGGGGGGAGGGAGGGTGTGAAACGTTGGTGCCTTGCAGCTAATAAATTCATAAAGAATTCAAATGCGATATGGTATTTTTTTCACAGTATTTATTTCAGGTCGACCGGTTTCGTCACATAGACGACCTGATGATGTCGCCTATGTGACGAAACCGGTCGACCTGAAATAAAAACTGTGAAAAAAGTACCATATCGCATTTCAATTCTAATTAGAATGGATTTTCACAAAGTTAAGCCAGAATTAATGGAGTTTAAAATAAATTCAAAAATGACGAGGGAATAGTAAGAGGATGAAAATTTACGATATCCAGTTTATGAAAAATTACACTTTCAACCATAAATTTTGCCAAGATTTCCAAGTCTTCTTTATGTCGAGGCAGAAATTGAGTTTCTCGACGACTACTAACCATAATGTTTAGGCGTCACATGCCATGAAATGTATGCGTAATCTATCTTTCGCAATATAATCATTTACATCATTGAATATAAACGATCAAGAAATATAGATTTGTATGTCTATGTATCTATTGATCTATGCATCCATCAATTCAGATAGCACGGATACCATTCATAAATCTAAAAATGTCAGCTTCTGCTCCGCCGTAATCTTTATTCGAAGCTTTGCGCACAATTGCTTTCATTCTTTTCCGCAGCAATTTGGTCATGATCCATAAACACCTCGCGGACCGAGCGACGTTGCCAAACGTGACACCCGAGTCCATAGCAACTCAACTCGCGCTCGAAATGATAAGTTTCAAACACATTAAATTCCATGCGGGTTGTCAACCACGCGGAATCAACCGCTCGAGTTGTCAAGCGAGTGAGATTATCTCGAGCGATTCAAACACACCCCCAGACTATTTATAGCGGGTATACGGCAAAATATTAGCATATCGATGTACGCAGAGTAATCGACATTAACATCTCAAATGCTGTTGTTCCCTCATGCTTCGGCGAGGAGTATGTTTTTTCCCTTTAATTTGAAATGAAGGCATAAATACTTCTTGATAATTTTGTGAATCTCGACGACAATCGCCATGACAAGGGGAAACAAGACGATTGGAACGAAGCTTCCCTTTAAGAAAAGTTCAAGGCGGAAACTTTCCTGCATAATGTGATCTTACCATTTCAGTCCAACAAGGTTAGTATTTAAGCCCGTTAGAAAGATGTCAGCAGTCACGAAGGATTTCAGCATTCATTTACAGAAAAATCTCGCCCATTGAGCAACTGGAGGGTAATTTTTTTCTGATTTTTAACATCACGAATTTATGACTACTAAATTAGAACAAATAATGACTAAATCATCAGTAATTTTATATGATTCTCCCAGTCTATGAGCTAATAAGGGTATTGAAACATGTTAATAAACGTTTGTTTTCGAATCAAAAAGCCTTTAGTCGACAAATAAGTAACTTTATCTCGACACAAAAACAGCTGAAAGAGATAAAATAGAAAAAAGATATTCGTGAAGGAGTAAGAGGGGAAATGCAGCTGCAGAAATGCATATAACGGTCAAACTTCGAGATCCATTGAAAGTAGCTTGGAAGAGCATCAGATAGCGACCAAAAAGAATTAATTTCGCCATTCCGCTGTTGCCGAACACGCCTGGTCAGCACCAGACCACGCAATCAATTTCGAAGTAACTAAAATCATCGCCAAGGAAAATAAATACTTCCCTCGGCTGAGACGGGAGGCGACCGAAATCGACAAGAATCCGAGTGAATTCAACTGGGAAGATGGCTGAATGCTCTCCTCTACTTTCAAACGGATTTTCAACAATCCAAGACCGTCCGACTCCTCAGCCAATCAGAGCGCTCCAGACTAGATCCTATCGGTTACTTAACGGACCAGAGCCCCTATATATTGCGGCCGAATAATATCCTGAGCATTCGGACCTGATGATGCTTACTGGAATGCCGGCGATACGGTCGTCCACTAAAATGCTGCAACGCAGGAAGAACCCGGAAAATTCTAATTTGCACGATAACTGCGGAAGCCTTCGTAATAATTTCACAGTTGGCTTCATTACAAAATTACATATTATTGACCGGAAGTACCCAAGGAGCTCTAGCAGTAAATTGGAAAGCATACGAGTCCTCAACTTTCTCGTGACAGTCGTGAGCGAAAATTAACCTTTTCCGCGTAGGACCTGGTGTAATGTGATTCCTATGAAGCTCCCTGAAAAAAAATTGTTCATGACTACGCGAGGCGTGCGATGGAACACCACGATTTAACTGGGAGGATTAATGGCAGTTGTCTCCGATCACAGCTGCTTACTAAACCTAGGGCCGTTATTTTAAAGATTTTCTCCACGAGGTAATTTGAAAAGGTGAACTAATTCAATGTTCCGAGTAAATTTCCGATGTCAATAATTTACTTAAAACAGAAACGAGGGTAATTTTAACAGATTTGGGCCTAAGGCAGTGGAAGTTTGTCACAATGAAAACAACAATAGCACTTTTCCATAAGTTTTAACAACAATTACGACTCGATTCAATAGTGAGTTGAAACGCGTCGTATCATTATTGAAACTTGTGGAAAAGTGAGATTGTAGTTTTCATTATGAAAAGGATACTAGTCGGTTGGAATATTTTCAAAGGAAGAGGATTTCCATCGGGCTTAAAATGCCATCCTATTAAAGGTCAATGCCGATACTAGAAGACGTAGTTCTTAACGATAATCAGTCGCGCGTTGGTAGCAATTATCTCAATTTACCTCCCTAACGGTGTCTTTCACGGAACTTTCCGATCGAAAGATAACGCGTGATATACGGATCGATTGTTCTTCGCATTCCAGCACGAGGACGCTGGGATTGTTTAGATTAGTATTGATTTAAATGTCTTTAAGAATCATTGCAGTGTATTTCCTACAATTTTTGCTGCAAACAGTTTTAATCGACATATATATCGAGCTATCGAGTATCTATTGTCACTCAAGTTCATACTTGAGGGTGTTGGATTGCTGAGAAGATCAGCTTTCGCAGCGAAAAAAATACGACAGTAATCGACGATTTTTCCATCGACCAACTATCGAGCGATGAGCGGAGTCTAAGGGTGCTTTCGATTTAGAACGGCGATCGCCGGCGATAGACGGCAGTTGCGGAAATAGATCTTACCTTGTTTCGGCTCTCCTCATAGCGGAGAGCCACCGATAGCCGGCGATATACGACTATTCAGCTAAATCGAAAGCACCGCGGCGTGGCGATCGCCGTCTATCGCCGGATATAGCCGCAAATCGAAAGCACCCTAAGAAGAAGGTATCTTCTACGGCGGAACTTCACGATCGACAGGTTCCGCGACAATTGCTGTCGTAATTTCACCGGGTAAGACGAACTTTTCCACAATTACGTGCTTAAGAGGTGAAAACTGGAAATCAATGGATTAGTATTAGCGATAGATATTTTCGATCAAAGAATAAGTTGGCAAAGAGAGCCAATCGCGGAACTTTTGGATCGATAAGAAAGGATCATTGAGATGGATGGAGAAATCATTACGTCGCCACACTGTTGCCTGGCAACCGAAATAACGATAATATTGGGTATCGCTGCTCTTTTGTATTTAAACAAATAAATAATATATGCAAAGTGAATACACATAAAAGACGGAAGTACATGTTGATTTATAACAAGTTATCGATGGAAAACATAGTGAAATTGCAGAAATTAGTGAGTTACCCCGCGAGCGCTATGGGAAAATGAGGGTCAACGAAGATGGCGGACTGGATTCAGCTTCTAGCATTGGCCAGCATAGCAAATGCCTTCTCCATATACCTCAATGGTATTTACGAATAAGTCTCGTTCAAATAAATGCCAGTCGTAAATCTGACAAGTGATCTTACATTGTACAATAAGGCGGGAAATTTTCAATCGACATGCCAGCACGTTGAAGACCCAGTTCACGTCAACGCGCCATGTACATCTACCATCACGTCTCAACACCAATACATCACCTGGAAACTCATTGACACTTTTATGTCGATCGTGACAATGATATGTATAACATAAAATACGAATGCTGATTTCTCGTTGGACTCTTAAGGAGATTCCACAACGACTGAGTGACTCAAAGGAAACACTAAAGTCCAAGTTTTTAAAAAATGTTTTTAAAATCATGCTTTTAACGATGCTGTGCGTTAGCTATTTTAAACCAAAATTAAGGCTCAAGGAATTCCAGTCATTCTACGACAAAATTTATAATGATGACTTTTTTATATGCTTTTCTTAAGCTCACATTTCCCTGGATCCATAGGTCCATGGGTACATGGTTACCACATCATTTTACCCTAATAGTTAGCACTTCATTCCACTATAAACATGAATCTAGTGGAAAAGTGTCCAACTTTCGTCCCGTAGGTCTTCCAGAGGCGTTGCATGCAGTCTGTATCAAAGCAATTTTTTTCCTCGTAAACAGTCGTAGTTTTTTAGTCCTAGCTAATAAAATGTTTATAAAACAACTTGTTGTTTGTAAACTTTTTATTAACTAGGAATAAAAAGTAAAAAATAAAAAAAAAAGAATTTTTGAGAATGCTGTTCTAAAAAGATATTTAAAAAATCTAAAAACAGAAATATCTGAACATCGCACTAAAAAAAGAAAAAAATTATATTTTCTCGATGACGGATCACGATTTAGCCTAGTACTGGAATTGAGCAAATTCATTCAGGGATATTAGCCATACAATGATCGGACCACAAACGAAAAGCGTGGAGCGCGACCTCGTTTACATTTTGCACCTAAGCTTAAGTTCATTTAAAGACTTTTATTTTATTTTTATTATTTTATTTATCTTTACTACCCCGAATACAGCACAATGGGCCAGTTTACGTCGGGTGAATAACAGTAACAACGTACGAGACACAAACACCCATGTCCTGGGCAGAAAATATATTTTACCCAGGCAGGACTCGGGCCGCCGGCCAGATCGGACCAGAGATGAGACGAGCTGACGGCCCATTTTCTTCTCGTTTTGTTTCAAATACCAATACTTGTGGGTTAAAATCGTTAAAATAATGTCGCTTTGTTCGAAAATTCTCTCAGAAATCCAGAAATAAGTGTCACTGTTCGGGCCCTATTTCGAAAATTCTTGGTCACTATTGTCAATATTTATTCGGCCAATAGTGTCGGAGGCCTCCATAGACGCCGATTGCAGCGCCAATTCTGTGAAATTAATCCATTTTGACTTCAATCTTCGCAGTAACTAGGTAATGACTAAAAAAATAGGGCAGTAAGACGCATCTTTTTATTTTTAATCAATTTACTGGGAGTTTCCGTTTCTAAAAACAGTTTTGCCATTAAAATAGCTTTCATATTAGATAAAAAATATTTTATTTTTCCTTTCCTTTTTCCCATCCTCACATTGAACAACATTGCAAGTTCAACATACAATAAAATACGCGCGGATAGATAACCTTTCGTTGTTTACATCAGATGAAGGACATATTTTTCTATCAATATCCAAAATATAGTTAAAATGGCATTTTTTTGCTGCCAGCTTTGGCACTATACGCCTAAAAATGATTTTCAGTTCCAGCTGCCGCGACCAGAGTCCGTCTCAAGGGCGCACCGGAGAATCAGTGGCGGAATCTCTCTCGCCACCACTGAGCTAAGTTCGCGCTCTACAGTCTTCCATAACTACTGCCCCTCGCCGCCTCACGTCTGTATTGTACGTCAGTGTTAATACATACACACATACCAATAGCATACATGCAGACCAATAAAATACATACATTCATACCAATCACGCCGTTCCCTTCCGGGGTAGGCACAGTCACTAAGTTTCACTCAAAAATACATGTTTGTACACCTAACTCTGCTTTAATAATTTCCTCCACACTGACCTACCCTTGCAAGCCTCATTTGCCTCATTTACCCCCATACACTGCTTCATACACGCTCTCCTGTTTTTAAAACTTCTAACATTCCTCCTCCTAAGAATTTCCTCAACCAAATTCAACCACAACTTTCTCGGCCTACCTCTACCTCTCGCACCATTCATTTCAATCATATATATCTGTTTCGTTATTCGACTCTCATCCATTCTCTTAACATGGCCAAACGAACGAAGCACACTCCTTTCATATATGTCAATTACTGGAACATCTAACCCACATTCATGTATTACCCACTCATTCCTGACCCTATCCATCCTACTTTTGCCACAAAAACTCCTCAGACAACTCATACCTACAGCGTTTAGTCTGCTCTTATGTCTATCCTGACATGCCCAGTGTTAATGAACGTATGTTAATCGGAATCTCGGAATTATTATTTAAGTGACAACTCTTCATTGTCCTTTCTCGGTGGTACTGCCTTAACCCGTTTCCCTACGGTAGAAATGTTCGTATTCATGAAACTTCTTTCATTAACGTGCATTCCTCGAAGTCATACGAGCAGGAATAATGCACATATTTTGCACTGATTGGCTGGCGGCTTGCACGAAAACCCGTCGTTGGAAAGAATATATGAAGGGGTCGGAGAATAAGAGTGCCAAGCAACATTTTTGGTGACACCTAGAGTCATCTACATCGCGACAACTATACTACAAAGTGTAGCTGTAGTTGTGAAACTTAATAGTGTAGTTGGCGTAATGTAGAGGACTTTGGTGATACCGAGCTTTCAGTGCCATCTGCTATTTTTAATCGTGCCTAAAAAGAAGTCAGTGCGCTGTGTGCAATCAATGAACGGATCTTTGAAAACAGTGTAAATACTTACATTATTCCCATTTACGGTACGATTACACGGTTTGTACGAACTTTTTCAATGCTCTCCCTTCAAATTATGCAAATTTTGCTCGACACTCTTTTTCCGCGACTCCTTGGCATCAGTATCTGTTCGAAAAGAGCAAGTAGCGAAGAGTTTTCGGCAGAATGAACGATATAAGCAGTAATTTGGAGAAAACAATTGCAGCCTGAACTATCAACTAAAAAACTTGCATTAGCAAACACACTTTCTCATGATTATGCACATAGCGATCTGAACAAAATATGAACGAACGAACGCACACTTATATTTAAACATGCATGACGCATTAATCAAATCACAACAGTCGATTTAATGACAGATTTTTGCACATAATAATTCTGATCCTGCCATGTTATGAAATATTGTTATGATTCCACTAAAATTTACAATGTATACGATACTAACCACTTCATCTGATTTTAGCGATTAGTGAAAATGACGTCCTTCAATGGCATTTTTATCTCAAGTAGTCTCCGACGAAGGAAATGCTCACTGATAAACCAAGCATTGATCTCCTTTCGTCAAGAATTTTCCAATATTATCTGCTATACATAAAATTCTCATATAATTTGTACGCGTATACGCAGTCCATTAAAAATAAATGAGGATATGACAGAATGGATGGATCTTGGTAGAGGAGTAAGGCAGGGATGCTGTCTGTCGTCAACCTTATTCAATATATATGTTGAGAACATGATCCATAAATCTTTTGACGGGAGAGAGGAAGGAGTCAGCATTGGAGGTAGGAAGATAAGAAGTATAAGATTCGCAGATGACATGGTAATATTAGCGGATGATATGCAATCACTTCAAAGTTTGATAAAGGTTTTGGAAGAGGGGATATGGGATGAAGATAAACCTAGGAAAGACAAAGGTGATGCCAGTAAACTGTGAAAATTATACAAGTGTGAAAATAAATGAAGGTGTAATAGGAAAAGTGAAAAGCTACCGGTACCTAAGAACGATGGTGACAGACGACTGGAGAAGTATTGCAGTAATAAAAGCAAGGATAGCAATGGCAAAAGAGGCCTTCAGCCAGAAGAAAAACTTGCTATGCAATAAAAGCTTGGATCTGGAGCTGATAAAGAGATTAGCTAAATGTTATTTATGGAGCGTTTTCATGTATGGATGTGAAGCGTGGACATTAGGTAAGAGGGAAAGGAATAGAATAGAAGCTTATGAAATGTGGGTGTGGAGAAGGATGGGAAAAGTAAGATGGGTAGATAAGATGAGAAATGAAGAGGTTTTGAGCAAAGTAAAAGAAGGAAGATCGCTCCTAAAGGAAATAAGGAAAAGAAAAGGAAACTGGCTGGGCCATGTGATGAGAGGGAAAACTATAATAACTGTGGCACTTGAGGGTTCAATTGAAGGAAAGAAAAAGAGAGGAAGGAGAGGAACTAAATTGGTGGATCAGGTGAAGAACATCAGCTATGGTAAAGCAAAGAAGGAAGCTCGGGACAGAAGCGGATGGAGACATCAGTGGTGCACGGGACCTGCCAGCAGGCAGAACACCAGATGATGATGATACGCAGTCCGATTGAGTTTTCATGAATCACTCGCGAATTAATTTTCACAAAATAAATTACCGCAGGGCACGGACTTTACGCGGAGAAATTCGTCCGCCATGCCGGAATATGGAAAATATCACAACGTTTACGAAGCGATCTGACCGGGACAGCTCGATATGTTAAATGCAACCGGCTGGTTGGATCCGAAAATTCCCTCGACCACATTCAACCACAACTTTCTCGGCCTACCTCTACCTCTCGCACTATGCATTTCACTCTTATACTATATCTGTTTCGTTATTCGACTCTCATCCATTCTCTCAACATGGCCTACAAAACCAACAAAACAACAAAAACAACAAAACCAACGAAGCACACTCCTTTTATATATCGACCGCTCCTAGCCGCAAAGTAGTATCTCAAAACATCATTCCATTCCGGCGTGTCTTGAATTCCTATTCCACAAAATCGTGTGTGTAAAATTTGAGCCGCATAATCGGATCTGAAATTTCGTCCATAAAATCGTATGTCAGAATACCAGTCCACAAAGCCGTGTCTCGAAAAATCAGTCCAGATAGCAGTATCTTGGCCAATAATTTAATTTTCCTTTTGGGAACTCGATTTCCATTCATCTTTTTAACATTATAATATATTAAAATATATGATATAATTAATAAAATTATAATATAATTTTTAAAAAATGAATGAAAATAGAGTTCCCAAAACGAAAATTAAATTATGGGCCGAGATACTGCTTTCTGGATTATATTATAATTTTATTGATTATATTATATATTTTAATATTTTATAATTTTAATAAGATGAATGGAAATCGAGTTCCCAAAACGAAAATTAAATTATTGGCCGAGATACTGCCATATGGACTGATTTTTTCGAGATACGGCTTTGTGGACTGGTATTCTGACATGCGATTTTATGGACGAAATTTCAGATGCGATTATACGGCTCAAATTTTACACGTACGATTTTGTGGAATAGGAATTCAAGACACGCCTGAATGGAATGATTCTTTGAGATACTACTTTGTGGCTAGGAGCGGTCGATATGTCCATTACTGGAGCAACAATGGAGGAAACAAAATATAACCGTTATTATTCAAGGCGTGCGTTGTAACCAGGTGTAACGAGAATGCAGTCATGGCGAGTGAAGTGACGAAGATGATATTGTAGGGCATCGCAATTCCATATCTCCAATTGGCCAATTTTGTTCTCTCGGAATGCGACTAGAAATTTATAACCCTGGACTTGTTTACGCACCGGATCAATCGTACTTCAACTGACAGATTCGATTGTTCACTATAGATATTTTCAGTCCGCGCTCGTAAACCAAGCGATCTGAGTCGGCTTGATCGGAATTTTCACATCGGTCCGAGTTCAGATAGATCTGAGATCGATTGGTTAACGTAGTGATCGTTGCAAAACAAGATTTTCGACTCACATTACACCGGAACAGGGCTGGATCTTGTGTTAACCACACTCATGGGCATTCGATATCCTCAGGGAATCCCTTAGTTTCTCCATGACTCACTGAAGCAAAGTATGATCACAGAGTCACCGAACTTAAACTATTTCACCCCCGTCAAGGCGACCGCTTGGTTACGTGACACCGACTTCAATCCTGAGTCAGCAGGATCGAAATAAAGAGAGCTGAAGAAACATAGAGCGAATAAGTTTTAGAGGCGAAATGATTCAGAATAAATCGGCTTCTAATTACACGATATCAAATACAGGCAGTAATTTGAGGAAACAATTGCAGCCTGAACTATCAACTAAAAAACTTGCATTAGCAAGCACACTTTCTCATGAATATACACATAGCGATCTGAACGAAACATGAACGAACGAACGCACACTTTTATTTAAACATGCATGACGCACTAATCAAATCACAACAGGAGATTTAATGACAGATTTCTGCACATAATAATTCTGATCCTGCCATGCTGAAATCAGGCTGAAATGCAGTGGCAGGAATACTTACCGGCTTTCCATTCCGAGGGCCCGAATTCGTATTCCGGCGACGGAGGAGTTTTCAATCACAATTCCGATCCAAATCCATCTGGATAAAACACATCAAGAACAAGGATTCGCGACACAGCCATTCCTCGGACTGAGATTCGATCCCACCGCCTCTGAATGTGCACTGAGCGCTTCTGCTTTCGCCCGGCCGTCCTCTTCCATTGAGAATTTTTTAGGAGTTTTGACGGTGCCAGGCGCTCTCTCAAGAGCCGAGGAAGCAGTGAGCACTCGCATTTGAGAGCTGGACTCCATTATCCACAAAGTCCAAGCCAAGTTTGATAGCGGGTGTTTTTGACGTATAACTGAACCTAAAGAATATTAACTCCACAGTCAAATGCGAGACAAAGCTGTTTAACTCTAAAGGCCACTTAACACGGTACATTAGACCATTAAAACGAATGTATGAACTCTTTCATGAGGAAAATAGTACCCTGTAAATCGGCGAATCGTTTGATCGTTTGAATGACTGAACGGAAAATAAAACCTGTTCTAATTACGGTCATATTCTTGTACATTTTATTATACATTCGTTTGTACAATAAATTCTACCGTGTAAAGCGGCCTCTAGCAATCGAATTCCAATCAGAGCCGTCTAGCAATTTCCTCGAGTAGCGTATAATACGAACCACAAAATGATTTAGTCGCTTTAAACGCCTGTATGGACAAACAGTTGAGTGTTTGAATGCAATATGCACAAACGGTGTTTTAATTGTGCAGAATGAATATACATAATAGATTAAAATGTTTGGAATCGTTGCCTAGGCAACGTGTTGCCTGAATTTCCACATTTAGTTCGCCCAGTCCTTGGCGCTACTTAGAGAATAGTCTTCTCAGTCGACTCGTAAATGGCCGTTGTTAATTGTTGTTAATGTGAGACTGGTAGACATTCAATAACGATCGAGGAGATATGAACTACTTGATGGTGTGAATAATTGCTGGCTATTTTTGAGACCTAAATATTACTTTGTAAATGCTAGAGAGGAAATATCTACTACTGGAAGTGTGTAAGAGGCATATGAAACTTCCATCCTGAACAGACGCCGACGGTTGCCAGACTCTGATATATTCACGAAGTGCTAAGAAGTTGCATTGTTAGAATGCAATTGTGTATTTGTGCAATTAAATTTGGAGAGGAATTAAATATATCTGTAGACCGGACGATACTCAAAAAGTGTGCAATTTCATCCCGCGTATGGTACTACATTTTTATCCTCTGCATTATGATTACTGGTAAGTAAAACCGGTAAGACGTGTTTATTAACTATCTGTCGACTGTATTTACATTTGAACTGCCGTCTTTCATCACTAGGCGACGCCACTATCCACAAAGTTGTTTGTTTATGGATTTCTAGGCAACTGTTTGTGGCGAAGAGTCAGCAATCCATATGTATATTCATGTCGTGCAGTTAAAAATATTACTTCAATAAATATTGTCAATATTTAATTTTCAATTATCATTCAAAAGAAGTTGAAGAAGACATAACAGGTGAACGAAAGTGACTACAGGTTAGAATGCGAATTGGTAGGAGAGATTTTTTTGAAAGACTCAAGCTTGATGTCTCCTTCTCAGAGAACTGGAGTTACTTACTTAAACGCGATCGGAGTGCTTCAAAACAAATGTATTTCACGTTGAAAAAAATGTCAAACCTCGAATTCAACGAGGAGATTACGTATTCGCTGAGCAGTTCAGGCGAAATCGAGGCTTCACACCACTTTTCATACTCCACAGCAATTCACGTTTTAAATACTCAGCAACTAAGTGAACTGTTACATGTTTATTCCATCGCGACATATTGGCCAGATATCGATGAACTTGACTAAAAGAAGCGTCTTCAGAAGCGTCCCAACCTTCAGTCTCCTAGGAGTTGGTGAGCCTATTCGACAAAAAAATAGAATTAAATGATTCGCTCGGACTAAACTGTATCAATAAACTACTGAACTGAATTAAGATGACCGCACACGGCAACAAAATTACCTGATATTCGACTAAACCACAAACTGCATCAGAATATTTTGAGAGCCTTTAGCTAAGAGGTGGTGTACATATAGAACCTGGGTGCCTCTCTAAACCTCAGACTCTTCCAATTCTAATAATTCCTGTGATACCGATACATAAATCCTCAAGGACATATATTTTTTCAGATATTGGTGACCCACCTGATAAGGTTGCCATGTATTTCGAGTCATTTAAATCAGGTCTCTCTGGAGTGCATACACGTTACATTTCCCATGTAAAAGAACTGGTATTTTTCGTCAAAAATCTCGGTAAGTAGTTCGGTAAGGGGCTGATATTCATAAACAGCATCATCCGCATATGGTATAACTCGCACGTTTACATTTCCAATCAAAACACCGTCGTTTTCACTATATGCATCTCTAATACATTTATTCATAAATACATTAAACAGCCATGGTGACATTACGCATCCTTGCTTTACGCCCTGTTTTATTGCAAACCAATCACTCAGAACCCCGTAAACTCTCACACTTGCCTTACTATTATCATACATCGCCATCATAACATTCAATAACTGCCCATTCACTCCATAGTCCTTCAAAACCTTCCACAACTTCTTTCTATTTACCCTGTCATATGCCTTCTCTAAATCAACAAACGCACAATACACTTTCTTTCGGGTGACCATACATTTTTCTATCACTTGCTGAAGCACGGAAAGCTGGTCACTGCATCCTCTCCCAGACAAAAACCCACACTGCACGTTCCATATTCTGTCAGAAGTAATATTCCTCACTCTTTCGATTGAAATTTTTCTGCCAAACCTACCTTAAAATTAGACCTCTGTCGAATGTTTCCCTTCACTCTCCGACTGTTTGGTAGCTGACACCTTTGGTAGTGTAGCTGATTAATTGACGTGCTCCCTAATGCAATTTTTTTAAATCTGCCGAGTAGTGCCGATCACACCATGTTTTGTAACTTCCCTGCATGACTCTTGTGTCACGTTTATATAGTTCCAATACATATAATTTTAGTATTTTCTGTAGCATTTGTAACATACCCATAGTGTGGTGCATGTTGGTGAAAGTTAATTTCCTCACTCTAGTTCATGTCGTTGATAAGTCACCCCCTCTGCCAAACACTCTTGTGGTGGCTTGCAGGGTAATAGATAGATATAGGTGCAATTCAGTCCTAGCCAACCTTCTCCCATCTCGCAACCTAAGTGGCGCAAATGGCTTTTATTGTTCATCGGGTCCCCGGATTATCAACCAACAAACTGGGGGGAAAATGTCATATACGTGGACAATTAACCGAGTAACAACGCGGTACGCCGAGTTTACGAGGTACGTCGTTATTATTCCGTACATATTTTTACTAACGAGCTATGTTAAGGTGAAGGGAGACTGACATTTACATTCAAGTTCAAGATCAACGGGATAGAAATGGCGACCCGCTTTCACCCGAGGGGTTGGGAGAAGGTGAGCACATGAGCACTTTAGAATACGTTAGGTTCGTGGAATACTTAGTTATCAATAAGCTACGTTCAAACTTTCAAAAAAGTCAACAGAGACTATCACTTCGTTTATCAATAGATCTCAGATCGATCTGAACTCGGACCGGTCTGAAAATTCCAAGCGAGCCGACTTAGATCGCCTGGTTTACTAACACGGACTGAAAATATATCGGACTCGATAGTGAACAATCGAATCTATCAGTTGATGCAAGATTGTAAACAAGTGCAGAGTTGCAAATTTTCTGTCGCATTCCGAGTGAACAAAATTGCCAAATTAGAGATAGAATTGCGAACGTCAACGTCACTTCAGTCGCCATGACTACACTCTTGTTACTACACGCCTTGAACAATAACATTTTTTTTGTTTCCCAATGAAAACCGAAAGAACAACGAGAAACGCTACAAACCCGCTGGTTCGGATCGATCTGAAATCTCAGACTGGCTGAGAGAGCGGGCTGAGTCAGCCCTCTTCTCAGATCGATCCCACTAGCCCATTTCTTTTACCATTCCGAGCTGATCCGTTCAGTCCGATCTGAGATCGATTGGTAAACGTAGTGTATAGAAACGATCAGGGTTGCCGATCCCCCTCAAAAGCTATAGCGCAAATTCCCCCAAATTCCTATTTCCCCCAAAAATTTGGTTATTCCTTCCTGTTCCATATTTTAAATTGGATTAATAAATAAATTTAAATAATAGTATCATTGAAAGGTTATATTTAAAAAAGAAAAGGATTACAAGTTAGAACAAAAATCTTTATTTTTATTCAAAAAAAGTCCTATCCTCTTTTTATGTAAAATATTTCATTTGTTCCCTTCTTTCATGAAAATATTTTCTCCAAATCTTACCCCCTTTTCCCCTCTGCCACCAAAACAACGTTTAGAATGCCTCAGATTACGTTTTTCACTCTCGTGATCCAGATTTTATGTAACCTCCGCGTAGGCAGCCCTGGGGGTCTATTCTGCATATCCTCGGAATTTCCGAGTCTCGACAGTGACGAAATTTTGACGTCAGAGCCGCGTAAAATTCAAAGGGGAGCTTTGGAAAGTAGAGATTTGTCGGGGAATTCGACGTCACATCCACGGATTTACCGAGGTTCGACCGCGTCGATTCCTTACTGAATAAGGCCCCTGGTGACGATGTAGTAATACTTTTCTGGCTCCAGTGGCGCTGGTGTTAGGTTCTCACCTGCTAAACCGAAGGTCGTGGATTCGACTCACCTCCTGGGTGGAATTTTTATCACTAACGGCACGAATGTCGGTGTTCGTCTGTTATCTTTGTTATTCACCCGATTTCAATTGGCCAATAGATTGTAAAAATAATTAAATAAAACATTAGCTTCTGTACGAAAAAGGTAACAAGTTTCTAGAATAAGTGTGGAACATATTTAACGCACGAAATTGTAATATCGATGTACGTCGTAGATAACGATCGCAATGAGCGCAATTTCGTCCGATGTACACGATAATAAATCCTGAAGATCGACAAACGTAGTCTATGCAGGAAACTTAATTCATTGCATTATAAATACGAAACCGAAAATCAGATAATAGAGCAGCGACGATACGGTAATAAAAGTCTCATTTGGGAATGAATTGGGTCACAAAACATCCATCAAACGCAAATATTTAGCTGAAATATCGCCCCTTCGATACCACGAGTTTTATTTGTACCCGGCAGCCGTGTGATTTAACTCTTCGGACCGCCTAGAGGAATATTGGTAACGATAGTGCTCATGAAGGTCATTCTTAAGAATATTCATTCATATACCAGCAAGCCATCAAATATATACCTATCCCCATTTCAAATACCTTGGAATCAAACATTTAAAAAATGATTTCCAAAGTTTCCAAAAATCCCCAAAAACATTTTGCGGCTTCTCTCAATAAATACGCCACCATTCCATGTATACTTGACAGCTCTCTGGTACAATATATTTTTTTTAATTTCAGCAACAAAAACATTGCTGGTTAAATATACATTATTACAAGAAAAACCTCATATAAAAATTTGACCTCAATCCTCGATGTTAATTAATAATTATGTGAAGATACTTGAAAAGTAGATCTTTTTTCTAATCTGGTAATTGCACAAGGATTGACGGTTAAAGAGTTTTGACTTGATGCACAGCATAGAGTCATATACTCTAATAGAGCTCATGGAGACGATGATACAAGTCTTTGAAATGTGACTCTAAACAGGCGCATTTGAAGGATCTCTCTCTTGGAACATGTGACAAGTGATTGACATATGCAAGTCTTTGATTAACGATGATACATGTCTTTGAAATGCGACTCTAAACAGACGCATTTGAAGGATCTCTTTGGTGGAACATGTGACAATTAATGGACATATGTAATCTCAATAAAAATAGAATGACCGCACTAGCAGTTAGAATGTTATATTCCTAGTTTATTAACAGAAAAAAGTTTAACTAAATTATATTTGGTTTTTGCTTTGCAGCGGGAGTTTATTGACTACGCACTTTCCGGTTTTCCGAATATGCTATCCGTAGAACAACTTTGTTCCACTGTAGAAGCTCATGCAAACCTGCAAGAAACTCAGTAACTTTAAACAAAATATATATTTTAGGTTAATGAACCCTCTGACTACCAAGGTATAATACAAGACTACGTCGCTTGCTGCGATGCATCGTATGTAGTGACTTTAGCGTCATCTACTTCAGGCGCAAATTAAAAAAGATCTTTAAATAAGACGATAATGGGTTATTAATTTATCAATAATTATTTTAATTGTTTATACTCAGTGAATTTGTTAACAAAAAACAATGTTATGATTTCGTTATGAAAAAGTCACGTGGCCTGCATGGTCCGTATCAAAATAACAAACATGGCGGCAAGTCGTGAATGTGAGAAGCGACCCGGGCGGCATTATTGCTCAGCCAGTTGGTGCAATAATTTTTCTGGCTGCAGATTAGACAAAAAAATTGCATTTTGCGACTTCCCGAGTGATTTAGCGAGGTAATCACGGTGTGAATAAGATGGTTAGATGTTTTACAGTTATGACCGAAGCCTGCTCTTACTTTTGTGTTGACATCTAATTAATTAATTTGGCCTATGGTCCTATAGTATGGCTATGCGAGGATTTATGTAATTTTATGCCAAGTTTGAAAATTAATTCCACTTCATTTTTTCAAATGTTATGTTGAAGTTTTTGTAATAATGTAAATTGTGCCTTCAGTATCATTATTCACAATAAAGTTTCTGTGAATTCCATTTGGTTTCTTTTCATTGGAAATTATGTACCAAACCTAAGAAACAATATCAAATATCAGGAGACCTCGTGAATTTTCATGATTTGGACCAATATCGGAAGAATGTAGAGATCATGTTATAAGCTATCGCTCAAGGTTTCAGTGCTTCGGTTTAAATTTGGCGGGGTTATCGTGGTTGGGATGCGCCTGACCGCTAGAGTGCTCTGCTAGTAAAGCATTACTGTTGAGGGAAGGGGAGCGTCGCGGTCTTGGTATAATACGTATAATATACCACTTCACTAATGCACTCGCGTGAATTTTCATGATTTGGACCAATATCGGAAGAATGCAGAGATCATGTTATCATCTATCGCTCAAGGTTTCAGTGCTTCGGTTTAAATTTGGCGGGGTTATCGTGGTTGGGATGCGCCTGACCGCTAGAGTGCTCTGCTAGTAAAGCATTACCACAGAGTATACTCTGTGGCATTACTGTTGAGGGAAGGGGAGCGTCGCGGTCTTGGTATAATACGTATAATATACCACTTCACTAACGATCAGAGCAAATTAGTTACTCCATTAATTCATTTTTTATAACAATTTTACTATACCTTTCAGAGCTATAATATCATGTTTACTTAACCTTTGTAAGATCTATTAACGTTTTTAAACATAAAATTCAGAAAAATAAAACAATATGTTGTTTAAAAAATATGAGAAAAGAGAGGGGAAAAACTTGGGCAAGAAGATTCCTTCCTCTATGTCGGAAGTACCATTACGTGGAACGGAAGAAGTACAACGGAAATCTAGCGCCGAAGAGCCCAAGCTAAGAAGGCATTAATGGGAAGAGGACAACTGCTGTGCTCAAAGAAGACAGGACTACAAACCAGGAAACGGTATGTGAAAACATTCGTACGGAGCGTGACACTCTATGGATCGGAAGCACGGACCATTGGAAAAGCAGATCAGAATAGACCAGAAGCCTTCGAAACGTGGTGCTGGAGAAGGATGCTGAAAATAAAATGAAAAGACAAAGTTATAAATGATGAAGCGTACAGAAGATTAGAAGAGGAAAGTACAATATGAAACACCATACAGAAAAAAAATAACCAGTTGGACTGGACACACTCTGAGACACAATAGGTTTATGAAGAACCTAATAGAAGGTAGAATAGAGTGAAAAGTCCCCAGAGGAAGACCCAGGAATAAGTTCATGGACCAAATAATGAGGATATTACATAGGAAGAGAGACCAGAAGGTAAGGGAACTAGCATTAGATAGGGAAAGTGGAGAGCAACAGTCAACCAATATTAGGATCAAACAACCAATGAAAATGTCGGTCATACGTATCAATGTCATTTTATCTGAGAAACAATAAAGTGGTGATATTTCATCTCTCGAGATAACGACTAGGAACTCTTCCGGAATTTCCTTTATATTCGGCCTGATTATGTCGGTCAACTTCAAATTGTTTCCTAGCAAGGCCTAGGAATAAGGAATCGATGTAAAGAAATTATCCAGCGTAATCCCTCAACCGCATATAAATATGGCATTGCCAAGTCTATAACTACCCTCATGCCATTAACGTTTTTAAACATTCGTTTTCAGTAAAATAAAACAATTTGTTGTTTAAAAAATATGAAAAAAGAGAGGGGAAAAACTTGGGCAAGAAGATTCCTTCCTCTATCCCGGAAATACCATTACGTGGAACGGAAGAAGTACAACGGAAACCTAGCGCCGAAGAGCCCAAGCTAAGAAGGCGTTCATGGGAAGGGGACAACTGCTGTGCTCAAAGAAGATAGGACTACAAACCAGGAAACAGTATGTGAAAACATTCGTGTGGAGCGTGACACACTATGGATGGTACATGCACTTAACTTTAATCAATTATGTTAGAACTATTGGGGTAAATAAAGAGGACACTACGTAATAAAACTAATTAGATTGGATATTTGGGGAGGTTAAGGTCATTTGCGCCATAGGGGATATGTAAGGGAGGAAGGGGGGATGGAAAGTCGGCGTCGGCTCTGCTCTTAACGAAAGGCGCCAAGGGGACCACGGTTAAACGTCTCATCCGACAGACGGAGTACTGCACATGAAGTGCCATGAAGTAAAACTCTAGTATGGATCGAGTACCCTCTGAAAAACATCCGCCTCAGCAGGGATTTGAACCCTGGCCGCCGCCGCGTGTGATAGGCTAGTACTCTAGCCACCACACCAACCCGGTCCCCATCAAGCTGATTCTTGACAACGGGAATGACAAAGATATTGTTTAACCTTGCTCTCTCCGTACTATCCTTTGGATAGCACGACGGGATGGACGAATTAGTGACTGTAAAGCAAGAATATCTACATATACCAACTACCCTGCGAGGCGCCGCATAGGCGAGTGGCAGGGGGTGTTGGACACCAGTCGTGTAAGGATGTAAGGGATTAGGTTTTGGTAGTTGAAAATGTGTAGTGTATCATGGGAGTGTTTTTAGTGGGTTTCAGTTTTCATTATGGTCGCTTATTGTGCGCGGAAAGAACGATTTTTTTGTACCTACCTGTTCGGCAATGATTCCCTCGTATTTTATCGCTTCTGTAAGACCTAGAGATGTAGTGAGGCGTCATGTCAAGCCCATTTCACACGGGGAACGTAACTGCACAACCTAATGTACAGGGTGCGGCAGTGTAATTTTTTCTGTTGCCATTTTTATAATTATACATATAATGACCAGAATACCTTCAAATTTCAGCATAACTGTGTCTTACTCTGTGGTTTGAGTCAAAATTGAAGCAGAAGCCTATAGGCTAGCCGTAGGCTCCTATAGGAGTCTACGAATTTTTACTAAATTTTGGTTTTTCTTTATTACCCTTCATTAATTTTACTGTGTGTAATAGCTTGTAAGTTATTTTACATTATGTATTCATCTCTTTGCCCTAAGGGGTGTAGTACCCAGAGCAAATTAAACAATAATTATAATTATTATAATGACTAGGGTTTACAGCTAAGAATTCGAAATTTTAGCGAAAACCGTGTATTCAGAAATATGTGACGAGTGTCATAAGGCTACGTGTCAAAATAGCATTAAATTGCTAAGAAACCAAATCGGTAACATGCAAATTTTTCATTTTCTTTCCTGCATATCACTAATAAGTGCGAGTATGCCAAGTTTCATGCAAATCAATAAACAAAAATCGCACCAACCGCTCTAAGGAGAAGCCTGCGCTTTGAAGTATTCATTTCTTTCGATGCTCAAAATTTGCCGTTTTGAGTAAATTTAGGCTTTGCGCTGCCCATTTTTTTATTTTTTTTATTTCATGTAAATACCTTTTCGACTAAATCTTTTAGGACAAAGCGTTAAACCGAAGCTTCAACTACGTCGCAAAAACCAGTAATTGTACTGACTCCAGCCACGAAAATGAGTGTCAACGAAGATGGCGGACTGGCTTAAGCTGCCAGCATAGCAAGTGCCCTCTCCATATACATCAATGGTTAGAAGAAAACCTATTAACACCATAATGTGTCTATGGGGTTTTTTCAATATCTACACGAATCGATGCAATATTCCACAGAAACATCGTTACGGTTACCGAAACAATTAAAAATTAGCTTTCTTCCTTTCTGGAATAATTAAAAATTACCGGGTAATTTTCATTTCTACTGACCACTCGTTATGACATTTTCGAAAGAATTTCTGCTTCCATACCCTCGTCACTAGCATAGGTAACCTGGTTACCCAAAAAAAAAAACATTTCTATCCAAATATTGGCATAAACATTGAAATCACTCAATATCTCTTCGCAGTAATGTACGAAATTCATACCATAACAGTTACCATGGAGCATAATATCATAAATAAAAATCAAAGTCATACTATGTTAAAAGTTGCCTGGTGTAATATTGTTACCACAGTTGTTAGTCTGAGTGTTAATGCCTATCGGAAAAAAGCAAAACTTTCATTGAATCGAAATAAAAAAGGTTTATCCCAATAGTGAAACGGCGTTTTTCGTCTCCTAGATCCCGCAGAAAATGAAAACGTTAAATTGAGACTCTATTTATACCATTTTCATTAAAATGAGATTTGAAAAAATAAATATTTACCTTAATTTTCGAAGTCTTTTGTGTCATTTAGCTACTGTCTAGATTTATTTGGATCTCGTATGATAATGCATGTAATTTGGAAGACTTCTGCATACGTAAAATAAATTTAAATACCTAATTCCCACCACACTATACTCTCAATGGCGTGCAGGTTGAATGAATGTTGACTCAGCCATGTAGGAGAAAATCCACGATCCGAAATCACGCGACCATAGCGCGGGAAAAGCGACATAACTTTTCTCTTCCCCCCGCAATCATCCGATGACCGCGCGTCGAGGAGAAATTTCAGAAAAATAAAAATTTACGGACGCTCGCAGACGGGGAATAAGAAAGCGCGTGTCAGGGGGCCTTAAACGGGGAATCCAAACAGTTGACGGTGGGAAAGCGGTTCAAGACCATAGGAGGGCGGATTGCCGACCTTCAAAGAGAGGCTTTCTACGTGAGGCGTTCGGCCTTATGAGCTGGAAGACGGGGATTATGTAATTTAGCAGAGGAAACGGGGGTTTTCATGTATGCTCCTACGAACACGTTCATTCGTGACACCGCACGGGTGTGTGTGGCAGGTTGGTGTTAGAACCAGGGATGTTGAACGGAACTAAAGTCATGGATCCGGAACGGTTCTGAGTGGGTTCAGATAAGGTTTCGCTTCAGAGGAACCGAACCGAAAGAAGGAACGAGTTTCCCGAAATGAAAGTGATTCCGGGACGAAAGTGGGACGAAAATATTTTGAACGAAAACCCAAGGGAACGAAAAAGTAACCGTTCCGATTTCGGTTCAGGCTGGGAAAAGTTTCGTTCCAACCTTCCTTCCTGTGGTTCCGACTTCCGTTCCGAGGAATTTTGAAACTTAGACCAACTGAGCGACAAAACGGCGATATCTCGTATGGGAAACATATTCGCTATTATTTTTTTTGAAAGACTTCAATGTACCTAGCATTGTAATCCTCGTCATTGGAGCTGCTGTAGACTCATTGAAAATAAATTTTTAATAACGTGTTAATTACATAAATTTTTATTGCCTTACGAATTTCAAGATTTTGTTACACCATTCTGTAACGCCCCTTATGTATTACCTTTCACTTCGGCCGGTTTAATTGTCGCGTAAAAATCATTTGAAACAAGGGCCTATTTCCACATTTAAAATTCGCGGCAGCAGTGGACCGCGCATTTCCTCGACGGTGGCGCCACTGACGTCTCGAAACCTATACGCATTGTCCTTAGGGGAATGTCGCTCTGTTGCTTAGACCGTAGGCTGGTGTTCTAACATAGAACACCTGCCACGCAAAAGGGAGGGAAATAGGAAGAGGGAGAGGGCAAGAGTCAAATGCTAGATAACGGAGTGTTTAGAGATTACGCTTGGTATTTTGCTATAGCCATTAAGGAGGAACCTTCATTTTACGCATACACGATAACCCACCTTGACTTGAACATATGTTATAGGACAATGGAAAATCTAATTCATATCACTAATGACTATATTTTTATGTGAATGATAATCCACTTTGGGCTTGTAATTGAACGCTGCTTTCTGCGAATCGACTTCCAACCTTCGCCTTGAATGAAGGATTGCCGTACTATTACATTCCATTCTAGGAGAGCGTTTCCGTGCAGTTCCGCGATTCCTGAGCTCATCGTTCCTCTCTCCTAGTTGCCTTAGCCGATCTTCATTTTGCACGTCTGTCTGATTTCTGCCCAAAGCTGCCATTCGGTCTCGCTGGTCGGAGAGTCTCTCCTCGTGTTGCTGAGTAGTTAAGCTATTTCTTAATGTACTCGATCTCTTGGCCGCAGAAGACCTTCTACCTATTTAAGACTCTCTTTTCCGAGCCATGTTTGGATTTCGTTGTACAAAATAAAGTTTGTTGGTGAACGAAGGCAACGGCTATTTCGAATAATCGATTCACGTAATCGGAACTATTGATAGCCATCGAAATATATCGCTATAAATCGTGCACGATGTATTTCTTATGGATTTAATGGATTCATCTATTTCAATTGATACGTTCTGGGCCTATATTCGACATTATCCATTTGAGGTTCGGCTGCAACAATGCTATCAGTCTTCAAGGGGACAGCATACCAAAAACGCTGAATTTTCAGCAATTTTAGGATTGATCTTTGTTTCAAAATTTAAAGTAAATCAGTTGAAAAACAAAAATCGATTGAAAGAATAAGAATGTTTATTCACTTTTCTTTCCGATGATTTTTGTCGCAACTTTGTACAGCCATTATTTCTAATTTTAATATGCAAAATAAAAAAGATCTGCATACCAGAAAAACGAACTTTAAATGCATTTCTTATGGAAACGCTTTTACTCATCTGGAGTCGAACTGGAGACCATTATGTAAACAAAAAGTAGCCATAAACCTTACGAGTGACATAAGAAATCATGTTACAAAGTTTTACGTCAATCCGTGCAATGGTTTGGTAGTTATAACTGACCGCACAGTCACACATTCACATTTATAGACGAAGATAATAAAACGGAAGTGTAATTCCGAATCAATTGTTTCCATATTCGATCCAAGTCTCATTGTTAGAAGTAAGCTCCATCGTCAATGTTAGCGCCAGTGTCGTTGTCGTGTTACCCTTCAACGTCGAGCGACGTAGTGAGTACGTCGCGCCCGGACTTCACATGCCGTCGAGCGACGTAGCCAGTACGTCGCGGTGACCATCTGCATATTTTAATTTTTTAATCGATTATATTTTTTCACGATACTTGCGTGTATGGTATTATTTAAAAGCAGACTAATGTGGCTTTTAAGCAATCATAGTTGTTATAAAATAATATAGTATCATATTTTATTGAGAGTGTTTTAATTATATGAAATTTTCGAAAACTTCTTTCAAACTCTCTGAACGCTTGCTGCTCAACACTTATTCCAAAAAAAAGATTTATGCGACTTTCTTCTCACGGAGTGTTGGTGTCGCAGTGCCACAGCTTTTAGAGGACCACACTAGCTTAGGATGTCTTTCAACGGTTTGTTTCTCTCTCCCATATCTCCTCTTGACCCTTCATATGCGTCGTAGAAAGAGGGGCTAGTCGCCGTCCCCTCTAAATGCCGGCCCTTCTTATCTCAGTCCTTCCTCTGCTTTTTATCTCTCACCATCATAAACAATGAGGAGGGTCTTTAGGTCTGCATCTCGTTTGGTTTGTGTACAATATGTCTTTCATTATGAAGTTGCTTGCGTGGCCGAGAAGGTTGACCATGGCCAAGTCGGAGTTCACGGCTTAGGGGAAGAATTCTTTTCGAAACGCCAAATGCTTTAGTCTGAATGAAACCTTTCTCGAGTGTGGTATCTCCTGCGGAAGTCTTTCTTTTCTGTGACTGCAACAACTTATTGAACCTTGGAAATATCTCATATTTTACATAATGGCATCGACAAGCAGAAAAAGGCTTTCGGTGCCTGAAGAAGAAATAGAAGAGGAACTCCTACTGGAATACGATTCGGAAGAGAGTGGGAGCTCTGAAAGTGATAGTGACGAGGTGATTGAAGATCGTTCCGAATTGGACTTGATAAAGGAATATAGTGAATATTCGGAGGAGGAACCAGAGGAAAGCTTTTTCTGGGAGGACATGAAAAATTATGAAGGAGAAAGGGAAAAGTTCGTCGGTGGCTCTGGACCGCAAGGGAAAGCTTCATTGGTGACTGATATTTTAGATGCGTTTGAACTTTTCTTTGATGAGGAATTTGTAGGTAAAATTGTAAAGGAAACTAATCGTTACGCCGATCAGTACATGAATTTGGGTGGGCCGTCCCTTTCCAAAAAATCCAGAATTTTCTCTTGGAAAATAGTGTCGGTCGATGAAATTTATACAGTTTTGGGATTATTCATGTTGATGGGAATAATACAGAAGCCATCACTTCGTTCATATTTTTCCACCAAAAGAGTTCATTCCACACCTGGGTTTGGAGACATAATTACCAGAGATCGTTTTGAACTCATATGTAAATTTTTACACTTCACGAACAACGAAGGCACTCTTAGTTGTCGCGGACCACCGAAGTTGAAAAAAGTATTTCCAGTCATTTCACATCTCAATAAAACATTCAAGGAATATTATCTTCCTAATAGAAATATCTCAATTGATGAGTCCTTGACTTTATGGAAAGGTCGCTTGTCCTTCAAACAATACTTGCCGTTGAAATCATCAAAGTTTGGTATAAAGACTTTCGAGCTCTGTGATGCAGCTAACGGTTATTTATGGTCTTTCCTAATCTACACCGGGAGAGATACAATCTTTAGATCACAAATTTGCACAGAAAACTCAAGTAAAACAATTGCAATCGTTTTGAATCTTGTGTTTCCTTTACTGAATCAAGGCAGAACACTTTGGATGGACAATTTTTACAACTCACCGGATTTAGCAAAACTATTGAAAGTTTCTTACGGTACTGACTGTGTTCGAACTTTGAGGATCAATAGAAAAAATTTCCCTCAGAAGGTGAAAGATAGACAATTGAAAAAAGGAGAGGTAGCCGGTCAACACTGCGGCCCAGTTTCAGTTGTAAAGTGGAAAGATAAGAAAGTAGTCACCATGATTTCTACATTCCATGGCGTAGAAACAAAGACTATAGTGAAAAGAGGGAACGAACTCATAAAACCAATGAGTATCATTGATTATAATAAATATATGGGTGGGGTGGATCTAAAAGATCAGTTACTTCAAACCTACTTGATTGAGAGAAAGCGTCTCAACAAGTGGTACATGAAGCTATTTAGAAGACTCCTGAATTCGGCAGTACTAAATGCTCTAATAATATACCGGGAAAAAAAAATAAAAACATTGACCATTTCACCTTTCGTGTCCAGCTAGTAGAGAAACTGTTTCAGAAATATGCCAAAAAGGACGCCCGAGTGCCCGGCCGACGTTCCGCCGATAGTTTATTGCCTCGCTTGACAGAAAGACATTTCATCAGAAGGATCCCTCACTCAGGAAAGAAACAACATCCGCAAAGGAGGTGTGTCGTCTGCGCAGAACATTCCAGGAGAAGAGATACTGTGTACTGGTGTAAAAACTGTGACGTGGGACTTTGCTTTGACTGTTTTGAGATCTACCACACCAAGCAGAATTACTGAGGTAGGCCATTTTTATAACTGGTATTATCATCGCCGAATGTGTAATGCGTGCATCCCGCTTTGCCGAGGCGAGGCAGCCTTTCGTGCATGTGCAACAATAATATATTTATCGCCTAGAACTTAATATTAAATAGCGTTTTTATTTAAATAGTAATACCTACGAGCAAATAATACGCAAGAGTTTCTTTGCATTAAAAATGAAGGAAATCTGATTTTTGGTAGCGGCAAAAGATAAAAAAATATTTCACCAAAGAAAATATCATGAAAAGTATAAGGAAGTACAAGTTATGCCACAAAATATTATAGATAAGATATTATTTTATACGCATAAAAAATTTGAAAGTAATTCAATGAATAGTTTTAAAGTTATAAATTTTTTACCAGCCATATGCGAAAACCGGCCATCCCATTTAAATCTCCTCCGACCTACGAGATGGGATTCCTTTAAATCTCCTCCGCGCTTGAAGGGTTATCTCCATCATCACTGTTAGAAGTTAACATAATCATTATTCACCTAAGCGCAACAATGGTACAAACTTTCGTCACGCTTGATTTTATTCCTGAAACAGTTTTTTTATTCACGAGAATTGAAGATTATTTCCGATCACGCATTCCTATTCCAACACGTTGGCCCCATTAAACTATTTCCTTGACTCCAAATTTTCGGGATCATCTTTGACACCACAGTTCAGCAAGGTTGACCGGCTGAACGGAAGGACCTCCTCGGTAGGAGTAAAGAGAGGTGGCCAAAGAACACCGTCTTACCAATCTTACTTCCTCCTTAAGGTCAATATGAGCTATGGCGGCAATGCTCGCCTACCTGAGTCATTACTCTTCAGAACCCAACGGGGAGCGAAATTCGCCCATTAGCTTATGGAGGCCAACTCGTCTCCCACGGAATTCCCAGAAAGTTATGACAAGAATATACCTCGGCATTTCAGAAGTGAGCTCGTAGATTTCAACCCAAGATTCCTCGTCGGAACTCAACTACCCACGAAAGCCGGAATTAATTTTATTTTATTGGTAATGTAATACGCTGGATCTATTAGGATTGAGAGACGAGCTGTACTGTTCTTTTTAATGCAAAAGTTCAAGACATAATCGCCCATAACATTTACGCGAGGTTTGATTAGTATAAATAACGATAGCGCGTAAGTGCATAATCATGCTAAACGGCGTCACTGGGGGTTAAAGACCCTAATGGCCACCAGGAAGCGAGGCCTGCATTAAGGATAATAATTTCACATTCCTAACTTCAAACCAGCACCAATTCTCACCAACGAAAGCCACTTAGGCGTGCCGCACTGACATTGAAAGTACCAGAAAAATAAAAAAATCGTAAGTGGCTATGTTTTTGTCAGCAAGTGTAGGGGAGCGCAGAAGGAAAGGGCTCACATCAAGTGCGTACTTTTTACATCACTGCCGGGTTTTTTTAATAATTTGGGCGGAACATCGGTTTTTCCAACCTATTGGGAAAACTATGCGTCATGGAGAAAAAGTAATCGATACATCAAATGTCCACAATTTCAACACCTGTCGAATGGCGCCTGGTATATAAAAAAAAACTAAAAAAACGCGTAATATCAATGTTTTTTTATCATTTATCAATTTGTTATTATTCATTGAAATTCGATAAAAATACCTAAAAGTTGTGAGTTCTGTTGTGCTTTAAAATTGTGCAAAAGGTGGGCGCTGCGGGCCGAATAGTTTTTGCATAATTCTATTTATCTGTCCAGTACAAGGTAAAAATACTAAACTTTAAACGCGTCAGACGATAAAAGTTATGATCCAAAAGGGCTTCACAGCCCCGATTTTTGAAGGCCGAAGCCTAACTTTGCCTTAAATTTTGATAAAATGTTGATTTATTTTCTTTGAATTGTACGATAAACTTACATTCCAGGTTCCTACTCTCAAATTGGATACAGACTTCTTCTCCTTTGTTTGAATGGTACATGCTTCTCCTGTAAAAGTGTCCGCCCGGAGATTCGATTGGGGGCATATTTTACCTCAGGAAAATTCCTCGACAGGAGCATTCATGTTCATAGATTTGGATTTGGTTTGTCCAGTGACACTAGGGATATCACGGAGATCTTAAATAGAGTGGTTTCCCCTTGCCTTTTCCATCTTGCTGCCATTGGTCTTCGGAGACTCATCTGCCTTTAGGGTGATTTCTCACCTCTAGGACAACAAGGTGCCCTAACCCACCACCTGCTCATTCGCCCTCCAAGGAGGCCGTTGGTACTTCTACCTCTTATCCCGGAAGTTACTCGGTCCCTGTGTTCGTTGGCCGTATAATATATGTTGCCCCCCCTCTACCACGTGGAGGTGAACATCAGGATATTCCCTTCATCAAGTCTAGGACCGTAGAGACATTACCTAGACTCTCCAGTACTTTTAGAGGGGTGTGCCCAAGACGGTAGACATAATGGGAGAATGGGAGTTTATGGTAACAAAAATAGGCAAACTCCAAACTGATGACTCATTTAATTCAAGAAAAGATCCAGATCACCACACTGGGAACAGTCAATCGATGCGCTTTTGCAAAAGGCTTGTCTTCCTATTCATATTGGATTTCATGCATCTTGGAGATTTGGGCATCATGAAGAGATTTGTTAACTTCATTCTGGGAAGAAGTCCATCTCCAGCCCGTCTCAGTACTATAGTTATACAGGTTTTGTCTGATCATTTGGTCGCAGTATCTAAGAATATACCCACCTTGTGAGTTTAGCGGAAAAACAAGGTCTCTTGACTGTGTTGCTCTTTGGAAGGCAACTGAATGGCATCTGATGCTCCTGTATGTGGGACCTGTAGAGCTTAAAGAGGTTCATACCTCCCCATAAAGAGGTTAATCCAGAAATTTTCCACATTGATTAATGGTGCTGAACTTGACCTGACCGAAAATTTTCAAAAAAGGCCTTCCACTAGAAACAATAATAACCTACTAAATAGCATTTTTTTCTCATCCCTATAACCTCTGACTGTCACTCAACTTGCTCCAATTCCCACCATAACTGCTAGCACTGCTATTACTAAATGTAAATAGCATTCTTCATTCCTGTGGAATGGATACCTAATCATATGCAGTACCTTGATATGTACATTCTGAAATAAAAATTATTCAATTCAATAATGTAGTTTTCAGACGGGGCAATAATCACAGAATTTTATAACACAACAATATATTTGATTAGGTACAAATTTTACAGCCATTTCATTAGTTACACAAACAAAGGATGGGATAATTTACCCTAACATCCATTATTTGATTGGAAAGTGCAACACATAACTAGGGCTCAATATTTTACTTGCATTTCGGTGATAATACATGAAAGCTTTGTTCAAAATTGTTCAATGTGGAAGAGAAATCTTTGTCACTTGTTAAGAGTCATTCTTCAAGTACATTTTCAATTTTTTTTCCTTAAAATGCAGTCACAGAGTGCTGGTATTAAGAAAAACACTTGACTTTTGTAATTTACTCATATGAAATTTATGCTACAAAATGTCAACATTTTTTCCTCCACAGCCTAAGGCTTCTACTTAGGAGAGTCTCTATGAGTTTATACTTGCGGTAGACATAAATTAGAATTAATATGGCACATGATTAGAATCGGGTATTTTTTTTAAAATACCCACATTTTTTGTTACAAAAATATTAAGTGTGTTGGGGGACAGTGTTTGTGCATTTAGGGGGCTGTATACCTCGGCAAAAATAATTCTTTTAATTATAACTTTTGCTGAAGCCTAGGAGAGATCTTCGCCTTAACTTCCATCCCACACCCTAGAAAACCCAGCACCACTGATGGCACAGAAGAATATTCTTTGCATTTGTTCATGAGGATTTTCATTGTGAAGCTTAGAGATGAGACATTCTGAGAATTACCACAGTAATTTTTTATAGTTAGTACCATGGTATTTTACATAATTTACAACAACCCCTAAAAATTATCGTCACTTTTGGCAATATTCATCTCTGTCTCATATATTTTTCATACAGATATATTCCAAACGTATTAATATAAGCTGTTTATATATATTGCATACGTTCTTCATTAAAAATCAAGGCACTTCCAACAAATTTTGGGAATATTAGTGGTACTATTGTTTAAACAGTGTGAACCAAAATTTCTCATACCAGACAAAAGAACATCAAATTGTACGTGGGCTACCATATTTGTTTTTTATTCTCGATATTTAAAATTCATTATTGTAGAAATTGTGATGGTTTTTAATGAGATTAACTCCTTGCTAGTGTTGTAAGCTTTCCTAATTCATCCTACATCAGCTATTCACTCCATAACAGCTATTCACTCCAAAATTACTGGAAAATTACGGTACCTACTTTTCAAAAATTACCCTAATTTACCTCCAATGGCAATGGGTACCATGGTAATTTACCTCCAATGAAAATTATGATAATTTTCCCCTCTCTAGTGATGCTATACACAATATGATGGTCCACATGGAGATAAACGATTCCCATTAAGAATAACTGATAAGATTTTTTAGGCACTGTGTCGAAAGCATCATGGTAATAACCCAATTTTCGACAAACTTACATTTATTCCAAGGTCAAAATAATTTTGCAGAAACCAACGAGGGAAAAGTTACAACACTAATGCTAAATATTAATGCTTATTCCATGATAAGAACATGTCGACATTTGAGTAAGTGTTTCTGGCCATGGTATCCATCCCCCTTAATTGTATGTATATACATTGCAAAATATGATTTGAAGCCTTTCAAATGTATCAGTTAAAAGTAGGTAACTATGAGTGCTTTAATTTTTGTGGTTGAATTAGTGTAAACCACTGTTATGTGAAGACATTAAGTGCAATAATTTAATTCAGTAGGTTATGCCAAAGAATTTGAGGTTTGACAATATTTATGGCATGGAATAACTTGCATACTAATATATGTAGGTTACTAAAAAAACTTTTCTGGAACAAAACTGTAACCTGTTTGTGAATCATTATCAGGTTAAGCAAATGTGATTTTTACGTCTGTTCACCATGGAATTCACCTGCTAAAATGATGGATGTTTGGGTGTGAGATTTATCTGTATTAGAGAGTTAGAAAATGCAATTCCCAGAAACTATACACCCAGTGAAATTTAAAACATTCAAATCGAAAACAATATATATATAAAAAATTCCATTATGTAGTCAGTGCTCAACATCCTTGGCTTCATGTCTTGGTGCAAAAAGTGTTCAAAGCTTTACATGCATCAAAATAGTTTCTAAGAGTGAATTGCCTGAGTGCTTTTGCTTAACACAGAAAAGAAATAGTATGGTCTCATTGATTTAAATAGATTTTTTGGGAAAATATCCTTGCATATTTATAGATTACAGCCTTGCCATTGAAGGGCCCTTCCTAAAATACAAGTCCCTCAATTATCTTTTCATGTTTAACACATCTGTCAATACATCAGCGTACCAAGGACGTATGTATGTACAGACAACACCATATCATCACATTTAGGTGCAAAAATATCATAAAAGTGTTAACATTGAAGATGTAAAATGTACAAATATACATATAATTTTTTCTGATTGGGCCAACACTGAGTGCAAACGATGAGAATATTCTCAATCATTTGCATAACATGTAGATATTAAAACACATAGAGGTGCAAATCTGATGCTATAAGTGCACTTGGGACCACATGAAAGACCAAAAGTTAATTATGGTATGATGTGGTGATTTTTAGCATTTCCTTATAAATTAGTGATTTACAGTTTTTACTCAAAGTTTTGAATATCATAACATTTACAAACTACGAATGTTAGGGTGTAATAATCCTCGATCATCAATTCATATATTTAAAATTATATCAGTCGTTAGAATGCATCCTTTGTATGTATCATGAAAAAGTTTCGCTGGTGAATATAAAAATGAAGCAGTATCAACAATGAAGTAATGAATTGTGAAGGGCCAATACCACCAAACTTTGGCCTGTAGCTTTTCAAGTAGCAATGGCATTCTCAATTCTTGAGATTAGACTTTCTGTGACATTATCATATTTATTTTACAAAAATCAACAATATTGCATTTACCTCAATTTTATCACAAATGCTCAAAGTCACCAACTCTAGTAATGGCCTCTATGCCGTGATTGTGCTGCTATTATTGAGACTATGTACGCACACAAAATATCTTCCATCTTGAATAAAGGCATGCATTAAAGTTGAATGGTTATCCCATCCTCTTTGAGTGTTATCACATTTAAGGACGTAGTACCTACTACCCGAGTACATAATTAAGGCAAATTTTTACTCAAATGAACTCTCCACAGCTCACTCTACTATTTGCACTCTTAACTTCAAGTCACACACAATCTGTGTCCTGAACAACATTAAAAAGTGCATGTGTGCCTTTTTTAAATTGATTTAATTATCAATTCACCAAAGTCTGTCATGTGTGAATTCTTGTGGCAGAAAGGGGCCAGCATCATATTAATCAGAATACCACCATTTTATGCCAGTCTGGTTCAATCATTACATACTATGTTCATACTTTTCTGAAGTCTTCCAGTCTTACTCACAAGCCAAAATTCCTCGCACTTGAAGGCACCAGCTTAAATATTTATCCCCCACTCCAGCTTCTACAATTCCATATTTCTTTACGACCAAGATGCTGGCCTATAGCTTGGAGAATGAGTTCAGTAAAACGTTTCAAGGGCATGAGACCATCCCAAAGACAACTAGGATGCAGCAGGCTTTGATTGACATCTTGATAATGAAGGACACTGCAGAGCAAATCTTCCTGTTGAAGAACAGCTTCCAGTTTCTGCCTCAGTATTTTAGATGCTGCAGGCAATGAAAGGTTGAAGCAAACAAATTATAATGTGACAGAAATCAGACACTCTTCTAGAAGACTCACACCTCTACAAAAAGCCACGTTGACAGATTCTACATAGGGTGAACTTCCTGAGTCTGACTGCATCCTTGTCAAACTTGTTCCCATCATCTGATTTCACCAATGGAAATGATTTACAGGTAATCTCAATCACTATGCACCACTGAATTTTCACTCTTGTAGCACACACACATGTAGGTTGAGACTAAGAAGCTCCTCTCAGAGGCAGCTCCCCATCTCCCGAGCAATGGAGAACTTTTAACTGTCTCTGGCTTTCCTGAGAAGCACCCACCCCAAAGGACTCATCCTTTGAGCTCCAAAAATATTTGCCTAGCATAACAGCAGCTGTTACATGGTTGCTCAGCAATAAGAACAGGTTAAGAACAAGATCTCATCGAGGGTTATGAATTTTGTATTTTCTCACTGGTAGCAAGGGCATGTTCTCGCTTTCCTGCCTACACATCGATGGTTCGAATCCCATCTGGGTGGTTTCAGGGCCTGGCTGCGTGCTTGTTATGTGTATTAAATGGGTGAAAGCTCACACCCATAAAGGAATCATTATTATTATTTTGTACCAGGATGAGCTGATTGAAAATGCAGACAGTTTCACCACTTCATGAGGAGATAAATCACATCTTAATATTTTATCAGATTGTCTTGGTTTCAAAAGATTTCTTACCCATTGTACAATCCAAGTCATCCATTTTTGGTATCATTTGACTGAACATTTTTCCGTTCACTTACTCTTCTGAAATGTACACTGAAAAGAATCACTCATGAATACCTACTCTTTATATGTATAACTCATGGTAGCACACTCTTCACCCAGGGTCAACTAGAAGAATACAGTTGGCCTTGGTGCATCAACAACATGGATACTATTAATTTCATGGATGTTACAGAAATACTACTTCTGAACTATCAACTGCACAATATAGTATGCGTTTTCATCCACTCATGACTAGAGAAATTCCACGCCCTTTCAATTTCCATTAGAGTTAAGAGAATATTATCAACTCGTAGGCATTAATATGGAAAACCTCCAATGTGCCTTACTTGGAACTTCACAAGAAACATCCACCTGAATTGTCTAATATCCATAAGGAAATAAATGTCTGAAATGATGGAATGCGGCAATGTAGAAGATATTTTTAAAATTACATTGGTTCCAAATCCAAAATCACAGTTGTGTTAAAGGAAATAGGGGTAAAAAATATTAACTGTGTTTCTATCCAATTTTCTGACTGATAAAATATTAAAAACTAACAGACTGTCACTATCTCACATTAAAATTTAAAAAAAAACAGGGCTGGTAAATAAAATTCTGAGAAAAACTAGGAAACTAAAATATTTATACCAAAATATACTTGCTAAGCAACTAAAAATTGAGCCACGGGAAAAGTAATTCCAAAAAATGATATTCGCCATATGAGCCATGTTAGGCTGAACAATGCCTGTGAATATGACTGATACATAGCTTGTGACCATTCCTGAATAAATCAATAAAGACATGAATTAACACATCATTAACCTTTAAACGCCAGATTTATATGTCCTTATTTATAAGTCCCTCCATGCCGGATTTAAATTGGCCCATTAAATGTTTTAAATGTAATGGATGAGCCAAAAATGGCGCTTTCTGCAATTAGAAGAACCAAACGGCATGCTAATATGGGCGTTTTCGATGTTTAAAGGTTAACAAAGGCATATATTCTAGACTACAATGTGCAGTATTGCAGATAGCATCAATTAGCATTTTTTTATGAAAAACAAAATGCATGTCAAAACATCTCATCTTCAATAGCTCTGCAGTTGCTGAAGCCAAGTGCCAAGGGTTTCCATTGCAGCTGCCAATACTTTTCACAGTTCTCATGTTTTCCTCTATCTATGTGCACCTAACTATAATTATCATTAGTTTACTTACTCTACTCATATTAGCTAATCCAAATTTCCCAGTTGTGCGAGGAGAGAAAAGCTTGTGTGAAGTGAATTCTTCCTTGGTGATAACAATTACATGAGGTGGTTCTCATGCATGAATGTAGCCATTTCATTGTTCAACAGACATTTGCAAAGTATACGACTTGTGCATGTTAAAAAGATATCTACCAAAAAATAGACCCAGTGCACAAAATGTGAAAAATCTAAAAAAAGTCAAAAAAATATCAGGTGATGGAGCACTTAAGCTTCATTAGGAGAGAAAATCGATGAGTTAATGGTGTGTATGGATTAAGAGGGTGCCTTGGAAGCAGACTCAAAAGCATAATTGGAGAACAAAATGCATAATGATCTACTGATCAACATATTCTTAAATGAAATCACTAATATTCCAAATACACATCATAGAAATCCAGAAACCAAACTTTTTGGTTCAGGGTAGTGCCCTGTGCTGTTTGATTACTGCAATAATCATTTTTTAAAATCATTCATCTTAAGTGGTCCCACCCAAGTTTTATTTAAATAGCTTTCAGAGATGGCACTCCTCAGAATCAACTTCATTGAATGACTTCAGAATGTGGTCAAAATTCAGCATTTTAGCTCCCCCGAGCTATTGTATAAACTCCTGTACCCCATGCTCCCATGCAAGAGGCACATCCTGCTTTTAAAATCTTCATTCTTCTAGACGGAGGTTATATGGAATAATAGTAATTTCCTCAATTACAAAAGCCTTCCGTTTTTGATACTCTCTCATAATTTGAGCAGCATTTCCCTTGGGCATGGTGAAGCTTGGAGGTTAAGTATATTCACTTTTAGGTACATACTGTACAGCAATTTTCTTTAGTTTTTTCCACAAAATTTCGATTTTCTTTGAAATAAAACACTCTCGACCTCTTGAAGTTGTTAAGGGGGCTCACTACTTCTCAGATTCTCCTCGACTGGCTTATCCCCTCCGAGACCTGAGTGGAATGGGAAAGTCCTAATCTTCTTGTCGAGGGGGGGAGTAGTTAGAGGAGGGGGTGACGGCAGAGGAGGTGGGGGCAGTCGGCCATATGCTGTGACTAGATCGTGAAAAAACACGAAACATGCGTTAGCATTTTAAAGTCTGAGGCCTTATAGTGACAAGCATAATAAAGTAGATGACACCAAATTAAATACCAAAGACCATTATGTGATCTTACTACGTGATATGTTTCTTTTAGTGAATAAAAAGGGCAATGAAGAGGTCTGAAAAATGACTGAAAAAGGTCACTGAAAACACTAATTATCATTAATATGTCTAGTGAAGTAAACAATGTATCTCAATGAAAGCTCAGATATATTCTTTCCTAACAAAAATGTGAAAACTTAAACTTTCTACACAAAAAAATAATAGGGTGACAATTAAAATAAAAGTGGTCTGCAGAGGCAATTTTAGCTGAGGTAGTGAGCCCCCTTAAGTTGGTGAGTGCATACTAATGCACCATTCTCCAATTTTGAACATCTCATTCTGCCTCCCAAAGCCTAAATTTCAATCCACTTGTCTTAAGCCATGGCTAACAGTGGAATACAACTTGACGCATGCAGTGAAAATAGTGATCTTTGCTCATTCAAAGATTACATAACTTTTGAAATCACAATTAGCTATGCATGACATTGAGCAAGGTCTGGTGGAGTACCTAAACATGATACTCAATTTTTTAAATATGAAACCACAGCTGAGCAGCTGATCGAAACATTGGCATCAAAATGTGAAAAATAATCCATCAAAAGCTTGCACACATGGAGTGAACGCATTGCACGAAATGAACAGTGTTCAAGAGATTTTTGGGTATGGCGGTAGGGATGATCTTGAACGGAAAGCTAGCAAGCAATACAACTTCCCCAATTGACCGCAGAGATTCAAGAGTCCCAACTGCCTTAGATGTTTCTGGGAACGTCAGAGAGATAAGGAACTCATATAAGATGTGCATACTCTATTATAGCCATTGCTTTGGGGAAAAAAGATGCACGTGGTATATAAGGTAATTACCTCCACAGTCACACTCAACCACTAATATTCTCTTTCCTCTCTCTTCTTCGCCCACATGCAATTCACGTCCTCATTTCTGTCAACCATCCAAAAATTCAACAGATCCTTAAACCTCCTTTTTAACCTCAAATCCTTACCTTCCTTATCATTGCAGCATTGTTTTCAACCCTGCAATTGTAGTTTGTTCACTCTCACATTTTTGGTAGTACATATTATTTAAGTACATTAGTGCGGGTACTCAAGATTATAATGAAAATTCATGCCAGCAAATAAGGTTAGCCTCACATTTTGCAGTCCTGTACACAGAGGAAACTTCCATGAGAAAAAATTGTTTCCGGGTTCCTTTTTTGGGTCAATGTTTCTCTTCTATAATTATCCAAGGTAGCCAGACCACTATAAGGGTAACTATCACAGAAAAACTGTTCTCCTTGAAAACATAGTCCTAAATATTGGTGAGTAAGAATCAGCCAGCCGTGCGCATACAATTCAATCAGAAACATCATCATGGCTTTACGAGGGTAGCCTTTTAAGTGTCGGGAATAGAACGTTCCTTATCACCTAGCAACTATAAATGGTATTTATAAACAACTTTTTGAGTTGGTTAATGCCCATGCAAAGTTTCATTAGGATGGGCCTGATAGTTTTCAAACGGTGGCGTGTCAAAGTTCCCAAGTCGCTGTACGAGATGGAATTAAGTCATGAACAGTACCGCACGATAATTTTCTATAACTTTCGACGAAGCCTCACCCAGCCAGAATGCGTCGCAGAACTTTTTGTTGGTTTTGGCGAAGAAGCACCATCAAAGACAACCGTTTATCGCTGGTATGCAGAGTTTCAGCGAGGACGCTCTAGTCTCAGTGACGAACCACGTGAAGGGCAACCAAAAACCGCCGTCACTCAAGAAAACGTGGATGCTGTACGTAACATGGTTCTGGAAGATCATCATGTTACATACCGTGAGATTCAGGCATCATTGGACATCTCAGGGACCTCAGTTCAAAAGATCTTACACAAAGAGTTGGGTGTTAAAAAATTGGTTTCCCGCTGGATACCGCACCTCCTCACAGAAGAACAGAAAGCAGCTCGAGTCAAATGGTGTCGAAATACTCTGCAACGATTCAACTCAGGAGCATCAAAGCACGTTCACAACATCGTAAGTGGTGATGAATCATGGATCTATAGCTACGAGCCTGAATCAAAACGCCAATCTTCAGTATGGGTCTTCCAAAGTGAACTCAAACCGACAAAAGTTGTTTACTATCGCAGCGTTGCCAAGAAAATGGTCGCATCGTTCGTAGCCAAATCAGGGCATGTAGCGACGATTGCTCTTGAAAATCAAAGAACAGTTAATGCTCAATGGTATACGACCATTTGCTTGCCAGAAGTGATCGCCGAGCTTCACAAAGATAACCCAAATAGACACATTACGCTCCATCACGACAATGCAAGCTCACACACCGCTCAAGTCACAAAGTCGTTTTTGGAACAGCAAAACGTCAAAGTTCTTGATCATCCTCCATACAGCCCGGACTTAAGCCCCAATGTTTTTTTCACATTCCCCAGAATCAAGAATATGCTACGAGGAAAGCGCTTCCAGATGTTTGAAGAAGCGGTCGATGCCTACAAAACAGCCATTTTGACTACCCCTACTTCGGAATGGAATAAATGCTATAAAGACTGGTTCCATCGAATGCAAAAGTGCATTGACTATCGCGGAGAGTACTTTGAAAAACAATTTAAAAAATTGCGTTATTGTATCTCTTATAGTTTTCTTCATTCCCGACACTTAAAAGGCTACCCTCGTAGTAGAAACTTTTCTTCCTGCAAATAGATAGCTCCGAAAGTTCAATGTAATCATCAACCCAAACAATCTCTGTAACTGACATTAATTAGCCTCAATCACTTTTGTCTATAATTTATACATGTATGTGGAAAATTAATCTGGATTCTACCTATTGCCTATAATCCATGAAATCAAATAAATTGACAGATAAAGGACAGGACTTTTTATGAGGAGAACATCTGTGAAATTGTAGGAAAGTTAATAACAGAATTTTATGCTAATTCCCTGAATTACAAATCAAAACTACCCATGCGCCCATTCCTCATGAGGACGAAAGCCATAAGTCTTGCGTAGTTTCAAATGAAGATCATGGAAAATTTGCTATCTGTGATAATATGGCCTATTATATAGGTGAAATGTTCTGGAGTAGCTCCTCTCCTTTTTAAATGGATGCTCAAGTTCAGGCAGTATATCATGTGCCACCTCATTGAAGATCCACCCACTTCTGACTCCAGCAACACAATTGTAATACAAGATAACTACAAACATTCATTCCAACAGGGGTCTTTTCTGGCAAAATAAAAGTGCACAATGCTGGTGGTGTCAAGGGCATAGCCAGGGGAGTCAGGGAGCGTGTAAAGCAGATGCTCCCCCCCCTAAACCAAGTACATAAATGAAAGTACTTGACAGTAAAAGCAAAAATGAGATGTATGCATGAAATTTTAACTTGGTTCGAGTTTAGTTTAGAAATTCCATAAACACAGTAATCAGCCTGTATATTGAATCAAAATTGAACATGCGTCAATTACCCATCATGCACTTCATTTCCTGCCCTCCCCCTACCATAAATCCTGGCTATGCCCATGGGTAGTGAGTGATGTTTTCTAGAAACATAAAGTGATGAAAGAGTGAACTATTTCTGCTGGGGACTGCTAATTTGCAAATAAGTTAAACAGCACGTATAAATATTTAAAAAAATAATATTACCACTTTTCAATCTACAGGTACACAAAACATTCACAAAATGCCATGCATATATGTGTATGACTCAAAGAAGCTAGCATTTGATACAAATACCACACAAAATTGTTATGAAGAAACATTTTCCATTGGCAATATAGGCGAATATAAATTAGATAGGCAATGATAATAATTTCCACAGATGTAGAAGACATAATTTTGCTTAAAAAAATAAAAAAACTCAATGAAAAAGCATTGCGTGAGAATAAACAACAGCCCTTATGACCACACTCGAGAATTGACAAAAAATCACCTCATGTCCTTTATGTGCCAAAAAAAAAGAGCCTCTGAAATTCAGTGATTCTGAAGCATTGAGCAAAGACTTTGCCTCACCAATGGGTCATTATAAAAGAAATTGGTCATCAACACAGTTAATTGGGTCATGCAGGTATCCCGCAAACCCCTTAACACTTATATGATTGAGTATTTGAATGTCACAGTCCTCATACAAAGAGGAAGCACAGGTGTAATACTTCGAAATCTAAAATGAAAGAGGAAGCTCAGATGTCACTCTTGGAAACTTAAAATTGTCACTAACCATATTCAACATCTGTAGAAAAAATAACGAGAGAATCTTTGAGCAGAAAGATGAACATAAAGAGGTTTTATAGGAGTGGCCATAGCCCAAAAGCCAATTTTCATATCAATAAATAGAAATAAATAACAAGAGTTCTTCCTTCAAACAGCTTCCTCACAACTGTGACAGAGTTCAATTTCACCCATATCTTGGAGGTAATCAGCAAAATTCCAAGGGGAATGCATTCGAATGACTCATAAGTCTGAACAACATTTCAGTGATTTGTTTTTGGCATCCCATTTATAAGGAGCTTTACAAAGGCGGCAAGTTTTTTCTTTAATGGGTGGTCCAGTGAAATATGAAGATTTTTATAATCATCAGGCAAATCAAACCTGAACCAAATCTAAAGGAAACTTGTCACATGTGCACACTGATAAAATGATCATGATCTAAGCTCATTTAGCTTTGACTTACTCATGATTCAAAAATGTTTAGTCATGCAAACCTATCATTTAGCCTGAGTAACCATGATTGCCAAATAGCACGTACTGTGAATGTTATAATATCACATGTTAAAGATAGGAAACCAATATCTTCAGAGATGAGAATCTCCTTTGATCCTGAGTCCACCAGCAGGTGGAGCCATAGCTCTGGCAACATTGGATGCAGGAGGCCTCCCTATGGCTGCAGATATGAAGTTAGCAGCCTCCAGCAACTTTTCCAAGTTTACACCAGTTGAAATGCCCATTCCTTCGAGCATGTAAACAAGATCTTCTGTTGCCACATTACCAGAAGCCCCTTTCGCATATGGACAGCCACCAAGACCTCCAGTTGAAGCATCGACAACTTGAACGCCAAACTACAATAAAATTACATGTTATCAACTCATTAAATAGAAATAAAATTCTGTATTTCCAGGCCCACTGGGCTGTCCATATGATGTACTGTGATTTTTCAGCTTAGATATTAAAAGAAAAAATTATTATCAGCACCTGTTATTGACAAATATCTACAACAAGAAAATGGGATTGTTAACCTCCAAAAATAGCAACTGTACTACAATTTTTGGTGTAGAATATCATAAAAAAATTAAAAATGGAGAGGGCTCATTAATTTTGTGGCGAAAGGAGTCTCAGGTGAAAGCTCAGAGATAGACACCAATGACATGGCAATGCAAAATCAGATGAATGACAACACAGCTATACTCTCTACCTAAAAGATACAGGCCAATTTTAGCCAATATGTATTTTCAAGTTCAGGCAAGGAAATACAGCACTCAAAGAACCATAAAAAACAGTGAAAACTGAGAGACCTAGAAATTAAACCATTCTGCCCTAAAATTATCTTCAAAAAACACTCTGTGGTCCTGATATTGAATTGAAAAATATGTACATAATGACATCGCATTACCTCAGATTCAGATAGACATGTAATCAGGGAGAATTAATGAATTAATAACTGTAAGATATAAAAGTATAAAGCATGTCCTTAATTCCTGAGTTGAAGATAACAAAGTTAAGACTTGATACAGTGCAACCTCATGGTGTCAAACGAAATCCTTGTCAAAGAAAATTATCATCTTCCTGGAAGTAGTGTAATACTAATTACTCTGAAAAAGATGATCAATACTTTTCTTCACATTGGTGGGCTGGCAGATGCATTTCTATCCGAAGAGATGGCACTCAAGACCCAATAGAAGTGGGAATGTTTTGCAATAATTCCAAACCCTTACACTAGTGGCACTTTGGCTGCAAAGACTAGCCCTTCCTCACCACTGCAGACTTAAATTTTCTTCATTTTAAAAAACTTGAGAAAAGCAAAGAGGAGGATAAATTATGTCTCCAGCCCACTGAACTCTTTGACTTCGCAATTGACTATCTGCAGAGCATAAGATGAACAAACATTTGCAACAGCTGATTCTGCAGTACATCCACTAAAATTAAGAATAAATTACTCCAATGGTGATTTACAACATGCAGTTGAAAGTTATCAATACATACTCCCACAGAATTATTGCGATTCGTTACATTAAAAATAGATCATGAGCAACTCCAGAGGATGTCACCCTTTTGGGTATGTCTCCCAGCAATGGAAGTTCTCCCATTATGTAGTGGATGCTAACACCGAGAGGGCCTCAGATAAGCCATAGTCTTTGCATCACAATTCAAGGGTCAATTAACCGTGCCCCAGCAACCAGTCATATTGTGTAAGGTCTCACAGTAGACATATTTATACTAAGGCTGTTGCACTGTACTTACATCACCAAAACAGAAATTCTTCTATTCAGAAATAATAAAAATCAGAGGGCATCAATGGTAAATTTTATGAAAATCAGTTCACCAAAAATTGAGATTCTACCATATTAATTTGGTGATATAATAACTGTCCAAGAAGCAAAGCAGTTTGCCCAAGGAATCAATAACCCAGCTTTGTAAATTTCTACGCTTGCGACTACCTATCAGGACAAGAAACTGCATTATGCATGGTTTTGTAATTACAAATTAGAGTGTGTTTATTGGATTTCATTTCTTTGCGCATGACTAGATCTTAACCCATTCAGGTAAAGAGCCAGCGATTCGCCGGTAATGTTAAAAATGTATTTCTTCTTTAATTTGCTTATAACTAACATGTAACTAATGAAAGTGAATAATTACACTATTTTTAATCCATTTGGGTAAGGAACTGGCGAATCGCCGGTCATGTTAAAAACGTATTTATTCTTTGATTTGCTTATAACTAACATGTAACTAATGAAAGTGAATAATTACACTATTTTTAATCCATTTGGGTAAAGAACTGGCGCATCGCCCGTCATGTTAAAAACTTATTTCTTCTTTAATTTGCTTATAACTAACAAGTAACTAATGAAAGTGAATAATTACACTATTTTAAATCCATTTGGGCAAAGAGCCGGTCACGCTAAAAACGTATTTATTCTTTAATTTGCTTATAACTAACATGTAATTAACCCTTTTAGTGCGGCGGGCCTATATATCGGCTTTGGCATCTCAGGCGTAAAGTGCGGAGGGCCGATATATCGGCCCATAGGCAAAATATTGTTAAAATTTTGCACACAAATATAATTTCAATTATTTTTTGTACGAAGTATAAGCATTTTTTTATTATTACCTAATTAAATGCATATGCAATAAGAAAAACTGCATATGGATATTTTAAACAACAACTTTATAATATTTATTTTCCTAGAGTGATACATTTCATTCTAGTTACCCTCCGCATTTCTCACTAGAACCGCTGGCAGGGGTCAGCACTAAGAGGGCTAATGAAAGTGAATAATTACACTATTTTAAATCCATTAAAAATTATAAAATTCACCCAATGAAGAAATTTCATTCTGAAAGGTGCTCTACAGTCAGAGATAAAAAATGAAAATGAAACGAAAATTTTGATAAAATTAAATAGGAACTTAGGGCCAGAATTTCCTAGGAAAATTAAGAGGCAAATGGGTTAAATCATACGTATGCATCTGAAATCATTCTACGGAATGACTCTAACACACAAAAGATAGAATAGACTTGGAAAATAGTAAAGGGAAATTTTTATGCGATGTTTTTAAAAAAAATAGGCTGATACGAAGTCCATCATTATGAGCCCCCAATTTTTTAGTCCTCTAAATTCCTAGTAATGAGATAATCTACTATAATATATATTAATAAAATTCCTCATCTCTGTGAGGTTGAAGTTACCAACCTCAAGTGCAGTCAGCACATTAGGAAGGGCCTGTCCATAGGTGTTGTGGAAATGAACAGCCAATTCAGATGGAGAAAACTTAGAGTCGTGAGACCCATCTTCTGGATTCAGCAAGTGAGAGAGAAGTCTTCGCACTGAGCCAGGAGTGCCCACTCCAATGGTGTCGCCAAGTGATATCTCATAGCAGCCCATTTTCCGAAGAGCAATTGCAACCTGAAAGAGCCCCATAATGTCACAATTATTAGCTAATTCAATTGTTCAGTTAAAATATTATAGGCATTTAAAACAGTCCACATTTATTAAAATATTTTATGAAAAAATTCTATGACAAAAAAATTGGTTGCTTGGCTAACTTGCACAATAACAATATATGTACAAAAATATTTCCTCTCCCTTTTTATATGATACTTATATAAATTCCCTTTTTCCACCAAACTTTAGTGATATTAGGAAAAACCGAGAAAAGAATAACATGTATCCTAAACATAAAATTCATCTCTGTTCTCACTCCCCCTTCCTTTTCCTAATTCCCTCCTCCTCTAAAGCTGGTTTCCTAATACAAAGAAAAACAACTTGGAGGCTAATTTACCAGTCTTATGAGTGATCAGACAACTACTCATCCAAAGCCATTCATAACCAGGGAAGGCAAATGCTATGCTTCACGGCAGCTTGGGATGGATTGTACCAAAAAAAACTCACCCTGGCAACATCTTCCGGGGCAACAGCTCCTTGGTATGGACAGCCGCAAACACAGGAAACATAGCCACGAACACGGATGCCAGATTTGATGGCAAAATGAGCCACAGTGGCAAATCTCTCAAGGCTCTCATCGATACTACAGTTGATGTTCTTCTGAGAGAAGGCTTCTGAGGCTGAACCAAACACAGCTATTTCCTCCACTCCAGCTTCCATCTATAAATGAAATTTAATGTTCACCATCAGAACATGCATTGAAGAAGTTTTATCCCCAGGATTCTGCTACCATTTTGTATAATCAGTGGAATTATAACAACTTTTAAAAAGTCCTCAAGCTGGAGATTCCAAGTATAAGAGAGAGGAGATAAAAAGCTTATTCGGTTATCACAATAATTTATTACTGAACATTATTTCTGAATGAATAACTCTTCTTAAAAAAATTATACTTAAAAAATGATGAATATGAGATGACTGCCAAAAATTCATACAACACTATATACTAAGACATGATTTTTACCCATAACTCTAACAAAAGGGCCAATCACTGTGAACCTAAAATACAGCCGAATGCAAACTCTGGAAAAAACTGCCACAATACCGAACTATGCCGATACAACACTATGCCGAATACATATTATCAATTAAGCCGCTTAATAGTGTCTTAAAAAACAGAGGGACAAGCACCAAGGCACATCTTTTGCCACACCTGTATTTGAAAACTATAGCCACCAAATTTCGGTGAGATAATGACAACATTTATTGTTTTTTTGCAAGTGTGAACATTCAGTGGAAAAGCTAGATGACTTAGCCAAATCATCGCAGATGCAGAGGGTATTTTTTATAAGAGGAGGAAATCTATTTACATACAGAGTGTTGTACCTGCAATGCATTCTTTGAGGCTTAGAAAAACTACTCTCCACATTAGCCAGTATCATGCAGATATGCTCAGCTCAAGTGGAAGACTTCATTGAAAGTGTTTTCTAAGTACTCTTCTCTCAGAAATTGTATTAACCTTTGAGGGCTTTTGTCTTGGAATTTGACAGTCATGAAAGGCACAGTCAGATCATTTTATGGCCTTGTTGGTCAAAAATCTCAGGATAAATTTTCTGGACATTAACAGAGCAGTTTCTCTGTATTTTTTTTCCAGAAAAAACTTAAAATTTAATGGGATCTAAAAGTTCTAGAAAATGTTAATTTTTCCAAAGGTGAGAATCACTTGTTCTAGTGACCCAAAAGGTTATCAATGATCAAGAAATAAAGCTTCCAGTATTTTTCTTCAGGAATTGGAGCTATGTTGGTGATCGCCTTTGTGTGTTGGCTAGAGTACTGGCTATCCATACAGGTGCCCAGGGTTCAAATCCCTGCAGAGGAGGAGACATTTTTCAGAAGACCCCAGAGAAACTTGGGTGTCTTGCGGAGGGTACTTCAAGCACAGTACTGACTCCATTGGATGAGACAGAGAGGATTCAGGTCTCCCCACAGGGTAACTGCCTCCCGCTCGGCCGGAAGCTCTCGCTTATTGCCAAGTCAGGGTAGTAGTGGGAAAAAGGGAAAAGGAGAGGGAAGGGAAAGTTAGCGAGCCACAACCCCTTCGAGGCCGACACCAATGAGGCGGACTGAGGTCAAAAGGCCCTCAATTGGGCCTCTGCCTCCCTGAAGTACTCGTATTAGTTAGGTTACCCAAACAACATAAGACGAGTAGCCGTCAGTCTCGCTTATGCAAAATATTTCTGCACATCTATGAGAACCGGAGGAGCCCGTTGCCCAAATTATTGGGATTGGGTGTCCTCCTGGCTCCCTTTCCGGGTAGACGCCGTGCGGTCTGCCGGAGTATGTCATCGAATCAGGGGCCATGGAGGGTCAATTCGGACCAATTCTGGTCAAAGCGTGGGCACATCCTTCAACTCAATACTCCTCGTCTACCCTTTGGATGGATTGGATGAGACAGTAAAAACTGTGGTCCCCTTGGCACCTGTTATTAAAAGTAGGCTAATGCTGATGCCAGGTTTCTCTCCACCCTTCTTTCTATTCCCCAATGATCACTCCCTTACCCACACATGACACAAATGACCTCAGCTGAACATCACCTCCCCAACCAACAAACCAGAGATCAACCAATTTCACTGATAGTTCATTTCAAAGAAAAAGAAGGGGGTCCTACCGCAGAAACAGTTTTTTCCCTTACTGGATTAAAATCCATTATCTTGCACTCACTACCACAGTCATCTTCAGTGATTATTTTAGCACCTAACTTTTGTTTCCTATCAGTATATTGAACAAAACCTGTAAATTTTCAGCTGGCTTTCAAAGTCCCGCATAACATTCAAACAAGTCATAACATCAATGCATCCACTTTGCAATATGCTGTATGTAACATTAGTTCGCACAGACAAGGGGAAAAATAGCTCAAGAGAAATGCAATTTGGAAGCTTTCCAAATACTTAATGAATGGGTAAGCCAAGCACCTGTCATCTGCTTCCCTCTTATCATCAATATTTTCATGAATATTTAAAAAAATTGAATGAGAGGCTTACCATATTTTTCTACTATGTTAACAAGCTGAGATGCAAAGCAATACCAATTAGGAGAGAATGATAGGATCGACTGTGTTCTAAGTATTCTTGAATAGTGAATGTTATCTAGGTAGTGTGTGATAAAACTCATGATCGTGATCATCAATGGAGGGGATAAGGGCAGGAAAGGGAACTGCTGGCCACTGCCACTGAATCAGATTCTCTGAGCAAAGAAAATCTATCGCTTGAAGTTGGTCTTTCTATGACATTCCTTCGACAAATCATTAAATGACCATCATATACATTAAAATGTTTTCTATAAGAGTACCGCTTTTCTTTCCCGGTTTTCTATGTTCTATTTGAAAACTATAAAGTCCTTAATTTTTATACTTTGGTATGGTCATTGGTCCATCCATAGATCATAGATGGTGCACTCATAAGTGCATTCCTCAATCCTGTACATGTGCATATATATATATACATACATGCATACCAATCATGCTGTTCCCTTCCAGGGACCAAGCAGTCACCAAGTTTCACTCATTAATACATATTTGTACACCTAACTCTGATTCAATAATTTCCTCCATACTGACCTATCCTTGCAAACCCCTTTTGCCTCATTTACCTACATATGCTTCTGCTGCATACACGCCCTCCTGCTTTGAAGACTCCTAATATTCCTCCTCCATAGAATTTCCTCAACCACATCTTTCTTGGTCTACCTCTACCTCTCGCACTATTCATTTCACTCTTGTATATCTGTTTCGTTATTAGACTCTCATCCATTCTCTCAACATGGCCAAACCAACGAAGCACACTCCTTAAAATATATGTCCATTGCTGGAGCATCTAACCCACATTCATTTATTACCCACTCATTCCTGACCCTATCTATCCTACTTTTGCCGCAAACACTCCTCGGATATCTCATACCCACGGTGTTTAGTCGACTCTTATGTCTATCCTGACATATCCATGTTTCACTACCACACAACAAAGTGAGGAGAAATACACTTTTGTACACGGCGATTTTCGCTTCCTTAGATAGGCACACATTCCTTGATATGCTCCGCATGCTACTTACCACTTTCCTTGCAGTATTTGCACCTCTATTTATCTCCTATCCATCCATCTTTCGTAAACATCTTACCTAAGTACACAAAATCATCCACTTGTTCAATTACTTCACCATTTGCCCTCATCATACAATTATTCTCCCCTAACCCTAACAATCATAAAGTTATCAATACAGTTATTCTCCTTATCAAAAACTACTACTTTAGTCTTGCACACATTTACCCTCAATTCCAATCTCTCTGTTGATTCACAAAACTTATCTACTAGTTTGTACAATCCCTCTTGGCTCTCTGAGATCAAAACAGGACCATCCGCAAATAGTGGAACTCGCACGTTTACATTTCCAATCAAAACACAGTCATTTTCACTACATACATCTCTAACACAATTATCCATTACATAGCCATGGTGACATTACACATCCTTGCTTTACTCCCAGTTTTACTACAAACCAATCACTTAGAACTCCTTTAACTCTCACACTTGCCTTACTATTATCATACATCGCCATCATAACATTCAATAACTGCCCATTCACTCCATTGTCCTTCAAAACCTTCCACAACTTCTTTCTATTTACCCTGTCATATGCCTTCTCTAAGCGAATATGAATATATATTCCCAATTATAATACTTACTGCAGCTTGGAGACCTTTCATGTTAGGAACAAGAGTTGGATAAGAAACTCCAGGATGTTTAGTGATTCCACGAAGTACTTCATTGTGATCAGCCATCTGTGGTACCCACTTGGGTGACACAAAACTGTGGGAGAGAAACAAATATAAGAAATGTGGCAGTCAAATTGTCTATTTACAGCCATTCTAAATTAAATATATTACATTCAAAATTAACAGCCATTCAAAATTAAATAAAGTTACAAGAGGAATGCTAAAAAATACAGATGATAATTGAAGATTTGTGACTCCCGCTACTTTTCATGTGGGTCAAGGTATTCATGTGAGTGTCCTTGGCAAAGCAAAGCATTTCCTAAAAACGAGGTTGCCAATTGTGTGTGAGGTAAAAATTCAGGACTGTAAAACATACTGTAAAATTGCCACAATTTTTGGTAATATTCACCTCTGTCTTACATAATTTTCACACCAATATATTCCTAACATATTAGTTTAAGCCAAGTCAATATAAATTTCATATAATCTTAATTATAAATAAAGGCACGTACAACTCACTTGCGGAATATTTATGCTTGTGGAATATTTGTGCGGCTATTGTTTTAACAGTTGGGACAAAGATTTCTCATACCAGACAAAAGAATAGCAAATTGTGTGTACGCTGCCATATTTGTTTTTAAATTTTCTTTACTTCTAATGCGTCAATGTATCAATTGTAATAGTTTAAATGCTACTAACCCCTTGATATTACTATTGGCTTTCCTAATAAATCATACATAAGCTATCATGGTCTCCTTTAAGCCTTGTGTTATGAAGGAGGCCATTTAAGCTATTCACTGCAGAAAATTAAAAATTATTGGAAAATTTCAGTAATTTTTTTAAATGACCATAATTTACCACGGTAATTTTCCTCAAGTGACAATTACAGTAATTTACCCATCTCTAGCAACAATAAAAATAATAATGCGTCTTTATTGGAGCAAGATTGAGACTGAGGCAGTCCCTTCTTCCATCTAACCCCACATCAGAAAAATACATGAAATAAGTGTAAAGATAGATGTACACATTATTGGGAAAAACGTAAGGAAATAAGGTGATATCTTTGATGAAAAACCCAACTGCAGGAAAACACCCGCTCATGAAGGGGAGTGTGAAAAACTTGCGAAAACCTACAGACAGAAACTACAACCTCAGGTAAATTAAGGCAATCTAAGAGTAGATTAAACAACCAATTCAGTTTTGCACAACGGACATTCAGATTATTTTATTAAAAGTTGATCTAACATATTATGAGCAAATGGCCCATTTAGCCAAAAAAGTTTTTTTTCTAGAATACTAAGAAGAACACTTTATTCTGAGTAGATCCAAAGAGTGAGTATTGAAGCCACAGAACTCCCTTTATTATGCGGCCAAATGAGTTAGCCACAATTTAACCACATAGATGCTTGAACTCCAGAATATCTGAACATAAAACTCCTATATTTGGACTCTGCAATACTACATCTTTTGGCTTATAGTTAGGCGAAATGCCATTTTTGTCCATTTAGCCAAGTCTTCTATCATTACTGAGGGGTCAGAAGTCAGGATTGGGAAAGGGGGGGGGGGTTAGATAAGTTTCAAGTCTTTCAATATAAACTATTTCCAGTAAAAGTTTACAAGTCAAATTCCAATCAGCAGAAATTCACCATGAAACAACCATCAGCCTGGACTGTGATTAGAATCCTGAGCTCCATCGAGGTGTGTTAGCACAATTGGGCCACCAAGCTATTGTAATTAGGGCAGCTTAGTGGGTGGTGCAGAGGGTCCACTTCCCCCTGTAATGCCTTGTAAAAATAGGGAAACTAGAGGTCATGAAGTCTTTCATACCCCCATGTCCAAGGAAAGTAGCAAAACCCTCAAAACTAATTCTACCTGACAACTGTCAAGAGCTATAAATTAATGCTTTTTGTAGAAGCAGTAGAAAGTGTAGAAGACGTAGAAGTTTTGTAGAAGTGTAGAAAAGGTGTTGTTGAGCTATTTAAGCAACAATATTTGGAGATAAACCCAACTCTGAAGATACAAAACAAACTCTTTAAACATTAAACAAAAAAAGCAGTCTCTAGCATGGGCACAAGATGATACGTCAGCATAATTGAGGTTTGCATCAAATTAAGAATGCATTAGAAGTATTTAATCAAGAAGTATTAAGCATGTTCAATTTAAACTGTTTACTTCCAATTACCATTTTGAAGCAATTTTACTGCAAGAATTATCTCTGATGACCAAGGTACATTTTCTTCATATACTATAAACTACAAACACAAGTCCCATGTTAGCCCCATAGTGTTTTGGTGTATACAAATTCTTTTGTATCACTTCAAATATAATCTCAACCTACAAATAGTCACTACACATGCAAACAGTAAGTTTACAATGTCAACAAGGAATGAAATTTCTTTTCCTGTGAACATACTCATGAAAAATATTTTCAATCCAGTAAAACTAAATGCAAAAACGCCGGTTTCTCTCAAGCAATATCATTATGAATAAACATAATTGATGGGAACACAACTTACAGAAGCAACCTAAGGGTTCTTTTGCTGACAGTGAATTTAAAGTTTTTTCTAAGAGAATCACGAACTGCCAACTAATAAGGGCAGACCCTCACATTAAACAGTTAAAAGGTGGCACAATTTGACAAAATATAAATTCTTGAACAATATTTATCTCAAACAACCGATGGTGATAGAGAATCGTATAAGTAAAAACTTAGTTACCCAGTAGCAAGTCTTTGACGTAAACAAACACTATGTAATAACTTTGAATAAATACCAGCTTTAATTCTGAAACTCAGAGAGAGAAGCATTCCTTACAGGGCACTTCAACTATAAATATGAAGAAATAACATTTGTTGTGACTTGTTGAATATTTTCAACAAAGATCTAACTGTCCGCCACAGCAATAATGTAACCATTAAAAGAAAAAAAACGAAACTTCAGATGCTCACAGAAAACATTACCAATATCACCATTAGGAGACTTGTTCTTCCTACAACAGTCTCTCTGCAAGGTAAAGATGCATACCTGGTGACTTCGATCGTTTTCAGTCCAGCTTCAGCGAGCATGTTGATGAACTGTACTTTGACACTCGTGGGTACCACGGTTTTTTCATTTTGAAGCCCATCTCGAGGGCCGACTTCTACAATCCTTACATGCCGTGGGAAGACGGGCTGCGGAATCGCTGATGTCCCCTAGTAAATGAAAGCCATTTTATAGAATGTAGAATATCTACTATTACTGAGTTTAATTAGACACATTGTCTCTTCTCACCTCTTTACAACCGATATCATCATAAGTATTTCTCTGGCACAGTTTATATAGACCGTTTACCAATTTCCACATAACAGCCCTTCCAGTTCATAACCATATTTATTTCCCTGACAGAATGCAAAAGGTGTACACTAACTGTAATCTTTCAGTAGACATGGTCGCCTACAGTCGGTGATAAACCCATGACAATTAATAATTAACTATAACATTGGTGACATTAATGTGACACAAAGAACAGAAAACGAGGCTTAAAGTACTGCATAACTTACTAATGCAGCTCCCCGGAATTGACGCAGATTCCTCAACACTAAAATATTACTTCGGGCCACGAACTTTAAAATTGCCATGGTTGTTCCTGCAGGCTGAAAGCCGAAAATTTCACCAACCAAAATTCTCTCAGCTGTTCATGAGTTCTCGGCAATAATTACCAACGCTACCAACATACGGGTATATCAGTGCGAACAGCGTTACTGCGCTGCTGCCAACAGTATTTTATTGCCGAGACGTGTCTTTTTTGTTTTTGTAGGGCTCCACTTCAAAACTAGAAATGTCCTATATCATACAGGAAGGTTTAGGTGGTTTAGGTCAATTCGCCAGACTAACCCCAATAAATAAAGTTGAAATAACGGGATCTGAAGTGAATTATCACGATAAAGGGGCAATGGAACCAGAGAAAGAGGACTTGTTCTGCTCTAATGACTAAAGAGTGCGCCAAAAATGACTTGATAAAAGCGGATTTCTAAGTTATAAACTTGAATGTAAAACTACTATGAAGTTGTTGATGATGTAATACTTGCATTATTATCGCTTGGAACAGATAATTGGCTGACCAGGACCGACTCCAATCCGGGCATGTTGACTCTCTGAATCCGAAGGAAGAAAGAGCGAAGGGAGGAAGCTTCCTCCTCGGCCTCTTGCTTTTCCGATTATTCAGCCGCGGACGGTAAACCTGCAGGTGACGTGTGTCCGAAACAATCGCTCACGATTGTAGACTTTTAATCCTGAATTGCAAATGCCGGCGTTGTGAAATATACGGCGTATTGTTCGTGATTAGGAACCTCCTGCATTAATGTTTGAATACTTATCGATGCTCGTAATATCCATATAATTACAATAACCACTTAAGCCATTACTGCCAATTCACTGAATAAATTACTCTTTATCAGACGCACAAATAGCTCGTCGAGACTGGCAAATCAAAATCGGCGAATGAGTTGCTGAAGACAGTTTTTTCATTGTGGCGCTGCAGTTCCTATACGATTAACATTAGCTTCTCTATGTTGTAATGATTTTTATTATCATCCAAATAGGAAGCTATTGATTTAACCACCGAGTTAATTAATTACTCGATATATTGAGCAGCTGATAACCATTTCGCGCCGTAAAAGTTTATCACTAACAAATTTCTCTCGGTTTATTTGGGTAATGGGAATGAGCAAGTTTTCTTAATGGGCACAAGTCGATTCTCATGACCTAGAAAAAATAGTCTTTGAAAAAAATTGAACCGTTCAAAGTAAAGCACATAGAAGCCCTCGGAACATAGCCGGGGGCGAGAAGGCGGTGGATTTCTGGCCTAATTTACCGGAGAGCGACCTCTGCCGTAACTGAGTTCATATTTCACTGCGTTACGGGATCATCCCGTTCATGTTATGTGAGCATGATTGTGACTTTTCACTGTTTAGGGAAGTAGTTTGTTCTCTATCGGAGGAATATCTTCCGGTCACCACCTAGTGACGTCATTAGATGTGGCCCCTGGCGCCCGAAAGTTTCTTCTTTGTTTGCTTTGTGTACATTGAGTTGCTATCCGGAAGGACTTGCTCATTATTGTCACAGGGTACAATTGGTTGGATAGTAGATGAGGTGGGATAAAACAGTGATTGAATAGGTTGTGAGACATGAAATGTGACTGGAATAGAAAGACGCGGCATTACTAGTGACAATTGAAAGGCAAAGACAATAGAGGGGCAATGATCTATTGATGGGCGGGGAGAGGTGAGGTAGGTTACCGAACTCTGTGCGTAATATCATGGAGTTACATGTTTTACTGACGATTTTTAGCTCTAATGCTGGAACGATTTTGTCATTTTGAATACATATATTATTATAATAACCTGTCATACATGAGAAGAAAATTACACAAGTTATTCAGATAAAATTAAAATCATTTTTCTACCTATATGAATGCGATGAGTGCTTACGATTAAATTTTATTCATTCGAATTGCTGAATTGTGTCAACGAAAACATTTTCTATGGCCAGTTTGAACCTCAGATAATTTCATCTACATCTTATAGTCTCTGTACGTTACTTTTCAGGCAGTAAAATTTGACTCGAGGGAATGAGGGGGTCTTGGATGCCTAATATTCCTGTATTCAGCGTTCCATCATGAAGAATATCCACACTTGTCATGATTGGTATCATGTATGTACTAAAGTTACTCTGCCATCTTGTAGGGCTTGTTTGTTGTCGCTTGGCAAAATAGTTAGGCATGGTGATAGAGGTGACTTTTGTATTACGCACACTTCTCTGGTATTCTGAAATAAAGAGATCGTAACATATTTATTCAGCCATGGCCAAAACATTACTTCTCGTCCTCTACTTTGGCACTTTTCTGTCATATTTAATACCATGCCAAACTATTTTGCCCAGCGATAACAAGCAAACACAACAAGATGGCTGAGTAACTAAAGTAGATTCATAACAACAATCATGACGACACCTGATTATGCCTCTCCTATGCTTTATTCGTTATTGTTGCGAGTGGTTCATCAAATTAGTGAAGTTATCTTTTGCCCGTGAATATTTTCTAGCGGACCGGCAGGTACACGTGCATTTATTTTCGTTGGATGTTGAGATTTTTTACCTAATGGCATGGTTTTTCAATTCCGCCTGTGTACCACCTTCTATAATTGTCCATCTTAAATGCGCGAATGCTCGACCGTTTGAGGGCTTTCGGTTGAGTGGCCTTGCCGCTGACTGAGATTGGCGCTACAAGTTGCGCTCGCAACGGTGAAGTTGAAACATTTTTTTCGGGTCTTGGACCTCGCCGATGACGGCGGTTGGTTGCCTTGGTAACGAAGAACCTATTATCTAATGTCGACCTTGGTTGGCTTCGGTGAAGCGCGTCTCTCTCACGTAAATGACTCCCCTATTCGCTAACCAATTACGACCGTGGCTTTTCAGTCCGTTGACGCCTGTTAGTGTCCGTTACTTCGCTGCGCCTTACATTTTAGGTGCGCCTACGTTTAGTGAAGACGTTTAAGGTGGTTGGAGCGCGAATCGTGAGTCGTTGAGTGCACATTATGTGTGCAGCTTGTCTAGTAAGTCGAAATAAATGTTGGACCACACTTCACGTAAGTACATCAATTTATACGGTTAGAATAACCATACTTTTTTTAAACGCAAATATTGGAAGAACTATATTTAAAATTTTTCGTCTCAATTGGAACATTGTAATGTCTTCGTAATTCTAAGTCTGAGCGAAAACTGTGTATAAATACGTGTAATGCATTCGGCATCCAGTCTTGATATTAAAGAGGAACCATTATAATAATGCGAAAAGGATGTTTTCGCGGCCAGCAGAAAATCTTGTACATATGTCATCGAATAGTTTCGAAATATATTCCATGTGCTATAGGGCTGCATGCTAAATTAGCATCAAATTGATAAGATGCCATATCGGTAACAACCGAATAGATCTCACAACGGAACTCCGAGCGAAATGAATCGACAACGCGCCCTGCACTATTTGGGTGGAACCTTTCGCAAAAGTGATAGTTCGAAAGAGGCAAACCGGAATAAATGGTTAACGAATTCCCTACGCATGGGATTCCATTCCTCTGCTTTTAGGAACAGCATACAGAGGGAATGTTCTTCGAACAAGAAGGACATGGAATAGTTGGGAACTGGTGACGTGTCGTAAATTCTACATGGCATTATAAGCATGGCCTACTTTTTCTTGTATTCACTACAATCATGACCTATGCAGAGGATATATTATTTTGCATCGAAATGAAATGCAAAGAAAAACTTTACATCTTCAGGTGTCACTTCGTGTAAGTATTTTATACTTACTTCTGCCTACTTTCTAGACTAAGGCGGACCTTGAGGCTAGAACACATTTATCAAATATTTCTACAGTTAATTTCTTTGAAGAGCGTCCTAAGAGTAGTAAACTTATTTTCAATGTGGATCCGAAATGCAAAGAATTACCAACTGGTAGAGGAAATACTTAGTTCTTCGTTCTACCAAGTAAGTTCCGAGAAAATATTTAATACAAATTTGTTCAGGAGTATGATGCAATTTTGGGGAAAATCCTCCAACATAATTGACTCTAATGCCTGAATCACACGATCATTTTTTCCGTCCCTTTTAAGGGATAGCTCCAATGATAGCTCAAATGATCGCTCGAAAATGATCGTGTGACTCGAACAAAGTCAGGGATGGCTCCAGTGATAGGGATCCCATATAGCTTTTTCCATTTCCCTGGGCACGTCCCTTTTTCCGTCCCTGGAGGCATCGCTGACTCCTCCATTCAGCCAATCAGAGTGCTCGGCCGCAAAGAGCGACTCTAACGCCACGTTCGGCTTTCAGTGGAATGAGAGTAGTTAACATAGAAATGATGCGAAAAGGGACGGAAAAAATGACCGCGTGATTCAGAGAATGATAGCTCGAGCTATCATTGTCACGGTCCCTGAAAAGCTATCTCATTGGAGCTATCTCTTAAAAGGGACGGAAAAAATGATCGTGTGATTCAGGCTTAGCGGAGAAATTGCACGATACATTTTTAATCTACGGATCCAGGATTATCCTTGAGATTTCGGCAGGCACTGAGAAAATTTGATTAGGAAAAATCGTAGGCGCACAATCAAATGAGTTTATGATAGTGATTTTTGGGAACTGGGTGGACGTGATATAGTTATTCAAGATAGCTCTTTGCAATAATGCAGGAAGAAGATACAGAGGAGAGACCCAAAGAGGTGAGGACAAAAAAACTGTTGTAAAGAGGCATTTATAGCAACTGATGCCAGCAGAAAAAGTTTAACGAAGGGCATGATTATTCCGGCGATGACATTCAATCTTTCCACTGATGCAAAATGACGCGTTCTGTTTCCTGAAATGATCGCAAAAAAAAGGACTCCAAGGACAAGGAATATGCCATCGTACCATTCATTTCAACCCCCAGCCAGTGGGACCCGTAAAATTGGTAATTCGCCTCTTCAAGGTAGTTTGAGCGAAATATCATCTTACCTAGAAATCGATGATGTTGGTGTCATCTTAAGGAAAAATATATCACCCTTCCATTGACATAAAAAATTCAACCCCTTACCGCATTACTTTCCGATATATTTGCCAAAAAATACCAGCCCTTTTATATGGGAATTGGCACGTGTATGCACTCCAGAGAGACCTTATATTAAAAATAAAGTATTTCCTACACTTAGATCTCGTAAAAAAAATTAACAGCGTGTAGTTTGCGTGTTTTCTAAACTATTTTTTGACAATCAATCATATTGTCACCGCAGTAAATTCTTCGGGATCACAATAAACCTTCCGTTTTGATGGAGTTTCAAACGTACCGCGTAAATAAATGAGTCAAGATAAAGACTTATTAAAATATTTTCACTTGATTATTTACGATTTCTGTCATTTAAAACTATTTTATCGCACCATTAACAATGCAATATTTAATTCGTGAGTCTCACAGTTGGTGAAATAAAAACGTTTATATCGAACATGATCTCTATTATCATCATCATCATATATATTATTATTATATATATTATTACAGAAAGGTCTTTTTCTGTCATTCCGTATATTATCTGTTAATACTGCACCTACAGTGATAAATGAGGTATCATTTTAAACGTTGAATCACCGGCTTCTGACGAAAAATACAATCTCAATCTCAAATTTCACTATTTAACCCATTAATTTGACTTAAAAGTTTCGATTTTTCCATGTCGATTACTCGCTCGAGGTATATCGACTCCACACATCATCCGTATATATTATTTCTCAAAGGTATTTTTTTGTCGCAACGCCATAACTACCGTAATTATTCATCAAAATTAATGATTCAAACATCGTTTTAAAGCTTATGTTCCCCGATCATGATGAAAAATAGACAAATTGTTTAAAATTAAAGTTTTGGTTAAAAAATTGATACAACGCCATCTGCTGACAATATAATAAACTAATATGTTGGCAATGGTTACGTGCTTAAAAGACTGTAGGAGGCGCCATCTATTAACACATCGTTTAGTTGGATTGTTTACATTCTACATGCAATCAGTGTGACCATTTACTGTTTACGTTTTTGTTATGTATCTCTAACACAAACATAAATAACATATAATTGACCATGGGAAGAAACAGGTAAAAGAACAGGAAGAAAGAAGGAAGAAGCAGGAAGAAGCTGCATACTGTGCGAAATATTCGCTCGGGTCATCTAGTGATTAGGAACTATCTCGCTCGCCCTACCTTAGTCTTTTTCCTTGTTTGTGAATAAAGCAACTATACTAGTTTAACTACACTTTTCGATCCCTAATATAGTGGAAATAAATACCTTGCGGCTATAAGTTGAAAATGATCCCTTTTATATTTGGTGCCTTTGCTTCGACAAAATGGTACCTCGAGTCACAGCAATTATGCACGTATGTTTGATAGATTTTCTGCCATAAGGGATATTTGGGAAGAATTTATGACACGTTTCCAACGCTGTGCCAGCTAAGTCTTACAAGTAGATATTACAAAGCAGGTTTCAGCAGTCGGTGAAAATACCTTTTTAGGATTTTAATTACCAAAAAGATGGCGAAGTACGTTGTAAATACAGTTGTAATTTGTGATGTCAAAAGTAAATATTAGTGTGACGCTCTGTCCTTTGTGATGAAACAATACAGTTATAGCTGTTACGCCTTCTGTCGATTATCATGCAACATTTCTGATTAGAACAGTTAGGAAATGATGGGATAATCTCTAGACATTCCTGATAATACCTACTCTATCTATACCCCAGTAGCAATTGATATCCATACAATATCCTCACAATATCTGTAATATCCAACTATAATATCCAAGCAATATCCAATTTTCATCTAAGAATATTGTGTAGATATCCACACAATATCCGAAGTTGCCACCAAATGCCATCCATGTAATATCCAACTTGGATATTACCAAATATCTCATTTTCATCTGATAGTATAGTATGGGTATCCAAACAATATCCAAAGTTGCCATCCATATAAAATCTATATTGGACATTAATTAGGAAGGAGTGCCCCTCCTCCTCTTAGGTGAATTTGCAATCAGGACTCAACCATACTAAAGTCGCCTGTAATGGATGTACCTAATCTTTCAAGTCTAATTCTTTACAATGAGAGTGAAACACATTTTCAAGTTGGTGAATGAAAACGTATTTCACACTCCATTGTAAAGAATTTGACTGGAAACATTAAGTATCTAAAGCAATTAAATGCACAATTAGCATGACTGAATCCTGATTGCAAATTCGCTGATTATCTGAAGAAATTAATTGAACCCAATGAGAGAATGAAGATCAATTCCATTGAAAAAGTCAATAAAAACAGGCATGGTAAATTTTAAGTGATTGATTTCATTACAAACACTGGAAAAAAATTCAGTCTCATTCTGTCGCAATAGAAAAATAACTTCTAGTATTTGGATACATTTATGTAATCACAAATATATTTATTTTCTACTGGATCTCAACACCCAAAGTGAAAGAGCTTAATTTTTTTTCCAAAAGCATTTTACGACAAGCAATGTAAATAAACAAGTAACTATAGAATATTTTCAAAAAATATCAAATGCCACTTACAAAGAGACATTTTAATATTGTAATTTGAAATAAATTTTAAAAATTATTTTATATTTAAAGATTAAAATATTTTCAGTACATTAATATGTTGTACTTCTTTATACTCAATTGTGAAAAAGAGTGGTAAAATGATAGGCTTATTTTCAATTACTGTTCTTTACTTACACCTTTATAGAGACACACAAGATAAACAATGATAAACAACTCATCACAATGTTGCTCTACGTACTACTCAAGTCAAAACAAAAAACTATCACCCAGTCAACTCCCAGCATAACATCACTACAATACCCCCACAATATTACTTGTAGATATAACACTTTGTGGATAATGGTAACCTTCTATGGATATTGTATGGATAGATATCAATTGCTACTAGGGTAGTTACCTCGGGTGAACTCTCTCAAACGTTCAACCTGCCTTCACATCGTCCATAATTCACACACTGTTCATTTCTCTAACAGAGTCACCCAGCATTATATAAATATCATCGACAATACCCACTTTATCGACTTCTAAAAACTACCCTCCGAGCCGCCATGTGGGCGTGTGGTAGGGGGTGCTAGGGCACCAGTCTCGCAAAAGGTTTTTAAAAAGGGCTTTTTGGAGGTGAAAAGGTGACGTGTATTGTGGGAGTGCATTGAGTAGAGCTCAGATTTTATTGTGTTCGCTAATTGCGCGCGGAAAGAGCGAATTTTTGTACCTATCTGTTCGGCAGTGTATATCTCTTATTTTATCATATCTGTCGTACAAAGAAACGTAGCGTGCCATCAAAAAAATATTCCCTGTATTTCCCTGAAACAAACCAGTACTGTCGGGTTTGTTTTATTTGAATGAAAATCAATTACTCCGCCGATTTATTTATTTCAACGCTGGTAAAAGCGGGGTGCACGTGGTACATGAGTCATACGGTATTTTATTGATACTACCTGGAAAATAGCCAACTAGTAACACTATTGGTAAATTAAAATCCATTATTTCATCTGAATGGTACTACCGTGCGAAATTCCCACGGTAGCTATTATATAAATGGCTGGGCTTATTAGATTAAGGCTAGTGAAACGAATGAGATGTCCTAGGATTCTCCACAGCGTGTTTTTTTCACTATAAATGTGGAAGATTTATTGCTCAGTTTATTGAAAAGTGCTGTTAGTTGTGGCTATCGTACAATGACCCTATGATATCTCAAATTATGGCTAGAGATTAGTCACCTTCAGCTACAAAAAAATGTCTGTGCCACTCCCAGGATCTCTATTCCACTCTCATATCACGTCGGAAATTAAAATAAAAAAAGCCGTCCGCACGTAAGTCAGTCCCTCTGCTTCTGTCACCAAAGTAAACGTCACTTTTTTTTGAGACATTGTTTCTCGTACAACGTGGAGGAAGGTACTGTCAGGAATTTGGAAATAACTACGTTATTGTTTCCCAGGAAAAGTTTCCAATCGTCAGGGGTATCACAATCAAGCATGCTTGAGCGCAAAGATGTTAATCTTGATTTTTTGCCCACTTTTTCGGCATGAGCAAGCGGAATGCACATTCCACTACGATACTTGCCTACCGCCATCCCACGTTACAAACAACTTTCGGGAATGCTATTTCTCCTCGGAGTTTATCAGTAAAAGTAAAAAATACGTCAATCAACTGGGACTACCCTATATTTTGTGACCTAGATATCGTTGGAGGAAAAAAATGCTGTCGTAATGGCACGGAAATTTTTGAAAGGAAAAACGTTAACACCTCAGCGCTCATATTGTTTTCTCTCTAGAATATCATGCTTCAGTTACTTAAGTGGAACGGCAAGCCGATAACTGGCATTCCTTTGGCGTTCCCGGCTTTCGCCTTATCGTGCCTTTCTCTGCCGGGCTAATTTGTGAATGGTTCCTGTATGGAAATGAATATGCACCTAATTGATAACCTTCGTCATATTTTCCACCGGAAATATTGATGTGAATCCTACTTCCGAGTAAGAACTCACGCACATATATTATGTGCGAATCCATGAGAAATCAGTCGTTAGAGGTGACCAAAGTATTCGAAAAATGAATTTCGTCGCACAAGTTCCAGACACGGTTTTTTTCAAAGCTTAGGTCACCAGTAGGCCATAGAAACTGGTGAACACAGGAAAATTCATGGACGTTTTTTGTTTTGCACGATTTAGTGTGTGAAACTGGATCGATTTTTATGGGCCTGGGAAAATACTGTAGAAGTCAATGGAAGCACGTTCTTGTGCATTTATTCAAGTGATGTGATGCTCGGGGTTGTTTTAGACCATCTCCAGACTGTCATGTCCACGTCTGCCCATGAATATGGAGGTTTCCACTCATAGTGTGACGGTAAAAATCTTGCGAAGATTTCTCTCGATTTTAGCGGAAAGAGATCTTGCGGACGACAGAAAACGCTTATTGTTGGCCATGTATATGGGTATTCTCCCTTGAAAATGTATATGGGGGTTTCCACACAAACTTGAGTGATATATTTTTTTATTTTTTTGCGCTTCTGCCGACAATAATCCTGGTATGAAAAAACTTTATGATTTATTAATGAACATGTCAATCAAGATTTTCACGAGAATAAACAATCCGCAATGCGCTTTCTGTCGTCTGCAAGATCTCTTTCCGCTAAAATCGACAGAATTCTTCGCAAGATTTTTACCGTCACACTATGAGTGGAAACCTCCATATACATGGGCAGACGTGCGCATGACAGTCTGGAGATGGTCTTGAACAACCCCGAGCATCATATCACTTGAATAAATGCACAAGAACGTGCTTCCATTGACAAAATTTCAGCACGATAGGATTAAAACTGTATTAATACATACAGGACAGACAGACATATAGATAGACATACATTCGCTTATATATATATATATATATATATATATATATATATATATATATATATATATATATATATATATATATATATATATATATATATATATATATATAGATTTACCGCAGTCCGATCCGTGTTCAAACGGGCAAAATTGTTGCCAGTATATAAAAAAAACGTGGTGGTTACCCGAAAGAAATCCTCCCTATCAAACATCCTCCACCTCCTCCTCCGAAACCAACCATTGAGAAATCTATCGTGTCCTCTTTTACTGAAAGGGTGTTTATATTAATTTCCTGATCCACATATTAAAAAAATACTCGGAGAAACCCATTTCTAAGTGTTGCAGGAAAAAGATTGATGATTCCAGGACCACCTAACGATGAAAGCTTTTATTGAAGTAAAATAAAATAATGCTTACCATTTCGGAGTATTCTGGTCAGTCGAATGTGATTGTCGCAAAAATCTGAAATCACGACGAAATGGTTTGTATTGTAACGCTCTATGAGCAGAGTTTCCTCGGGTATCTAATTCTAAAATATTTCAATATCAGTGCTAGTATCAGATCCTTGGATTTGTTGAGTCATTCAGGAAGGACTCTAAATTTTTTAAAACCCGATGTCTGACACCTAAACTGGTTTTTAAATCAGAGATTCGACTTAAGTCAACTTTTGTAAAGGCAACTTTATATATTAAAAGTACTCAAATGACCGTGGCCTTACAAGTGGATTGCTTGAGTAAGTGATTCCATGTGTTGGCATGGACTTCTATGGAAGAATATGGTCGCCAGCAGTAGTAATTGACCACTGTTTGCTGTTGTCCGGAAAATAGACTTGCTTCATAAAGATTTCTGATGTTTGACGTTTCACGATGTGAAAATTCGTGATATATGTGTGAGGCAAATGAAAGTCGTACCTTTCAACTGAATGGTATTAAGAGCAGTGATACATCTCTTTGTTTTTCATTTTAAGACGTTTTACTATTTCGATTAGGCGAAAAATTAGTATCGCAACCCAGTGAAATCCAGATCTATAGGCAGGTTTACATATGGATGTTGACTTCTATGGAATTGGCGAGTGTAGCGATATCTCGAATCGTATCGCCACTTGATGGGCACTGTTCTGCGTAAACATTACTTCCGGTTTTCCCCAAACAAATGGATGACGAAAGTAAACAATGAATACGGTAATTGCGAAAATCACCTAAATTTGACAATAATGGAGTTTGTAAACAACTGTTTGATTCTCATAGGCATCCGTGCATTCAATAAATTTGTATAAATTACATTAATTGTGTATTACATCGTCGTCGATGTCGAGTATGAGAATTATGACAATGATTATAGACATCAAATGAGAGATGAAGTCATAAAGCTTACCTTAGTCACTATTTACACGTTCCAATTTCCTTTCCATTCCTGTCCTATGACGCGTCCTGCGCATGCGCTCTAATCAATTCCGGGTCTCGCCACCCGGAATAGATTAGAGCGCATGCGCAGGACGCGTCATAGGACAGGAAAGGAAAGGAAACTGGAACGTTTAAATAGTGACTTGGGGATTCTTTCGCATCTAAAATATTTTCAAATACAAATAAATATTTACATGAGCAACAATGAGCCCTCCTCCTGCCACTAATTCATTCGCTGTTTACATTTAAAATCTTCGTTTGCTGTCGTATGACCAAGATCCCTTAACCGGATGCGATGCGATTTTTTCGCCGTATCGATATGCTACTCGCAGGCAAAATATTAACCAATCTATTCTCCTTGGAAGTAGCGACCGCGGTCGACTACCACCACTATCGACCACTACTGTCATGGAGGTGCGTGCTTACCCATTCAAGTGTCGCTTGCAAGCGACTTCCAATGCTACTGTCATGAAAGTGACTTCCATGCGTAAACCCGCCTTAATAACTTCAAGCTGGGATTAAAAATGTCAAGGACTTACTGTTTCATGTATAAATACTACTTTTGTATACCCGTCAGTATTTTTGATTTTTGTGAGAACACAAAGGTAAGGCTTATGTCTGTTCTAGTATTGAACTATAAAGGAATTGTTTATTAATCATATTAATATCGCATGCATTGAATGCAACTTATATATTGAATGCAATTAATACTAATTCATTAATATCACGAATGCATGTTGAACGCCTGCGATACCTTGTACAAACGAATCGATTGATGAAAATTACGTGATATTCGATATTACCTCATTCATCGTTTACTTCTATCATTCCGATCTTTGGTGGACGAAGACGGAAATAATATTTTAGCAGAACGATTCCCTGCCAGTAGCGATACAATACGATACATCCCTACAATTCGTTACACCGATAATTTCACCTCTTACAAAGCAGTCATCTTCCAATTTTAAAACCGCCGCAGGTTTTTCGAGGACCTGACGTCAGACTCCCGTCAACGTCGAGGCCTAACTAAAACGAATCCTTCCTGAATAAGGTTCCATGATAGGAGATATGTGCCTATTTTTTTTAGAATTAAAAGAAATTAAGAACAAACCTAACTTAGTTCTTACCTGCGCAGCAGTCTATAACGATTCTGTCCTGTTCAACGTCCACCTCGCACTGACTCATGTTGGCTGTGTGACCTCGGAGCGGAGACGCTCAAGAGGCATTGACGATGTCAGCATAAAACATAGCAGAGACCGCGAGTTGAAAACATGGGTGGGGCGACGGAGATCACGCGCCTATTGCGTCCGATATTACCTTCCTGATGTAAGACTCTGACATTCCTTGTTTTTTTTAAATACTATTCTCTAGGACTTGCCAAACTTACTCCTTCATTCTCCATTTTACCGACGGCGGAGACAGAGTTGTCATATTGTGACGGTTGAAGCGATTTCCGTCTATGAACAGATTTGCGCGAAACTTTGTGCCTGCGTGTTTTTATTAGTTATATGCGTACACAAAAGCGAAAAAAATGTACGTTACCGTTTTTGGTTTCTAGGCAATTGAACGCTATTTTAACACTTAGGGAGGTTCCGCCGAGAAACGAAGTAAATGTCATCTTCATGAAAGTTTCAAAATAAGCCCTTCTTATTGCACTCTATCGATTACCGTTGAAAAAAATTAGGCTTTACATGCTATATTTCTCGGAAATCGCATTTAAAAATGAAAGAATTTCTATAGGATCTTATGGCAATGCTTGCCTAAGAGTAGAAGAAATGCAGACTACTATTCGAATATAAATGTGGTTTTGACAAAAAACTGATATAAGGTGCGCCACCGTATAAGAATCATGATAATATTAAAAAAATATACCCTTACCACGTTGGTTTAAATGATATTAACATGTTTTTGCAACAAAAATAGCAGATCTCACGTAGTTACTAACATGTGGCGCTGCAGGTTGATTCCACATCGGCAACGCTGTGCGGCTGTGCCGTGACGAAACGAGTCATTTTCGAGCAGACGGGAATTTACAATGAACTTTGTGGAGCTGGATTTTTTGTGCATTGACGCTAAATTTAATACATTGACAAAAAAGTCTTAGAAATTGTCATTGTTCCAGTAATGTTGTCCGAGTTCCCTCGGCATGGCAGGAAATTGATAGCTTCCAAGGAAACGAAAGTTATCTGAAGATATGTTATAATACTCACGGGTATTTATATGAATGAATACATAAATACAGTAATGTATTATACAAATATATATATCTAATATTTACGATTTCCCGGAAAGCAGTCACTAACAAACTCAAATACACGCCAACACGAGAGCAGGAAAACAAGTGAACGCAGTAATTGAGCAATGTTGCACTTACCACCGTTGCCAAGTCGTTCTAACACATGATTTTTACCCATTATATTTAAATAAGGAGTTACATTTCCATTTAAATATTTTGAAACTTATTTTTAAATTATGGAACACATTCCAGATCACGAAATAGAAGTGATGAGCTCAAATTTATTGTCAGAGCAATTAAACGTGGCAACGAGTTGCCAGCCAGAAACCGAGATCAAAATAAGCTACTGATGAGTTTTAAAAATTGTTTCCCACTTTTAAGTGCTTCGATACAACTTATTCACAAAGTTTTTAAGTACTTGTTTAAATACTATAGGTGACTACGTAAGGTAATGTTTTTTTAATCGACTTCTTAAAACACTTAAGAAGATGGATTTTTCACCGGATTTTGACGCACCGGGCGGCAGAGGAACCTCCTTAAGGTAGTGCGAGCGAGATAGTTCCCTAATCAATGGTCCTTTCCTCTTCTACTCTCCTGTACACTTCATCATTTCTTATTTTGTCCGTCTATTTTATCTTCTGCATCCTCCTCCTCCAGCACCAGGTTTCGAAGGCTTCCAGTCTGTTCTGGTCAGCTTTTCCACTTGTACTTGCTTCCAATCCATAGAGTACCACGCTCTACACGAATGTTTTCACACACTGTTTCCTGGTTTGTAGTCCTATATTCTTTGAGCACAGCAGTTGTCTTTTTCCCATGAACACCTTCTTAGCTTGTGCTAATCTTCATTGTGAGCATCATTGCATGAGATTCCTCCTCAAAAGCCACAGGACGGAAGATTGTCCCGGGTGAAACAGTACAGGGTCTAAGCATGTAAACCATGTTGCATTTAAGTCCACTGGCAGCCAGACTGAGAAATGAGATCTCTCCAGGCCCAAAAGCATTAGAGCCAGTGTTTTATCTCGGGGTCTTCCAGTTCCTGACCAGTTTTGGGAATAAAGTTATCTTGGACTTAGGCCCTAAAGCCCATTTGAAGTACTTCATCGATTCCTCGCCATTCAGGCAGTGGAGGGCCATCAAGGCTCGCTGGGAAAGGGGAGGGATCATTTATGGGTTGTGGTTGCAACAACCAGTTGCTGGGAAACACAGTGACAAGGGAGAAAGACTAAAAGGAAGAGTGTAAAGGTTGTAACAAAAGAAACCCACAGTGCGCTCCTATCCAAATGGCTTTAAAAACAACAAAGGAGAACAGTGAATGAAAAAAAATTCTCACAAAGGAGCTATTTTTAGAATTTAGAATTAGAATAGAAGAAGAATTAATCTATTGAACATGCATGCATTCAACTTTATACTTGTAATTATTACTGTTATCATTAATTACCTTTTTCCTCACGGTTTATATGCTTAATCATGTATTTAAATGTTATCCTAGTAGTGCTAATCTTCGCCTTCGCGTTCTACTTTTTCCGTCCCACGTGCTGGTACTTCCGAGATAAGTGAAGGAATCCACTTGCTTTAATTTCTCTCTCTATTTCTCAGGGTGACCTCTATATTCAGATTCACTAATGACATTAACGGAATGTTATGTAATGGAATTTGTTAAATGCCTATATCTATCATTCATCCCCGCCCTATGCTCATTTCATCTCTGTGAAACAATCAGTAGTTCTCGAGATGAAAAGGTGTCCATACCAAATAAGTTTTTAGAGAACCATGCCCAATTTTACCGATTGCAACGTCTGTATATCTACTAATGTGTTACCGGAGCATCTCGTCTGGTCTTGCGACGGGACCTCTTTTCGACGACGCAAGTCATTTCCGACGCACTTGCATACATTAACATCAAGCCATTCTCTTTCGCAGTGGAGATTGATCATTCGAGTTGGGATATTAATAGGATTGGAAATTTTATTGCAAAACCGTCTCCCTTCCTCATATTTCTTCCACGATTCCAGCGTTTCAGCATCATTTTCTCTCGCATCTAAAGAGTTTTGCGACACCTACCTATCAGGAAAATCAATCCATATGCGCATAAATTATCCACAGTATCTCAACCTGCTCAAGTTTTTTGTGCACTGAACTATTAATCCACTTGGAGCTGAACCAATCTCGTTCCATAGTTGTTATATCTACTCCTAAAAACATACTACTTGATCCTACCACGTAGGAATTAGGGTGGTGCAGTTGCTTCAGTGCTAGCTTCCCATACCGGTAGTCAGGATTCGAGGACCGGCTGAGGAATTCCGAAATATACTTGAGCGCTGTGGGAAAAGCAGCTCCGTTACATCGAGAAAAAATGTTCGCACTTTACTGAAGTACGTCAACTTAAACATGGGAAGTGGCCATACATTTTGTAATAATAATAATAATAAAAAATGCCGAAAATGCAATAGCAAGCCAGAAACAATAGAACACATCACAAGTGGATGCAGTGTACTAGCAAGCGTGGAATACACGCAACGACATGATAATACATGCAAACAAATATATCTTGCATTAGTTAATAAGTACAATGTATCCCATGAAACTAAACCATGGTACCTAATGACTCCACTGCCTGTAATAGAAAATGAAGCTGTCAAAATATATTTCAATAGAAGTATTATAACGGACCGCCCTCGCCCAAACAATAGACCGGATATAACTCTTCAATTAAAACAAGACCGAAGAACATACTTAATAGATGTATCCATTCCAAACACAGAAAATTTAGAGGCTAAATACAATGAAAAAATATTCCTATGGCTGAAGAAATAAAAGAAATATGGAACCAAAAAACAGTTAAAATTGTACCAATAATAATATCCGCGACTGGTGTAATACCAAAAAGCTTGCACAAAAGCTTGGAAACAATAGGAATAGAAAATCATTTGTACATGAAAATTCAAAAAACCGCAATAATTAACACGTGCTCCATAGTACGAAGATTTTTAAATGAACATTAAAACAGTACTTGAGCCTAATCCCTTTGGTGCCTTGCACCCCGGATAGGTGAATGTTTCCCAGCCCTTAAAAAGGCTGAGAAGTGAAAAATTCAAATAGTAATAATAATTTCTTTATACGTAACAGCCGAAGCCAATTACTACGTATTTAATATATGGACGAACACACACAACCATGCCCAGGGAGGTGTAAATATCCTACCCAGGCGGGACTCGAACCCGCGACCTTCGGTTTGGCAGGCGAGGATTTTTATCCGAGGACTTTACCCCGCCGCCACCGAGGCCGGCGAGAAAAATGCGAGATAATATAAATAATGGGAGAATTATATTATAAAAATTTTGTCTTCCTAAAAGCATTGTTATGACTTGGGTTCGCGGGGTGGAATACGAGTTTTGACCAAAAATTGTAAGTAAATACGTGTTTTTTATTCGGTATCATACCTTTATATTTATCTGTAACCAATAAGCATGTGAAACGTATTTTTTTGCTTTTAGGACAAAATCTGTACATGTGTGTTCGAATTATTTCGAAATATAAGTCGAGTACCATAATGTTACGCGTTAAAATAGCATTAAACTGTCCAGGAACCATGTCGATAACATGCAATTTTCTTCGCGTTTATCAATAAATATAAATTACTAATATAGCCACCCGGCTTTGCACGGGCAGGAGTTAAATTTTTGGTAAAGTTTAACTGCACCAATTAATGCTTTAAAGATCTAGGATGAATTCGTGAGCCATGAACTACCCAGGGGTTTTTTCCCGCTCATTGCTAAGCTTCAGTTTTCCTAGGAAACACGCTAATTTTAAAAGGTATAAAGCTTGTTAGTAATTTAATTTAAAAGTAAATATTTGAGAAAAACAATGCTTAGGACAACATTATTTACAATAGTTTAATAGTTCTCTAAATACAATTCTGTTGCAATACGAGTTGGACGGCTTCGCGAAGGTCAGGGCGAATCGATATAATTGATCATTTTATACCATCGATAGCAATCGAAATATATCGATATATATTGCCCACAATGTATTTATAATGGATTATATAGATTGTTATATTTCAATTGATACGTTCTGAGCCTATATTCGCCATATATCCATATGAGGTTCGGCCTCAACAATGCTTTCGGTCGTCAAGGGTACAGCTAACCAAAAACGCTGAATTTTCAGCAATCCCATATAATGTTTCTACAGTGTGTCTGTCCTCACTTTTCCTATGCAAAAAGTGTATGCTAATAAAAAAACCTTTATATCTCGCTGTACTCGAGAGATTTTGGAGTGCTGCAAAGTGAATATGTAGCTCTCGGGGAACTCCATTGAACGCACTTTGCAGCACAACGATAGCTTGGGCCTGTGGCAGGGGTTGTTAGGTCACCAGCCGTACAAAGGTGTAAGATATTTGGAGATGAAATGGAGACATGGATTAAAAGGAGTGTATTTAGTTAGTTTAAATAGATAGTTAGATCTAATATAATTATTTCTACAGCGTGTCTGTCTGTCTGTCTTCACTTTTCCTATGCAAAAAGTGTATGTAAATAATAAAACCTTTCTAACTCGCTGTATTCAAGAGCTCTTTGAATGTTGCAAAATGGAATATGTAGCTCTCGGGGAACTCTATTGAACGCACTTTGCAGCACAACGATAGCCCTTCAGCGCACCAAGATATGGCCGATTTTGTCTGGCGTGCCCGCGGCCCTACACGCGCACAAATAAGCAAGGACAAAATAAAACCTTGATATCTCGCCGTACTCGAGAGCTTCTTGAAGGCTGAAAAGTGGGATGGGTAGCTCCAAAAGAACTCTAATGAACGCACTTTGGTGCACAATGATAGCTCCCCGGCGCACCAAACTATGGCCGATTTTGTGTGGCATGGCCGCGGCCGCGCATGCGCGCCAATAAGTAAAAAAATACTTTTCCCATGTTCCTTGGCCGCAAGGTACGCACACCTACCATCTAGGTTGTCATGACCACCACTGTATCACTTGATTGTTTCCAGTCCATTTTTATTGGTTTTGAAGAGCTGGTAGATAAAGTTCCGTAGAGACTATGGGCTTAAATCTGCCAGGCAAGATGAAGGATTGATGTGCATATTAGGGTCAGAGACACAGACAGGTGCCAGGACCACCATTTTCAGTTGCAGGTAGAAAGCAGAGCATCATTGTATGAGATTCCTTCTCAAAAGCCATAGGACGGAAGATTGTCCCAGGTGAAACAGTACAGGGGCTAAGCATGTAAACAATATTGCATTTAAGTCCACTGGCAGCCAGACTGAGAAATGAGATCTCTCCAGGCCCAAAAGCATTAGGGCCAGTGTTTTATCTCGGGGTTTTCCAGATCCTGACCAGCTTTGGGAATAAAGTTATCTTGGACTTAGGCCCTAAAGCCCATTTGAAGTACTTCATCAATTACTCGCCATTCAGGCAGTGGAGGGCCATCAAGGCTCGCTGGGAAAGGGGAGGTATCATTTTTGGGTTGTGGTTGCAACAACCAGATGCTGGGAAACACAGTGACAAGGGAGAAAGACTAAAAGGAAGAGTGTAAAGGTTGTAACAAAAGAAACCCACAGTGCGCTCCTATCCAAATGGCTTTAAAAACAACAAAGGAGAACAGTGAATGAAAAAAAAATTCTCACAAAGGAGCTATTTTTAGAATTTAGAATTAGAATAGAAGAAGAATTAATCTATTGAACATGCATGCATTCAACTTTATACTTGTAATTATTACTGTTTTCATTAGTTACCTTTTTCCTCACGGTTTATATGCTTAATCATGTATTTAAATGTTATCCTAGTAGTGCTCTCTGCAGTAATATGTACGGTTGTATTACGAATTCCAAGCTTATAATGAGTTTTTTTTATTTTTTGTTTTGCCTGTCATCATTGTATAATTAATTCGATTTTTTTATACTGAGTTTCATCACTGTATTATTAATCTAATTTTTGAATTTAAAAATTGTATTAATTTGAAAAATTGTACTTCATTATCTCAGGGGCTAAGAGTAGGCCACGATAATAAACGTTGTTATTATTATTATTTTTCGACTAGGACACTTGCCTGCTCACTGCTCACTCCGTGAGCTAGCTGCCTGCTAGTTTTATGATTGTTTTTTTTTCAAAATTTAAAGTAAATCATTTGGAAAACAAATATAAAGTGCAAGAATGAGAATGTTTATTAATTTCTTTCCAATGGTTTTTGTCGCGACTTTGTGCGACCATTCTTTCTAATTTAAATATGAAAAAAGAAAAAAAGGTCTTCATGTCTGTAAAACGAACTTTATATGCATTTCTTGTGGAAAGGCTTTTACTCGTCTGTAGTGGAACTGGAGACCATAAGGTAAACAAATGGTAGCCATAAACCTTCCGAGTGACATAATGAATCATGTTACAAAGCTTTACGTCAATCCGTGCAGTGGTTTGGTAGTGATAACTGACCGCATAATTACGCATTCACTTTATATATATATATTAGAAATAAGCAAAGATTTGCGAAGCCGGCCCCGGTGGCAGCGGGGTAAAGTCCTCGCCTGCTAAACCGAGGGTCGCGGGTTCGAGTCCCGCCTGGGTGGATTTTTCACCACCCAGGGCATGGATATGTGTCAAGTTCTGTCGGTCCGGTCCCTGGAAAACCTGATGACAGACTCAGCAGCCTATCGGGATTCCGGGGACATACGGGCCAACAGAATCATCCAGCTAGCAAAAAAAAAATTAATATATACAATAAAAATACGTCACAAAAAAAAAGTTCACGCAAACTGTACATAAACGAAAATCGCTCCAACCACCTAAAATGAGGGCTTGCGGGGTCGTCAAGATTATCAAACCTTCCCTACCCTATTGTATGCACCCAACCTACTAACTATCCTACCCATCTAACCGAAATCAATCTTTTCACCTAGTACAAAATCCAATAATAAAATTGTTCGAACATGAAGCCTGTTTTTTTTTTAAAAAACTTATTTTCCACTTACAGTTATGTTTTCTCATTCGCTTCAAATACAGTTGAAATATTAAGCAAAACATCAGTCTTGCTCGTTGTTCAGTTATGTAATTTTTCCGACTTTTGTAGTTTTTAATTGATTTATTTTTTTTTAAAGTCAGCTATTCCTCAGTTTGTTAAATATTGAAGTCGTCACTTAGCTGTGGAAGCATCATTTATCAACGCAAAATTGTTTCGCAAGACATTGCCGCTGAACCGTCCGGAGCCCACATTGTCTCAACCGGGGCATTGTTCCGAGCGTGTTTTCGGAGCACGAGAAGCAGCAAGGTTAATTCACTCTCGCTCGTGTTGGCATCTATGAATGTCGATACAAACTTTTATTACAACGTCTGGTGAAGTTGAATGAATCATAGCATGTCCTATAAAAGCGACCTTGAAGCCCCGAAGGTCCCACTTGTTCCAATAAGGAGAGACGCTTTGTCCCTTCCCACAAAATTATTCGAGATACGAAATTTGCAGTATGACTCAATGATTGCTCCAGACAATTTGCTCTTACCTATTCCCCTATTATAGAAATTGTCCAGTACAGAGTCGATTTTGAATCACTCATGGGTTTTTATCAACAGGTTTTTATTCGTATTCTACCGCTAAAGGCAGGTTTCAGTGAAAGTCAGAGAAACTCCTCCCGGTTTTCTACATGTTCAGGGCCCTAACTATCTATATATTTTGTTTTTCGCCTCAGCATACGATCCACCCTTCTTCATCCCATCCATAAAACGTATTCTCTTTCTTCCCTTTCCCCGCTTGCACAACTTCCTTCCCTCTATGGCATTCTTGAACAACCCATCCCTTATTACTTCCTTCAGCCACCTACCCCACCCCTCCCGAGTTTCAACTTCTCAATAATTAGGTGTCCCATTGAAATTAAAGGAAATTAAGAGCACGAATTTTTGATTTTACTGTCACTTTTATTGGTGGTTTCCGGCGTGACTTTGTGGAATTTACTGATCATTGTGAATGAAATGGTAATGTTTTATTTTTCCACATAAATTCAATATAGCACGACCATGGTTTTGACTTAACTTCATCTTCAGGTACAGCTGTAGTCGAAACCACGGTCGTACTATGTTGAATTTATAAGGAAAAACAAAGCATTGATTTTTCATTCAAAATGCCCGGAAAATGCTATTCCACCTTGTAACAAGTATTTTCTTTGTTGTTTTTCTACTTTGTATTATGCCTAACGGTATGGGAGCCAAAAATGTAAAAGGTATTATTACAAATTAATACGCGAAATGCCGCGCGTTGTGGATAAACATATAACACGAAAAACTATTGATTCTTTTACCTGGAAAGAAACCACGATTGCAATATCTTCTCGTACCTTATATTTTAATTACTTTTCCCCAGCTTGCTCCTCGGAAAAAAAATACATGAAACATTGCAGGTTTAGAGATACGGTTGCAATTTACTTGACAAAATGAAATATTCAATTTACAGACAATTTAAATAATCAAAATAATTCCTTATACCCTTAGGTCATGACCAACTGTATATTCTAATTTAGACACAAATTTGGTATATGAATAATTATTCCTTCTTTTAAGTATATTGTCTAATTATTTGCCACACTTCATCACTTAAACTTTTCACAAAATCCAATTACTTGATACAAAGGGATACCAGTCACAAACTTAATTCTTGGCCAATTAAAACCTCTTGCCTTATGACTTCTTGTATCTTATATGAAAATAAAAGTTTATAGTTACAACCCAATTATTCGACGACACAGGTTGGTTTGTCCCTCTGTGGTCTGGAAAATCCTCTCAGCCTGCGTGGTGTTCGTCCTTGGCGGGCCCTCAGCTTTTTGGGTCTCGTCCTGTTGTAAAATCTCCCGTTCCTCTCCTTAATTCCAGCTCCTTTGTCAATTCTCCTTTTCTACGTGGGCTATGTCTCGCACGATGCCACACTCTGGAACTTCCCTCTACCAAAAACTTGCGTGCTCTCTCTTTGCACGTCCGTTCACTGCGAGGGTTTTATCTAACAAGCTCTTTGCGTGCTGTCTTTGCACGACCGTACACTGCGACGGTTTTCTCTACAATCCCCTTTTGTTGCCGACGATTCCACTCCTTAGGTCTATTGTTTATTCTCAAAATTCACAATATGGTGGGTCCCTTATTGTTATTATAAACCATGAGGTGGTAAAAGAAAAAATGGCGAGGCTAGCGTTATGTTACAACCTTATGACGGCAACTATTGTCCACTACATGAGAAATTGCCATGGCAATTTTGTTAATCTTAGAAGCTAGCATACTCTTCAGTCATTCACAGCCGTACAAAACTACAATGCTACTGGCGAATGTGAGTGAAAAACGTCAAGATAGTTTTGAAGGAAAAATGTGCTGTAAATCCGAAGCTTTAAAAACTTGCATTTTTGACTTTGATGTTTCAAGCTTGAAATTCGGTCGCAAATTAAAATTAATTCGAACTCATTTCCACATAGTGACTGCGCGGCATACCAGTGTTAACGATGCAGACCAACAGAATGTTCTTTCATTTTTCAACCCATCGAGTGGAAAGAATTCACAAAGAGGAAGTAGGAGGTGTTTACGTAATGAAACTGGCGGACGAACTGTAAACCTCATTCATGGATCGGGTGCGCATGAAATCAAATCATTCACAAAATGTTCTCCCGCTCTACTGTCGCGACTTTCATATCTGTGGAAAGGTATTACCTTAGTTTAATTCGTCGCGGAGTTGACTGCAGACATTCTTGGCGATACGTTCATTTTCCCTGGTGTAATTAGGTCAATTTTATAACTTCTCAAACCTAATGTGACCCAAATTCCCATTGAATTCCTCCACTAATAGTATAGGAAATTGGTACGACCAAAACGGCCGGACTGGCATTGTTAAATTCCCCTTGAGATATAGATTTTCATTAGTGGCAGTTTTGTGCACAAATATGGCTGTGATAATATACTTTTGGTGCATTGCATGCACGGTGAAGCCGGCCACAGAGTGTATCTATCCTAGCACTGGTTACGGGGTGTCGCACTGGTTACGGGGATATTAGAATTGCGAATTTGGCGTAAATGACACAGTATGCAAATTAGCCATAACTATGAAAGTGTTGCTGATGAAAAGGCAGCTGCTGTGTCCTCAGAAGATAGGACTGCGAACGGAGAAATAGCATGTGAAAAAATTTGTGAGGAGCGTGGCACTCCACGGATCGGAAACATGGATCATTGGAAAGGCAGACCAAAAACGATTAGAGGATTTTGAAACCTGGAGCTGGAGGCGGAGGCTGAAGATTAAATGGACTTATACGATGAGAAACAAAGAAGTATGCAGAAGAGTAAAGGAGGAAAGGACCACATGGAGAGAAAGAAGAACCAGACGGTTCAGGCCATTTAAAGGAAGAGTGGTTATATTCTCACAACTCACGGGAGAAATTGAGCAATTATAAAGAATTCATATCAAGACTTTCCCTCGTAAAAATCGAAGATTGGAGGCGACTAGCGGGTTTAAAAATCGAGTTCCTGACGGAAAAGGGAACTTCAACCGTTCTGAAACTCAATGTGTTCCCCAAAATCAATGTGCTGTTTAAGGAATCACAATCGGTAAATTATTTCTCCGATAGAGGCAGCCAAGTAAAATTTGCTCAGACTTCTTAATAGCTTGGGTCGGTACCGGCCGTAGGATCAACAAACGTTACTTTCTCTTCAACTGCATACTTTGTAAGAAAATTACTTAAAAGGAAGAGTTAAGAAAATTTAATTACTTGAAATAATTAATTACTTGAAAGAATTAATACAAGTACAATAAATTAAATAATTTATTGTATTGTATTAAATTAATACAATACAATAAATTAACAAGTAATTAAAAGAATTAATTACTTGAAAGAAAGAGAGAAGAAGAGTGGTTGTATTTTCCAAATTCACGGTTGAAATTTAGGAAATAAGTAAAGAATTCCTCTCAAGACTAATCCTCGTAATAATCGAAGATTGGAGGCGACTAATTGAATTCAAATCGAGTTCCTGACATAAAAGGGAATTGCAAACCATTATGAAACTCAATAGATTTCCCCACATAAATGAATTTTTTAAAGAATCACAATCGGTAAATTGATTCTTCAATAGAGGCAGTCAAATAAAATTTGCCCAGACTCTTTAATAGATCGGATCGATACTGACCGTAAGATCAACAAATGTTACCATCTCTTAAAATGCAAACTTCGCTCGAATATTATTGTTAAGTTATGGGACGTGGGTTTTGAAATCGGTGGCAAGGGGTTGAGGTTAAGGAAGGAAAAATTGGAAGAATCCGGGACATCTTCCCAGTCTCTTTAACAGAGAAAATCACGCCTGCTCATTCACTTAAAAGAAAAAAAATATCTCCCATCTCACGGAAAATAAATAAAGGGGTTAAGAGGACGCATCATACCCTTCGGTAAGGAAAAGTTCTGTCGAAAATCCACAAGATGGCGTCACTCGCACCCGATCGAGGCGTTTTAGCGTCAGGAGTCTCTTACTCCAGGATAACTCTCGCACAAGGCAACAGCCGTCGGTAAGTTGTAGCCAAGGCTCCGGCGCGTAAGTACAGGCAGCGCTTATATAAGATCTGTGAAGGAAGACTGAACTAATTGCATCACCGTCCGAGCACATCATGGCCGAAAACCATTCAGGTAGCTTGTCGAAATATACCAATTACAGATTCTATCTTACAGCCGTGACGGCTGTTACTTAGCATTCCAATAGAGGAGGAATTGATGCATTTACATTAGTTTTAGATATGTCAATAATAATAACAGTTTTTATAAAAATATACCCTAAATCTTGCCGTTTTCCCGATGGTTTAATTATGCTCCGGGATAAAATTTTCATGTTTCAGATACTAGCCTCCCTTGGCAAAGGTCTATTCTTTATACTATAAAAATTTCAAGTTGATGACGTAAGACTTTAACAAAAAATCTGGGGTCGGAAATCATCACAAATCCGACCTGTCGAGCGGGTGTGATGCGTCGCCTTAATAAGTCTGCTCGTCATTTGGTTGAAGAAACTGTTCAGCGGAGAGGACGTTGAGGATTGCAGATAATCGAAAGGGAGTGCGGTGCGGTTGGGACGTATTTGAAGTCTATATCTGCATACCATTCTGCGAGCCGCCGCGTGTGCGTGTGGCAGGGGGTGTTAGGGCACCAGCCAAGTAAATGTTGAAAGGATGAGGTCTTTGGAGGTGAAATGGTGACGTGTATTATGGGAGTGTTTCAACCTGAGCTCAAGGATTATTTTCGTCACTTAATGTGCGTGGAAGGAACGAGTTTTTGAAACGATCTGCTCGGCAATGTATCTCTCATATTTTATCGCTTCTGTCGGACCTTGGGATGTAGCATGGCGTCAAAATGACATTCTCTGTGTTGCTCTGAAACACACCAGTTCTGAATTTCTCGAGAAAACTATGTCTTGCGCGCAGCCACCAAGTTACTTTCTTACTGATGATGACCGCCCCATTTTCCTATTTGCTAACATTTTTATTCCTTCATCATTCCCCTTCAATCTACCGTATTACTTTGCTCACTGGAAATCGCAATTGAAAAATGAGGTTTTCTTTAACGAAAAGAGCAAGGCTCATCGTCAAAATAGAAGGGCACAAACTAGAGCCAGGGTAATTCATTTCTTGGAAAGTACTATTGATAAATAGTCGTGCTATGTCAATAGAAGCATATTGGAATAAAATGGGCATACTAGCCAAGACCTATGGAGGAAATATGCGCCAGCGACAGAAACGTACCGCAGTAGAAGTGAGGTAACTGCATGGACCTTGGGTAAGGATGTGGAGAAATGGTTTGGGAAGAGACAGATAAGTGTTTGACGTTTTATTGAACAAAAACGTGGGATCTAAAGAATAAGAACGAGAATATACTCCAGGCTTTTGGGATACGGGTGGGGAGGAGAATGGACGAAGTACGGTGGAAACAAGGAAGTCAAGCAAGTACGTACATTTCACATGATGCCTACCAGTGCGTATTTCGAACGTTAATGTATTGCTTTGTTGGCGGCGTTAAAAGTTAAAAAAAAAAACTTAAGCCCGTTACTCATGAATAAGGAAAAGTAAACGCGAGTATTCAACTCGCTTACCACTGGTACCAAATGCTGCTGGCAGTATTGAAATAAAGAAATTCACAAAACATTAACGATTCGAAAGCTGATTTCAATTAAATACCCGCCTTTTACAAAACCGCGTGAATTGGGCCATGAAAATACATTTACATATGCATACATGTATATTTGACAGGGACGCAGAAAGGGATAACTCAAACATGATGAAATTCAGTTGCTCTAATCATAAAAATATCATCACCTTTTCTCGTTAACCTTAAATTTTACTGCACATCATCCCGTTCTTCTTCCCCTTACGTGATCATTTTTTCGTTATCTACGTGCATCTTCATTAATGCATTAAGTCGATGAAGAGCATCGGTTGACAACTTTCGCACAGAAGTTAGGAAATCGCCGAAATCATTTCTCGCTAAAGAGAAAAGCAAACCAGTAATATGCAAATTTAACGTTTTCTCCCGTCTACGGGGAAGAGATGTCAGATAACATTACTTTGCGTCTGTCATACGTAACGATGCTTACTTACTTCAGACCGAGGGGTATGCAACTCTGAGATATGTTGTACGCTTGTTGAGAAATGGTCGCGAAATGGATATACATGGCTATAAATGGACAGAAATTGACAGAAATGTACAGAAATGAATAGAAATAATAATAATAAAATCTCTTTAACACTTACAGGTTTCACCAATTACCAGTGTTTTAATACATCATTTAACGAACACAAACACCCAAGTTCTGGGCTGTGAATAATCTACCCAGGCGGGACTCGAAACCGCGACCCTCGGGTTAGAAGGCGAGGACTTTACCCAGTCGCCTCCGGGGCCGACAGAGAAATGGATATAAATGGACAGGAATGGATAGTAATGGACAGAAATAGACATAAATGGACAGAAATGGACAGGAATCGATAGAATGGGACAGAAAGGGATAGAAATGGATAGAAATGGACAGGAATCGATAGAAATGGACAGAAATGGATATAAATAGGCAGGAATGGATAAAAATGGACAGAAATAGACAGAAATGGATAGAAATGGACAGGAATATATAGAAATGGACAGGAATGGATAGAAATGGGCAGGAATGGATAGTAATGGACAGAAATAGACAGACATGGATAGAAATTGATAGTAATGGAAAGAAATAGACATCAATGGACAGAAATGGATAGAAATGGACAGGAATCGATAGAAATGGACAGAAACGGACAGAAATGGATAGAAATGGACAGAAATGGATATAAATAGGCAGGAATGGATAGAAATGGACAGAAATAGACAGAAATGGATAGAAATGGACAGGAATATATAGAAATGGACAGGAATGAATTGAAATGGACAGAAATGGATAGAAATGGACAGGAATCGATAGAAATTGACAGAAATGGATAGAAATGGGCAGGAATGGATAGTAATGGACAGAAATAGACATAAATGGACAGAAATGGATAGAAATGGATAGAAATGGACAGGAATCGATAGAATGGGAAAGAAAGGGATAGAAATGGATAGAAATGGACAGGAATCGATAGAAATGGACAGAAATGGATATAAATAGGCAGGAATGGATAGAAATGGACAGAAATAGACAGAAATGGTTACAAATGGACAGGAATATATAGAAATGGACAGGAATGGATAGAAATGGGCAGGAATGGATAGTAATGGACAGAAATAGACAGACATGGATAGAAATGGATAGTAATGGAAAGAAATAGACATCAATGGACAGAAATGGATAGAAATGGACAGGAATCGATAGAAATGGACAGAAACGGACAGAAATGGATAGAAATGGACAGGAATCGATAGAAATGGACAGAAATGGATATAAATAGGCAGGAATGGATAGAAATGGACAGAAATAGACAGAAATGGATTGAAATGGACAGGAATATATAGAAATGGACAGGAATGGATAGAAATGGGCAGGAATGGATAGAAATGGACAGAAATGGACAGGAATGAATTGAAATGGACAGAAATGGATAGAAATGGACAGGAATCGATAGAAATTGACAGAAATGGATAGAAATGGGCAGGAATGGATAGTAATGGACAGAAATGGACATAAATAGACAGAAATGGATAGAAATGGACAGGAATCGATAGAAATGGACAGGAATCGATAGAAATGGACATAAATGGACAGAAAGGATAGAAATGGACAGGAATCGATAGAAATGGACAGGAATAAATAGTAATGGACAGAAATGGACATAAATAGACAGAAATGGATAGAAATGGACAGTAATCGATAGAAATGGACAGGAATCGATAGAAATGGACAGAAATGGACAGAAAGGGATAGAAATGGACAGGAATCGATAGAAATGGACAGGAATCGATATAAATGGACAGAAATAGATAGAAATGGGTAGGAATGGATAGTAATGGACAGAAATAGACAAACATGGATAGAAATGGATAGAAATGGATAGTAATGGACAGAAATAGACATAAATGGACAGAAATGGACAGAAATGGATAGAAATGGACAGGAATCGATAGAAATGGACATAAATGGACAGAAAGGATAGAAATGGACAGGAATCGATAGAAATGGACAGAAATGGATAGAAATTGGCAGGAATGGATAGTAATGGACAGAAATGGACAGGAATCGATAGAAATGGACAGAAATTAATATAAATGGGCAGAAATAGACAGAAATGGATAGAAATGGACAGGAATCGATAGAATGGGACAGAAAGGGATAGAAATGGACAAGAATCGATAGAAATGGACAGAAACGGACAGATTGGATAGAAATGGACAGGAATCGATAGAAATGGACAGAAATGGATAGAAATAGGCAGGAATGGATAGAAATGGATAGAAATGGACAGAAATAGACAGAAATGGATAGAAATGGATAGAAATGGGCAGGAATGGATAGTAATGGACAGAAATAGACAGACATGGATAGAAATGGATAGAAATGGATAGTAATGGACAGAAATAGACATAAATGGACAGAATAGGATAGAAATGGACAGGAATCGATAGAAATGGACAGAAACGGACAGCAATGGATAGAAATGGACAGGAATCGATAGAAATGGACAGAAATGGATATAAATAGGCAGGAATGGATAGTAATGGACAGAAATAGACAGACATGGATAGAAATGGATAGAAATGGATAGTAATGGACAGAAATAGACATAAATGGACAGAATAGGATAGAAATGGACAGGAATCGATAGAAATGGACAGAAACGGACAGCAATGGATAGAAATGGACAGGAATCGATAGAAATGGACAGAAATGGATATAAATAGGCAGGAATGGATAGAAATGGACAGAAATAGACAGAAATGGATAGAAATGGACAGGAATATATAGAAATGGACAGGAATGAATTGAAATGGACAGAAATGGATAGAAATGGACAGGAATCGGTAGAAATTGACAGAAATGGATAGAAATGGGCAGGAATGGATAGTAATGGACAGGAATCGATAGAAATGGACAGAAATCGATAGAAATGGACAATAATGGACAGAAAGGATAGAAATGGACAGGAATTGATAGAAATGGACAGGAATAAATAGTAATGGACAGAAATGGACATAAATAGACAGAAATGGATAGAAATGGACAGTAATCGATAGAAATGGACAGGAATCGATAGAAATGGACAGAAATGGACAGAAAGTGATAGAAATATATAGAAATGGACAGAAATGGATAGAAATTGGCAGGAATGGATAGTAATGGACAGAAATTAATATAAATGGGCAGAAATAGACAGAAATGGATAGAAATGGACAGGAATCGATAGAATGGGACAGAAAGGGATAGAAATGGACAGGAATCGATAGAAATCGACAGAAATGGATAGAAATTGGCAGGAATGGATAGAAGTGGATAGAAATGGATATGCGGTGTACATTTGTTTTTGAAGTTGCGTACCCCTCGCTGAAGACGGAACGTTGCAGGACGCGAAAGTCTGGAAATTTGGGGGTTTTATCCGGAATAAACCATGGATAATGCCTCTCTTAAATAATCAATGAACGATAAGAAATATTCAACATGCATTTAATGGTAAAAACAAAAAAGAATGAATCTGCCACTAATCAACAGGATTCGTTGTGAATTTTTCTCGTGTAAAAATTAAATTAAATATTCTGCTTAGTATTTTTATATTTTTCATTTAAACGACAAAAAATAATGCAGCAAACACAAGATAAATGTTGTGCCGGTCACATCAGATATACCCGGTTTCACAAACAATTGATTTCTACTTGCCGGTTTTGCAAATTTTGAGCATACGAGTTGAAATTAAGCCTTGTGTATGTAAAAATGCATTTAGTAGCTGAGGAGATGGAAGAAGAGTTCAGTAATAGAATAAATATTTTACTTCGATGAGGAGATAAAGAGACGTGCGAATGCTGGAAGGAAGAAAGTGGTAGTTAGCATGTGTAGCATATAAAGGAATGTTAGCCTGTCTAAGGAAGCGAAAATCGCCGTGTACAGAAGTGTACTTCTCCCCACTTTGTTGTATGGTAGTGAAAAATGAGTATGTAAGGATAGACATAAGAGTAGACTAAGCGCCGTGGGTGTGAGTTATCTGAGGAGTGTTTGCGGCAAAAGTAGGATGGATAGGGTCAGGAATGAGTGGGTCATGATAGAATGTGGGTTAGATGCTCCAGTAATGAACATATATGAAACGAGTGTGCTTCGTTGGTTTGGCCATGCTATGAGAGAACGGATGACCGTCGAATAAAGAAACAGATATATGAGAGTAGAATGAATGGTGCAAGAGGTAGAGGTAGGCCGAGGAAGTTGTGGTTGAATGTGGTTGAGGAAATTCTATGGAGGAGGAATATCAGGAGTCTAAACAGGAGGGCGTGTATGAAGCAGTGTATGGGGATAAATGAGGCAAAAGAGGTTTGCAAGGATAAGCCAGTATGGAGGACATTATTGAAGCAGAGTTAGGTGTAAGAATATGTATTTATGAATGAAACTTAGTGACTGTGCCTACCCCGGAAGGGAACGGCGTGATTGGTATGCATGTATGTACAATATCACCAAAATGGCTTCACACTTCTTACAGCTGCTCAGATTCAATAATAAAATTCTAATTTCTCGATCACAACCAGAGAAAAATCAAGCGAAAACCATGAACCTTATGGTGTTTAGAGCGCGAATCGTTAGTAGACGAGTGCACAATTTAAAAACTTTTCAAGTTAGCCGAAAAATATTCTTGGACCACCCTTCACTTAAGTAAGCCAATCCATTCTTAAAGGAATTATCAAACGCGTTGTGATAAAAATGATGCAAGAATTATATTTCAAAACTTTCGCCTCAATTAAAGCGCTTTTATGACACGGTTTTACGGCGCGGAATTCGAAATTTAAGCAAAAACCCATAGAAATGCGTGTTTTTACTCGTCAAGACACCTTCATATTACATAGAAACCATTATAAAAATACGAAACGCATTTTTTTGCGCTTAGGAGAGAATGTACACTCACGTCATCGAATAATTTCGTAATATAATCTGGTAATATAAGACTACTTGTTAAAATAGCATTGAACTGCCAAGAAACCAAATCGATAGCTGGGAATTTTTTTCGCTTTTATCTTTTTTTTTTAATAATAATAATAATAATTTTATTACAAAGTTTACAAGTTTTACAAAAGTAATAACAAATATATAAGGAATAAGACAGTTTGGTCCTGCCAAGCCCTTAAAGGCTTGTCAGCAGGTGCCATATTTTAAATTCAGTGATCGGATATATGTTCAAAGCTATGTTCCTCTATCACGCTTCAGTGACCTAGAGGTAACATATACAAAAATTGCTTGTCTCTGATTAGGTTTCTTTACGTCTTTATGCCTAAGCGACATCAATTTTACAGCTTGGCAACGAAAATATATTTCATTCGATTTGTTAATTTGATAATAATTAATTGCATTTAATTTGCTAATGATTAATAATAAGCTAATAATTAATGAAATTATATTAATATTCGCTTTTATCTACTAATGACGATTCCTTCTCATACGCAAGAGGATTCCTTCATATGTTTCGGAGGTACCATCATTTAGGTCGGAAGAAGTACAACGGATATCACGCAAAGAATAGCCCAAGCTAAGGCAGTTTTCGAACTTGGCAAACTCATGTTAACTTGCGATCAAGTTATCTTGATTCCTAGGCAGACGGAGTGAAATCCTTACTTGACACTTTCGTAGCCGTTCTACGATGGAAGAGGCATCATGCTGCCTTCATCTCGTAAAACATACGAAAAGCGCCATCCGTGTCCATAATTGTTAGGGTGATTGAAGCCGTTTACTTCTTTAAAATGCTTCCCATCCTTATGCGACAAATTAAAAGAGAATATTGTTTTCAAAATCCTACTGCTTATGAATACAATAATTCTTTTATATCGAAATATATGGTGAATGACTATTATGCTTCGATTGCCGGGGGCTGCTAAAGTGGACGACATTTCGCTCACTGTATTTCACCACAGTCAACGTCTTTATGCACAAAAAGGCATTATAATGTTTTTTGCCTGCATGGAAAAACGCGCATCAATATATTAATGTATTACACTCCGAACAAACTACCTATGATCTTCAACTGTTGACTGATAATATACGCGCGTTGTAACTAACATAATTAAGTTGAAAACAAATGATATTTACCCTAATGATTTATTGTCCCCCTTCTTTGATTAATGCAGTAAAAACCTCTCCAAAGCTCAACGTTATTCATAATTATGTTGTTCGTAAGCTAAAACTAATGCTACCAATGAAATTATGGCTACCTGAGAGTACTTTCCATCATCATCATCTGGTGTTCTGCCTGCTGGCAGGTCCCGTACACCACTGCTGTCTCCATCCGCTTCTGTCCCGAGCTTCCTTCTTTGCTTCATTGTAGCTGCTGTTCTTCACCTGATCCACCAATTTAATTATTCTCCTTCCTCTCTTTTTTTTCCTTCAATTGAACCCTCAAGTGCCACAGTTATTATAGTTTTCCCTCTCATCACATGGCCCAACCAGTTTCCTTTCCTTTTCCTTATTTCCTTTAGGAGCCATCTTCCTTCTTTTACTTTGCTCAAAGCCTCGTGATTTCTCATCTTATCTACCCATCTTACTTTTTCCATCCTTTTCCACACCCACATTTCATAAGCTTATACTATATTCCTTTCCCTCTTACCTATGTCCACGCCTCACATCCATACCGGAAAACGCTCCATGAATAACACTTAGCTAGTCTCTTTCTCAGCTCCAGATCCTGGCTTTTATTGCATAGCAAGTTTTTCTTCTGGCTTGAGGCCTCTTTTGCCATTGCTATCCTTGCTTTTATTTCTGCAATACTTCTCCAGTCGTCTGTCACCATCGTTCCTAGGTACCGGTAGCTTTTCACTTTTCCTATTACACCTTCATCTATTTTCACACTCGTATAATTTTCACAGTTTACTGGCATCACCTTTGTCTTTCCTAAGTTTATCTTCACCCCATATTCCTTCATCCCTTCTTCCAAAACCTTTATCAACCTTTGAAGTGATTGCATATCATCTGCTAATATTACCATGTCATCTGCGAATCTTATACTTCTTATCTTCCTACCTCCAATGCGGACTCCTTCCTCTATCCCATCAAAAGATTTATGGATCATGTCCCCAACATATATATTGAACAAGGTTGGCGACAGACAGCATCCCTGCCTTACTCCTCTACCAAGATCCACCCATTCTGTCATATCCTCATTTATTTTTAATGCAGCTTTTTGCCTCATATATAATTCTCTAATGAGTTTTATCTCCATCCATACTTTTTACCTTCTCTTTTAGAATTTCGAACATTTTATTCCATTCAACCCGATCAAAAGCCTTTTCCAGATCAATAAAACAAAGTGCCATTCCTTTTCCTCTCTCTATATACCTTTCTCCAGTTATTCTTAACAGGCCAATGGCGTCCCACGTTCCTTTCCCTTTCCGGAAACCAAATTGTGCCTCACCTACATTTTCTTCCATTATTCTTATTAATCTCCTGTTCAAAACTCTCAACATTATTTTGGCTGCATGTGTAATTATGCTTATCGTTCTATGTTCTGTACATTTCCGTGTACCAGGCTTCTTAGGAATTGGTACCATCACTCTTCTTAAAAAATCTTGAGACCATTCACCAGTGTGATATATTTTGTTACACACGTTAACAATTTCCTGCACACCCTCTTCATTCAAGCACTTGAAAAATTCAATAGGGATCTCATCCATTCGTGTTGCCTTCCCTTTTCTTATTTATTCAATTGCTTTTTCTACTTCCCTCTTCAACACTGATAGACCTCTATCTTCTGGGGGCATCATTTCTTCTGCCTCCAAGTGCAAATCCACTGACTTTCCATCGGACCATAATTCTTTCAAGTACGAGTAGATCATTTTTTTCCTTCCAAAGCAAGGAAAATAGAATTATTAGGTTCAATGAAGTAAACAGGGACGGAACATCTACAATGCATGGGATTATTCATAGAACTATTGGGTACCAAATCTTTTGTCTATATATTCACATTTGAAAAGCCTTAAAATATAGTGAATTCGTCCATTTTTCCGCCAATAATTAATAAATATCACACAAATATACGTAGTATTGATAAAATAGTATCCATTTGAAAGTCTCTTCACTTCTATTTTCCATACAAGCCCATATTATCACTCCTCGAATTCTAACTTAAGACATAGTCAGCATAACAGGTCTGCTTTTTCATTTACTTGGTTTATTGGCTAGGTATCTAGACAATATGGCGTCTGCGATCACTTGAATTTGACGTCATATCCGCCCAATGAGATCTAGGTTCCAAGGGAAGATTACTCGATTTGCCAAGTTCGGAAACGGCTTAAGAAGGCGTTCATGGGAAAAAGACAGCTCAAAGAAGATAGGGCTGAAAGCCAGGAAACAGTATGTGAAAATATTCGTGTGGAGCGTGGCACTCTATGGATCGGAATCACGGACCACTGGAAAAGCCGATCAGAACAGACGAGAAGTCTCCGAAACCTGGTGCTGGAGGAGGAGGATGCAGAAGATAAAATAGATGGACAAAATAAGAAATGATGAAGTGTACAGAAGAGTAGAAGAGGAAAGTATCATATGGAGCACCACACAGAAAAGATGAACGAGATGGATTGGACACACCCTGAGACGCAATGGGTATGTGAAGAGCATCATTGAAGGTAAAATAGACGGAAAAGTCCCCAGAGGACCAAATAAAGAGGAAAGTATATACATAGGAAGAGCTACCAGGAAGTGAAAGCCTGGGCACTAGTTAGGTGAGGGTGGAGGACTGCAGTCACCCAATCTTAGGATTGCATGACCAATGATGATGATTACTGATGAGTTGGCGAATGAAAAGCTTGATGCAAATCGCAGAAACCACCTTCTTGAGTTCACCACAATGCCTTAACCCTCTATGAACAGAAGTATGATACATTAGCATGAAAAAATTCTGCTACTACATTAGTTTTTTTAACAGAGCTATTTAAGCAGTTTTAAAAGAAAACTGTAAATGAATTGATGATAACATATATTTTGAAATGTGACGTACTTGTACTGTATATATTTAATTTGAATACTACTTTACATAGTAATATCAACACCAAAGTATATTTCAACATTATCTTCATAGCGTACATTTTTTAAAATTTTCCTAATTATATTCTTCACCTGATAGATGAAACTATTTATTTCAGAGCTCCACCAAGCGCGCCATCGTCAGTGAATAGCGTCAAACATTCATCCATTCAAATTGCTTGTCAAACCACCGAAAGAGACGCAGCTTTCCACATGCTTAATCCGAAGCGTTACAATTCTCTCCAGCGCAGCAGCTAAATGGAAAAGCCTCTTAGAAAGCAGATATTTCAATGGTTTTGACACGTAACAAATTTGACTCGCTCATCCATAGAGGGTTTATATTCGGAGCTATACCCTCCTGAGACCATATGTCCAGTATAATGGACATGAAAAGTTTTCGTGACTACATTGGAGATCCAGCTTAAACCACGCCATACCCCAGTGGCAATCCTCGTAGACGGTAGAGGGCTACTATCTGGTCTGGTTGTGCTCAACTACAATATCGAAAAACTGCCAGCTTACGGTACGTTTGGAGGTAGATCATGTCTAGTTACATCTACATCTACGTGATACCCTGCGAGCCACCACGAGGGTGTGTGGCAGGGGGTGAAGATCACCAAACATGCACTATTGGCATGCGACTAGGATATTTATCGGGGACATGCTGGATAATAGGGTCACATGCAGCTAGATGGTTAGTATCTACGTAATAAGGAAGGGATTATTGGTTGTTATTACATGAATCATGCACTACAGACTACTCTAACTATATTTCACCTACCTATCCCTTTGCTACGCTGCCTATTGTTCTCTCTTATAGTACGAGGGAAAAATGACATTCTAAATCTATCGGTACGACAATCTATCTCTCTAATCTTGTTAATAAGGTCAAACCTAGCATAATACGCAGGGTTTCTCAATATATATCTAACGTCATCTGTGAACAACTCTGTTTCGAATTTACTTAAAAGGTTTAACCTAAATTTTAACCTGCGTTCTGAAAGTAATTCCCATCCTAGTTCTTCTATTAAGCTCGTAACACTTATACAATTATCATAACGGCCTCTAACAAACCTAGCAGATCTCCTTTGCACGCGCTCTAATTCTTTTATCATACCTTCCTCGTACGGATCCCATATACTAGCTGCATATTCTAAATGAGGCCTGACAAGTGTAAAATAGCTTCTTTCTCCTACTCTCTCATCGCATTTGCCTAGAACCCTTATTACGAATCCTAATCTACGGTTTGCTACACTAGTTATTTCCCTGATGTTCCCCCATGTTAGTTGCGATAGAAGCAACGGTTGTTTGAGCTCCTCCCGCCTTACGTACTGTTGCGGACGCGACGAGGGAACGGTCCGGAGTGGTTGAGCCGCACCGTCGCCAGGTGGCAGTGAGATGTCTTCCGCCTCTTCGCTTTCCCCCACCGCCACCGGAGCGCGACCGCCTAGGAGGCCCCAAACCCACCCGTCGCCGTGACGTCACGCCTTTAGGTCCCACATCTTCCAAGAGAAGCCCTTTTCCCTCTCCCTTTCTCTCCCCGGGCAAAACTTTTCTGTCTCCGTCGCTCCAAGTCTGCTGCCCCACTCCTAACCCCCCTCCCCCCCTACTCTTCCCTCTTCCCCTCCCCGTCCCTCTCACCCCCACCCCACTCACTACTATCCCTCGCTCTCACCTTCATCTGAAGTCCCCTCCCCCACCCGTTCCCTCCCTTCCCCTCATTCCCCAACCCTCTCTCCCACCCCACCCATCTGAAAAAAAACCCCTCCCTTCTTGTTCCATTCCCTCGGCCCACAACTCTTTCCAGTAGGCCCTTGGTCCTCGTCGGTGCAGCACGGATGAGCTGCGTACGCGCGCACGGTAGCTGTTCTTGATTTGTTTTTCTTCAGGAAAAAAAACGCATCGCACACTGCCCGACGTCGAGAGAGAGAGAAAAAAAACGAGGAGAGAGAAAAAGATTCCAAGAAGAGCTCTCGAAAAAGAAAAATAAAGGTGCCGACTTCAGTGAAATCCGAGACATATCTTTTTGGAGGGAAGATATTGTAGTGTCATTTTTGTTGGTCTCCTGCCCTGGTGTGTGCACGGATTATCCCTTCAATCGTCGACTCGGCCGCGATCTGTGACTGGATTTCTTCGCGAGGGGTGCTCAGTGCAACACTTTCCAACTTTTCCCGCATCCAATCCCCAATCACCTGGAAGAGCGTGTCTCACGTTGTTGATAAGGATAAGACTGCCTGCACACGAGCTCCACCGTCATCGCAACACCCCTGTGCGGCCTGGAGGATCTCCCACGCGAAGATACCTCGGTTCGATACCCAATAGGACTTCGGCGCGCCAGACGCACAGCTGCTAGGATATACCAACACTGAAAGGTAAAGTGCTCTTTTTCCCGTCGTGTAACTTGCTGACTTCCACCGTCGCGGACATTCGAAAATGTCAAGGAGACAGCGAAAAGTGGGGAATTTTCCTCATGAATCTATTTTCCAACGGCTGCTGTCCACAGAAATTCCACAGAATTTATCTCTAGTTTACTAGGAGTAGAATCTGGGTGAATGGTGGTTCCAATGAATTCGCGAAGAAGTTATTGAATCACTCGTTGTTGTCAAGGGTCTTTGATCGATCTTTTGATAGGGGTTCCAACGGGGGAATATATAAAGCATTCTTCTGTCAACAAAGCGAGCAACGTGGGAAAACAGGCGTCATACCTTTCAAAACTGAGTCAAACTCTTCTGAAGCAAGTGGCCGTTCATTCACTGTATGAGGTTAGAAAGTTTCAAGACATTTTCTTTCACAGCTGTACGTCTTTCGCGACCCGAGGAAAATAGACTTCACTGTCGAAAGTGAGAGTATCATCCGACCAGAAAAAGGTGTTGCTGATCGTGTAGGCAAAAACCATTGTCTCTTCCTTACTGGATACCCTTTGCAAAGTTCTTAATATGAGTCCACATTTGTCATGAGACTGTCAAGCGAAATACTGACGATTGGCAGATAGAGAAAGAGCCTTGCGATTGCCTAATGAACTTTCTCTCATTTCTCGCGCTGGTATTTCGATCCTAAATTTTCTCGTCGCCATTACGAAATACGAATTTAAATTCTTATTCGCGGAGCATGAGCCTTTCGAGCGAGCCCAAGAGCGTTGCATGAAACCGACGGTGGGCGTTGCAGACTTCCCCTCCCACCAACTTCCCCTGCGTAATCTTCTGTGCGTCCTTGCTAGCTCCGTTATTATATTCATTCAAGCTCATAAGGAGTGCGAAAGAAATTAATTGTGCATTACTGCATCCGTGGACATAACTGGGATCGTGAATCAGGCACTCTTTTGACGGGTGGAAGCGAGAATAAATGTCAGAATATTCGTGAACATTTTTTGACGCGGTTTAAGTCATTATTCGATGATCCCCGATCACGTTGTTCAGTTAGTGGTCTTCTTTAGTGTGGAGTTAAACTCTCTCCTGCTATTGAACATTTCTATTTCGTCTCATTTCTATCGGGTTTGAAAAGTTGAAGCACATGCTGATCCTCGGGCCGACTAACATATAGCCTGGAGCAAAAGACTTTCCAACGCCAGAAACTTCAACGCTCGAACGATGGGGAAGATATGTGTGTCAATGGGATCGCGGAGGATTCCCGCGTGTAAAAAGGTCATCAAGGCGTAATCTCGGAATCTTAGCGGTTAAAGATTACCTGGAAGTAATCGAACTTCATCCCAGACGTTCTGCCGACCTGCTCCTCCAAGTCTCCTCAGCGCGTTAAGACAGCCGCAGAGAGAAAGGCCTGTTGGAGAACGGAACGGGACACTTCCACCTTTGATCGAGGCTGACTGCGAGAATGTTCTGAAGCCGAACCCAGCAGCTGATCAATTGCGAAGTCGACGCTGCCCGCGAAGGGCGACCTGTCTCTTATCTCCCCCCTCGCTGTTAAGCCACGGAAAAAACCTTCGACAGCCACCTGAATGGTCCTTCTGCCTCGATCTCACGCAATCTCCCCCTGTCTGCATGGCAACGATTTTCCGTCCTTGCCTCTGTTTGTTTAGACCTTTTCAGTCTTTGGCTGTGCATCGCGCCGTATGAACGCGTCTCTGATAAACTTAATTCCTTTAGCCTACCGGGAATCGGTGAAAAAATTTAATTAGCGGAATTTCAAAAGAAAGGCTCACACCAGCTGTCTTCAACTGCAGCGACTGCCGACTGAAAGTTTAACGCATCTATTGGAAACGGTGGGTTCTGAGCCGGTACAGGGCATAACACGTGAGGGGTAATTTACTAGGGAACCGTATTGACACGAGGATTCAGTTGATTCGGAGAAAAAGTGCTCACGGCCATGCAACATGTATAGATAGAAGCGACAAATTAAGTGATACATAACAGATTATATTTACCCTCTTTCCTCACCCTTTTCATGCCTTTCAGAGATGCAATACAACTTCAGTTTACCATAACACACCTAAATTTTCATTTCTATTCTGCTCAAATGCCCTTATCCATTCCCAGCTAAGGAATCTAGAGCAATGCATCCAGTCATTTATTTAATTTAACGCGGCAATGATTTTGTTGCAAGGAGCGTCTGCACCTACGCAAAGTTAGTCTCTCCTCATCAAAAATTAAATTATTCGATATAATTATGGTGGAAAATATCATACTCTTAAAATATCCATGAATACTGTAATAGGATAAATGTCTTTCGGATATTCCACTGGGTAAGCAGGTTCATGAATCAGGACGTTTAGGAGAACGACTTGCTCTCCATCTTTAGGGGTTCTGAAGATGGAGAGCAAGTCGTTCCCTGAACCCCTGAAGATGGAGAGCTAGTCGTTCTCCGTAACGTCAGGGTTCTTGGACCTACCTACCCGGTTGAATACCTGAGAAAAATTTATCCAGCAGATATGCCAGGAAAACCTAAGATCTTTTAATACTGCAATAGGTTTCTAGTCTGCGTAGAAATTTTATTACAATTTAAAATAATAGAAAAATCTCTCTTCATCAATTCCTTGGTATTAAAGATTGTTCACACAATTGCACCTGAGAACATCTTCAATTTTCTACCCTTTTTCGCAGGCTGGTCTCTTATGTTTAACTCGCCTTAGAGGCATAGCATAGTGCCCCTAAGCAGAATGTGTTTTCTTTCTGCATCGGTTGATGCTAAGACGAAAAAATTTCTGCGAGTGTGGGCATTTTAGTAATAAATTAACGATAGAGGTTTTATAGGTGAATAAGTAAACAATTCACACATGATCAATTCTTTGTTTTTATTGAGCTTAGTAAATAGCGTTCCAATATTTTTTTTCATTGTATACGATATCTTTCTGCAGCCCTCATTTTCGTTTTGCAAAAAAGTCGCGCCCTCGCTCGATGTTCTGCTTTTGGAGCATACTGTAGTTTTTCGTTATGAAAGTCGACCTCCGTATGTACGGACATGTCATGGGAGAAGTACATCAGGGAAATAACCGGTGTAGCAAACCGTAGATTAGGATTCGTAAAAAGGGTTCTAGGTAAATGCGATGAGAGAGTACGAGAAAGAAGCTATTTTACACTTGTCAGGCCTCATTTAGAATATGCCGCTAGTATATGGGATCCGTACGAGGAAGGTATGATAAAAGAATTAGAGCGCCTGCAAAGGAGATCCGCTAGGTTTGTTAAAGGCCGTTATGATAATTGTATAAGTGTTAGGAGTTTAATAGAAGAACTAGGATGGGAATTACTATCAGAACGCAGGTTAAAATTTAGGTTAAACCTTTCAAGTAAACTCGAAATCGATTTGTTCACAGATGACGTTAGATATACGTTAAGAGCCCCTGCGTATTATGCTAGGTTTGATCAGATTAACAAGATTAGAGAGATAGTTTGTCGTACTGATAGATTAAAAATGTCATTTTTCCCGCGTACCATATGAGAAAACAATAGGCATTGTAGCAAAGGGATAGGCAGGTGAAATATAGTTAGAGCAGTGTGTAGTGCATGATGCATGTAATAACAACCTATAATCCCTTTCTTATTATGAAGATACTAACCATCTAGCTGCATGTTACCCTGTTCTCTAGCATGTCTCCATTAAGTATCCTAGATGCATGTCAATAGTGCATGTTTGGGGATCTTCACCCCCTGCCACACACCCTCGTGGTGTCTCGCATGGTATTATGTAGATGTAGATGTACGGCGTGTGTTTCGAAAAACGAGTATCTGATGAAAGTGGCGATGGTTCTCTATGTGAAGTCCTGGAGCCTCAACTATTTCTCCTCGCTCTCCGTGGAAACGCTCACTCTTAGTTTTGCCCTCGATAGTAGGAGAGAGAGAGAGAGAAGGCCGATTCTTTCTCTTTTGCCCCTCCCCCCCCGCTCCTCTTCCCCAATCCTCCTCTCCCTCCCGGCTCGTGTCTCTTTCTCTCTCGAGAAGGAAACGACGCTTCCGGAGGCGTCTTAAGGCGCGCGCGCCTGGGCGTTGCATTTCGAAGAATTCAAGTCTCGATTTCGACGCGGCCGAGCCGATCGTAGGAAACCTTGTCCCTTGGTCCCTTCAATAACCAAGCGGTCTATATTTAAAAGATAAGATTCATAGCCTTCGGTCCCCGCAATCATTGTTAATCTTCATCTCGGGATAGTTTAAATGGATGTTCACATAATATTCAATTAACTTGTCATCCATTGTAAATTAAGTAGCTCTGTTATTCCACATAAATTTTCGCATAACCTGATGATGATGACGTGCCATTAGGAAACCCGGTTCATCGTAAATAAAATTTATGTGGAATAACAAAGTCACTTAATTTACGACGTCTTGTAAATTCCATGAAGTCATGCCCGAGACAACTGAGTATGACTTGTCATCGTTGTGATGGTTATAATCTTCCTCATCTTCCTAATGATACCAAATGTCAGCCATTGTCCTCGCTACTTCAGGAGATAATCCCCAAAAACTCAGACTGTCATACGTTTTCCCTGGATTCCGGTCCAACGAATTGTCACACAAAATACGTGGAATGTGTGTGCGCTCCAAAAAGACTCCGTTTTGAAAAATGAGGATGCTTTTTAAATGATTCCTGAAAATAAATGAAAAACTTACCGTGAAATATTTTGCATTGACGCAAAACTTCCCCATTTATGAAGACGTTCTCTCTCCCCTCGGAACGAAAAAATGAGTCAACTTAAAAGCTTTATTTACACATGCATGTCGAGTTATTGACTGAGCATTTCTGTCGCTAAAATCTAAAGTTATCGCACCAATAATATTGCAATACTTCACGTTTCCTGCTGCTGTTCAAGTTAAAGGCGAGTTTGCTCTCTGTCACAACTGGAGAAAAACTTCTCTCTAGCTACCTAAATGCCTTTCTCTAGTTTTCGAAACTTTGAACGTTACTGAGATGGTTGGCGGAATCGATTTCCTGACGAAACTGTACAGTTCAAACCAAATTTTACTCTGCGAGATCAACTTAAATGGTTGGACAACATAGCCGTCTTAATAATTAATTAAACTGCATCTGACTATACCGACTAGTCGATTAGTTTACTAGAGTTTTATCTATGCGAGAGAGTTCAAGCATCTGTTGTCATGACAAGAAAACGTTGAGCTAGAGATGATAAAACTGCTCACTCATCTTTTTTGCATGCCGAGAAAATGTTTATTTAAAGATTAAAAAAATGAGGTGATGTAAACAGAAAAAAACTGTGATCCCCTCAATATTTCACCCGAAAACTTTTTTAGCGTCAAATTCCCATGTTTTTAAATTAAAAAGTATTTTTTTTAAATTTAAATAGCATATAATGCAGTTATTTTACGTGCCATTGTCCTCTGTTGCACTCCTTATTCAAGGCCTGCAGAGTTATAATACATTACATACTCTGTAAGGTATCACTAGAGTGTTTATGTCTTATGTTGTGAAGATAACCCATACGTGAAATTCTAGTTTGCTAATTATGAACTTTTTTGGCCAGTTGTTCACAAAAAGTGTAAAGTTCGCTCATCAAGAAGGGGAAGGAGCGCAATCCTCGAGGTGTTAAACCTTGATCGTTTACAACGAAATGTCAGAAATTTGACCGACCCGTTCGCAAATAAATAAGCTCTTTTTCTTTCTCGAATGAGCGAATTCCATTTCGCGTAAGTGATTAAGTGTCTGACCTTTACAGAGAGTTTCAGCTCGCTATCGCTGAAACTGAGCTCCTTTCGAAGGTCCTCTTTGTCATGCAGAAAGCCCTGTGTGGGTCGTATAAATCCTGACTCGGACTTGGACCGTTGAAATTGCGGGGAAAACCAACCGCGGGATGGCGACAGTTCCAAATTCTCATTCGACACGTTTCCAATACTTTATTGTGAATCGGACGTCAGATTAACATCTCGAAAACACTTTTAAAGTGTTGGCTCCCTCTGTCCCCCATGTCACGTCAATGCAGCTGTTTAATTCAAGCCGCGTCTCCCTCTTTTAATGTACCGGGCATAACTTGTCCGAATGCCAGTGATATATATTATGTCCGCCTCAGCATGCTGTAGGGTGCCTCCTTCAAGACGCTCGTTCCGAGGAACAGTCCGTGAGTCGTACCTCCGTGATATCGAGGGGGAAATATGCCAAGCTCACCTAAGCACACCCTTGGGTGTCTCTGTCAAGTTCAGCAGCAGTCATTAAATAAGCTTATACGCGGATATAGGTCAATAAAATGCCTTGGGGTTTACTTGGGGTTCGAACTTAAGTTTTTTCTTCCGTGGGTCGGGGTTTTAACAATTTCAATACAGTCTGAATGCTATCCAGATTCCAAAGTTGTTTTATATTAAACATTAAGCAGCTAGCCAAATTCCAAATTATTTATATTAAATAATCAACAGCAATAATTCTACATCTGGGTTACAGTAAACGACGATTAAAGAAATTAACCGTGGATTATGCCATCTGTTCCAAAGAACATCACTGTAAGTCTTCTAAGCTCTGTTATCATTCCCTTCATGAGGTTACATTGATTATTTTCTCGGTAAACTATGTGACTGGATAACGCTTAAGTTATCATCGACTTAAAGTTAAACTTGAGCAAAAGTCTGAAATGACATGAGCTGTCTTAACTTATTAGAACGCAAAAGCATCATCGGATTCCACCTTACGTGTGAATATGAAGTTTTTCCGAGAAATAATTCTAGAGTTCAGCCATTTGAGGAAATCGCCCATTTTAATAGGCATAGTTAATCATTATGACAGTGTTTCTAATTTAAAATGTGTTTTTGAAGAAAATTACTGTCTCATAAATAGTAAAATTATTCCAACAGATTCAGGCGTTATGTAGCGGAAGTTCGTTATGTAAAAAAACAATTGCACTTTTCCACAAAGCCATCATCAGGTAATAGACCTAGTACCTGAATGCATCGAAACGCGTTGTAATTATTATTGAAAATCTGTGAAAACGCGCGATAGTCGTCCTTATTAGATTTTAATATGCCTACAAGAGATGCATGAAAAAATATACATCTACATAATATCCTGCGAGCTTTTTTGGTTAAATCTTTATGACCAGGGTCCCAAATGCTCGCTGCGTATTCGAGGTGTGGCCTAACCAGAGCGAAGCAGCATCTCTCTTTGACTTTTTCATCCGAGGACCTTCCTATTATACGTTCAACAAAACCTAGTGGTTTAATGCTGTGCCACATATGTTTTTCATGTGCAATTCTCACGATGTATCAGAAGTTAAAGTAATTACAAGATACTTCACTGTATCTGAGTCTTTATGTTTACTCCACCCACAGTATAGGTGTGGAATTTTTGTGATGACTTTCGCAGGAAGCGAACTGTGGCGCATTTGCTGATATTTAATTCTAACCCCCACTCCTGGCACCGCGAATGAGCGTTGTTAAGGTCCGATGACGGAGCTTCAAAGTCCTTATACACTGATGTGTCCAAGATATTTTACTGTATCTGAATCTTTATGTTTACTCCACCCACAGTATAGGTAAGGCATTTGTGTGATGACTTTCGCAGGAAGCGAAGTGTGGTGCATTTGCTGATATTTAATTCTAACCCCCACTCCTGGCACCGCGAATGAGCGTTGTTAAGGTCCAGTTGCAGAGCTTCAGAGTCCTTACACACTGATGTGCCTCGGTCTCATCTATGAAATGACGGAAGTCCAGCCGCGATTAATTTTGACAACGGCGTCCAGAAACACACATAATGGGTGTGAGCGCTGCGCATTCAGGAAGTAACGTCTCGAAACAAGGCGTTAGAAACGCCAATCGGTCTGTCGTTAACTCTCGAACGTAGCCCACGCACTGCGCTCAATAACGTGCTCCATTCAGGGCTCGTTGATTGAAATTCCTTCGTCTAAAAATTTATCGACTCTCTTAAGTGCATGTTCTTACACGGCGCCCCTCCAGGTGCCGGGCGGGATTGTGAGAGGTGGGGGGGGGGTAGAGGGGGTAGAGGGGGTTAAAAGGATGGGATTTATTAGAAATTGACTCGGCGAGTGAGTGCTTTCCATTCTCTCGAGCCCCGTTTTCTCCCGTCCCGTCCGTTTTCTTCTCTTTGTTTTCTTCTTCGCGTGGATAACTCCATGAATATGTAGACGAGGGCGGTAGATCAGCCGGGGAAAAACAGCCCCGGTTTCTAATGCTTTCTCTGAATCTTCACCGGAAATGGCTGCGCAGACGCCTTTTGGAGTGGATGCCCTTTTCGTCCTGTGATGAGTTCTGTATGCATGTATGTGTACCTAACCTCCCTGAACCATGGGCATCGTCTAGAGGTGTCAATACATCTCCTCTCAAAAGGACTCTGGTGGCACCTTTCCAGTTTTTTTCCGTGTGCTGACCATTATATTTATCAAGTAATATAACGTCCATGAAAATTTATCACGTCTACGTTTCAAGGAAACATCCCCATTCTGGACTAAGAGCTCATAGCAAATTCAAATCATGTTTTTTTCCTAGTAATAATTATAGTTCGCAATTTTTAATAATTTTGTCTTTATTTGTTCGTGGTTCAATTCCAATGCAGGTATACCCGCTCATTTATGGGTTCATTAGACGTTCAGTCCTACTTCAAATATGTGTCCTTGTCATTTGCTTAAACTATTCACAGGTTTGTAAACTTAAACATGTCAACCATCTTACTGAAATATCAACTAAAATGTACAATTACCTGTAATGATGTTCTTTCTAAGATCTTCTTGATACCTATATTCAGTGATGTGCCGTGCGAAACAAATTTTAAACCATTCTCCTATCCTCATGCTACATTTATTATATCCTTCAAACTATGAATGAAGCACAGCCTGAAAAAGACAACAGAGTAGATGCGAGATAATTTCAATTTCTGATAGACTTAACAGCGCGAATATGTCATCAGCTGTAGCTTGGAGTTAAGTATTGTTATCGATTTATCGATTTTCAAAAGGAGTTTTTATTTATTTATTTTTTAAATTTATTTTCACTGCCCCGAATACAGCCACATTAGGCCATTTTACGTCGGGTGAATAACAGTAACAACGGACGAGACACAGACACCCATATCCTGGGCAGAAAATATTCTACCCAGGCGGGACTCGAACCCGCGACCCTCGGGTTAGTAGGACTTTACCCCGCCGCCACCGGGGTTTTATTTATCGATTTAGTATTTCATCGACACTATCTCAAACCATATTTGCTTGACGTGCATAATTTATCTCGTGACACGTCATATTTTTTATTTGGCCTTTGTTCAAATCTTTGGCGCCGTTTAGCAATCCAAATTTGCATCAAATAAGTTGTAGTGAAGCCGTGAATCCTGGAACAAAAAATTATCTACGATTGGCAGTCGTTAAGACTGACACGCTTACCTAACGCGAAGGCAGAAGTCACGAGACCGTATGATGGCCTTCGCCGTCGCTCAAGGTATAGTTTTTTTCGCGGAGCCCTCTCTGTCTTCATCTTCGATTGGTGCTCCGACTTCTATGGCGTTTTACAGTTAGTTTAGCATGAATGGAAGAAGAGGACGGGAGGACGATGAGCTGCCACGCCGTGTTGATGGTGTGGAGGCCGACATGAATTCTTGTCAGCGTGACCGATAACAAAGAACCATCACTCCCGTGGAAAAAAAGCTGTCTAGCTGCCGGTTTTTATCTTACCTTCGCAGCAAAAAACACTCGTACAAATTAGATTTCCCTCTGTGTACGTTATGTCACTTGATCTTCAACCTCCTGAATCCTCACTCCTCGAGTCGGCAGTGGATGCCTAAGCTTTTTTACCCCTCCGTTGCGATATCAGCTGTTTTTCAAGTGGAATTCCGTTCCATCTCTGTCGCCATAAACGTTTCCTCCAATGCCTTTCTTGTTTATTGTTCAGGGATAAGTGCTGCTGGTTATTGGAGTAGTGCCGTGTTTTTTTTCGTGTTTGAGTGTTTCACTTGCTTCGTAGAAATCCGACCATTGGAAGGAATCACTCGGCTGAGATCCTCGGCTTGGAGTGGTGAAGTGCCTTTAATTCTGATTGCGAATCGTTGTACTATCAGATTCAATCAAGTTTCCCATAATAATATTTGTTCATTTGACTGTTTTTTATATATGTGTTAATAAAATATCTTAGCTACTCACCGGAGTGGTTACATAGTTCATGTCTGATATTCGAAAATGAGCGACTTCGAGGTATCTTCCTTTTCTTGCTGAGGATTTCCTTGCTCCAGTACGAATATGTGGGATAACTGGACCCCGAAGGCGATTAGGAAAATTCTGTATGGGTCAGATATGATTGATGTTCCCTAAAATCTTGCAATATCTTGCTTCTCTTTGTGAAACTGCTTTTGTAAAACCTAATTCAGCGCCAACTTTGTCATAGAGCACGCAGTTCATGCTGAAAAGTACGTATGTATGAATTACGTCCATTCTAAGTGTAATATGAGTTTGGTGTGCACATCCATATATAGGGACTCAAAACCCATAAGATTAATGTGCTTCATGGGTGAGATAGGAATCGCCTTTGGCTATCTATTAATAGTTATTTTTAGGTTTCGGCATATATCCTAGAGTATTATGAAATTGAAGGTGGATCGGGTTGGTGTGGTGGCTTGAGTACTGGCTAACCATACGGACGGCCAGGGTTCAAATCCCTGCGGAGGAGGATATTTTTCAGAGAGACTCCTGATTCCCACTCCTACTTGAGTGTCTTGTGGAGGGCACTTCAAGTGCAATACTCCGTCCTTCGGATGTGACGTTAAATCGTGGTCCGCTTGGCGCCTTCCGTTAGGACCAGGCTAATGCCGACGCCGAGTTTTTATCCGCCCTGTTTTCTCACTCCCTTAAAGCGTAATGGCACAAAACTAAAGCGATTTGGCACGAATGACCTTAGGTGTCGGTCGCCTCTCCTAATACCAATCCAATGAAATTGAAGTTGGTCCCTCGTCCGAGAAAAATGCAGGTGTCAGGGTGGAATTGAGTTTTTTCTGGGTTTTAAATCGCCGGTCAATATCATTTATCCGTCCCAAAAAGAGCGAGTACTCCGAGCCTTTCATGACCACGACGCTGGCAGCAACGTGACACACAAGATGTAAAACTCGATTAATTCTGGCTTAACTTTGTGAAAATGCATTATAAAGAATTCAAATGCGATATGGTACTTTTTCACAGTTTTTATTTCAGGTCGACCGGTTTTGTCACATAGGCGACATCATCAGGACGACCTGATGATGTCGCCTATGTGACGAAACCGGTCGACCTGAAATAAAAACTGTGAAAAAGTACCATATCGCATTTGAATTCTACACAAAATGTACACCAACAGCTTCATAAGAGCCGAATTTCAAGTTCCTTGTCGTCGCTTCGGTATCAGTCACTCCGTTGGGAAGAAGATTAAAAAAAAAAAAAACAGTCGTCCCTCGAACATTTTCAAATCCCATTCTCGCCCCGTAGCGAACGCGTGAACAAATTCGACAAAGATTCGAGTCGGGAAGGGGGCAGTTTTGTTTTTTTTTTAATCCCTCCTATTTACCCTTTGGGGAAACTCCAGCAGCGCTTGACGGTCTTTTGTGGAGTGACGCGTGGAATTTCAAACGCGATGCTTATCTCGGGATGGTGGCAGTGAGGAGGAGAGGTGGAGGGCGAGCGCATCGCAAATGAATTGAGTGGTCGGATCGTGCCTCCAGTCCAATTCTCTCCCTTCCCCCTCCCTCCCATCCCATCCCGCTGCGCATTGCTCCATTCAGATCGGAGAATCGGGAGTTAAGAATCTGTCGATCCATTGAGCCTAGTAAATAGTGATGGGGAATTTTGACGTTCCCAGAGGCCAACGGGAACATAGGGCGAGCACATGATTGCACCTGAGGATGGCTTCGAGTGATGTGGAGTAAAAATATTTACTCTCAGTTGATTGGTTGATTCTTTAGGTTAGGTTGATGACAAAAATATTTACTCTCAGTTGATTGGTTGATTCTTTAGGTTAGGTTGATGACAAAAATATTTACTCTCAGTTGATTGGTTGATTCTTTAGGTTAGGTTGATTACAAAAATATTTACCCTCATTTGATTGGTTGATTCTTTAGGTTAGGTTGATTACAAAAATATTTACCCTCATTTGATTGGTTGATTCTTTGGGAATGCGAGCAACTTCCGATGCATTTTTGCCATTTCAGCCTGTATTATTTATTAAATAATTAATTGCTTTCTTTATTTCATGTAAAAACTCGGTCCTCCTAAGCCAAATGGCTAGCCAGAAGGTTCCTCAAATCGTGCAAACAAGGCGGCATGTATAACCATGTCAAATTGCAATTACAAATGGCGTAGAACAACAATTTTCAATGGTCTAGTCACAATACACCTTGCTACATTCAGCAAATTAATCGATATATGAGCATAACAGATTATAAGTTTTAAATTACAAATTTTAAATTTCATTAATTAACCATGCTTCCACTTTTTTCTTTACCCAAAGCAATACCCAAAAGAGCACCTGAGCCTTATACATTGGCCGATATAATGCATTAATACTGAAAGCGGTCACAACAACAAGTAATACAAAACATTAACAGATAAAGTGCTAAAGGAAAAATACCGTACTTTCACAACGACGGAATCAAAACGGGGAGATAAAGAGAAAAGGTAGGGCGAGCGATTTTTTGCTGCAAGACAATTGAATACTGCTAGAAGTTTGCAAAAAAGAGACCTTTGGGATAAAGAGAGATGGAATTTCGTAATGTTTACAGTGTTAGTCAGTACCTAACCGGGTAATTTGTAAAGGATCCAAATTGATTTGAGTGTTCTTAATAGGTTTCACTCGATCACTGACCTTGTGTCGCAATGAAGCGGTATTTTCATTCTTATCGAGGTGCATACCAATAAAGTATTCTCGGATCCAATCTATGGGTAAGGCGTAGGAGCCGATTTGTTTGTTGGTTGCTATGCACATCTCAAATTCAAGATACTTCTTTGTTTAAATAATGGGGTTTAAATAACCTTATGCCAGAATGGTAAAAAATCTAGAGAAGTAATGTGGGACTTGCTTTGATCAAGTTATTTTTTTTTGTAATTTCATATTGTATCTTTTCGTGTATTGTATTTTTTCAATCAATCTTTCATTCGTTGTTTGATTCGTAATCGAGTTTTCGTCTATATCTTGTGGGTATCTCATGTATTAATCTAATTTTCCTCGCAATTGTTACCTTTATTGCGTTCACAGATAGAAATTTTATGGATCGGTCATTCAGAATCAGGCTCCTAAGCATGAGAGCATTCCTTTAAAAACTTTTTGGGAGAAGATGGTTGTGTTTCCCATCATCAAAATGTCGTAGACCCTCTGGTGGTTTTTCACACCAAACTCTCATGCATTCAAGATTGTTGCTCTCTCTGAACTTGGCGCAATGCCACGTTTTGGGAGTGAAATACGAGTTGGGATGAAGTATCTTTTCGTCGCCAACTCGAGGAGAACTTGTTATTTTTATGTATGAGGCAAGAATATTTTCTGATGGCTCTCTCGTATAGACTTGTTTTTTAAGCAAAGGAGTACAAATACCTTACAGGTATATTTAAAAAAAACCAAATAGCCCTGACACATGTACCAGAGATGATCCAAATTATTTATACTATCCTCGGCATAGAACAACTGCATATCAAAAATCATTTTTGGCATCGGCAGCATCCTTGTGGAACTCCCTACCTTTGTACACATAAAACATTTCTCCACCCCTTACATGTTTAAGTCCAATCACTTTAATATATTAATGGAAGAACATGCCCTTAGGGCGTAATCGTGTTACTCACCTGTGGAGCGTTTTTTTCTTTGTCAAATCATTTTTGGTAGTAATTTTTATTCAATTATTTGGCTATAGAAACTCTAAGTGGTTACATTATTAATATTTTTTTCATTAATTAATTTTTCAATCGTTTTTTGTATTATATGCCGTTAATAATCGTAATTTAAATGTTATATTATGGATTATTTTGTTCAATTGATAGTTTATTTTCTTTTTTCTGTTTTCTTTTGTCTGTTTCCTTCCACTTCCTTGTTTTGTAATTGTAAAATTGTAATCCTATAAAGAGTTCATGTATAATAATTTTGCATGTTTTTCTTACGGAGTGGTTGCTTCAGGGCAGTAAACGTTGTTCAATTTTTAATTGTTAAAGAGTATGACCGAAAGAATCCCTTGTCCGAGCTGAAAGTCGATTCTGTGGTTCCTCTCTCCGTGGCTCTGTCCTTCCATTCAATAGCTTTCTATATTTGATTCCATTAATAATCGTAATTTAAATGTTAAAAAATTGATTATTTTTCCCAATTGATAGTTCCATTTCCTCCTTTTTCTGTTTTTTTTCGTTAGCTTACTTCCATTTGTTTTGCCATTGTGAATTTGCAATCCTTGGGGGAGAATTCTTGTGTTATAATTTTGCGTCTCCTCCTTACGGAGCAGTTGCTTTTTATTCAATTGTTAATAGTTTAAAAAAAAACGAGTATGACTGGGAAAATTCCTTGTCCCAGCTTAAAGTCAATTCTGAGGTTCCTTTCTCCGTGGCTTGGGCCCCTGAGGCCGGTTGATAGACGGTCCTAAACCCCTGCCTCTCCCCATCATTACCCACCATCCCACTCTCCATCTCCGGCTCCCCCCCTCCCACTCCGCCCCCTCATTGCATCCAGCCACCCCTCAAACCCGTTCCTCCATAATCGACTGCCCCTTCCCTTCTCTCCTTCCCCCCTCCTTTCATATCTCCGCCTATAGGCACGACCGCGACTAACCTTCGTATGCGACGTCGGACCAAACGCTTCCAAACCTACAAGGACTCCTTCTCGGCCAGTACAACGCGATCGGTTTTCGTCGTAGGGATCGCCTACCGTTAGCGGATATCATATTTTTGTTTGAATATTACGGTATCCTTCGCGCGTGGTGTCGAAGTCTTCATTCGGCCCCATGTGTCATTCGTGCGTCGCCATGGAGAGGAGACCGGAGGCGCTAATGCGACGTCGATCGTGGACTCGGCTGGTGGGTGGGTTTTTTTTTAAATCCTCCTCAGCCACGTCGTCCACAAGAAGCGTCGTCGGCCGCGTTCCCTCCGCATACCGCGCGGGGCGTCTATAGGCGCGTTCGGCCGTCTGGCAAGGTGCCGGTCAATGTTCTGGGTGCAGCCAGACGTGCTCAAGCGACGTAAAAATCCAGCGGGAGGGACAAAAAAAATATTCGAGGGAATGCATTTATGTGAGGGTTCATCGTCGGAAGTCGTAGGTGAGATGATTTTCATTCTTTAAACACCAAGAAAATGTGAATTAGAATACATGACCGCTTAGCTGAGGCCGTAATACGTTATGGTTTGGCGATTTGGGGCAGCACAAACTCCACCTTGCTGAATAAGGTTATTACTTTGCAAAATAAAATGGTTGCGCATTTGATGGTCAAGGAGAACAATGTGAGAGAAGTATATAAGAATCAATGTTTGTTACCATTAAGAGAATTGTATAAATATGTGTTAATATGTGACAACTTCTTTGACAGCAAATTAATAAAGCAACGTGTGATTAATACTGACATGCAACTGCGTCGAATAAATAGGTTGTCTGTACCTAAGTATTTTAACCTCCATGGCAAGAGGTCTTTAGTACATGTAGTCCCAGGGTTGTTAAACAAATTACCTATGTCACTGCATGATATTAATAGCATATCTGTTCTTAAAAAATCATTAAAAGAGTGGCTCACAGGCTAACATTGTTAAGCTCTTAATTGTCCAAAACGCTACACAGCAAAAAAAATATTTTTTAACTAAAGGCACCTGCTGACAAGCCGCTTTGGCTTAGCAGGACCTCAACTGCACTATTATTTTTATTTCTTTTCATTATTGATAGAAAATAATTTTCTTTGTGATTGCCCCAAAACATTTTGTAAACTTGGAACCTGCTGATGAGCATCAGCTTAGCAGGACCATGCTGGATAAAATCAACCATAATGACCAGAAAAAAGAAAGTATACTTGTAACTGTGTAATTTGTAATATTTTTTGTAACCCATCCAGAGGGAAACTACAGCATGTAAGCTATTTGTAAAATAAAGTTATTAATATTATTATTTTAAAAAATAATAATAATTAAGATATTAGAATTCATTGAATTGGAACGGTGAACGAGTGATATGGAACGGGTCTCAAAAGAGACCGGTCCAGTGTGAACGAGTTCCCAAATATGAAAAGGTCAGCCCATCTCTATTGAAGGGAGAGTTCCAGGGGGGGTTGTGTTTGAATCGCTCGAGATAATGTCGATCACGTAACTAAGGAATCACGTGGTACAATCAGGAAGTGTTCGAGATTGTGGGGAATTCAAAACACTCGTAAAAAATCTCAATTAACCTTCCCGATCGAGCTTTCTTCGCGGTAATATTGTAGATGGATTTTAATATCCCGATTTTAGCCACACTAAACGACTTATTAGAAGCTAAATATAACCATTCGAGTACGTAGAATTCATCAAAATCTCCTAGGACTCGCTGTTGTACCACATGACTCCCTAGTTACGTAATCAGAATCATCTCGAGCGATTCTAACACAACCCCCAAATTCTCTCTGTAATAGAGATGGGCTGACTGGTCATTTTTGGGATCTCGTTCACACTGGACCAGTCTTTTTTGGGACCCGTTCCTTTTCACTCGTTCACCGTTCCTATTCAATTAGCGGTCATGTATTCTTATTTACCTATGTTCTTGGTGTTTAAAGGATGTAAAAAAGTAAAAATTTCGTATACCGCAATGGCGGCGTTTAAGAATGTTGGATGACATAAAAGATGGAAGGTAATATTACCAACTTTTTACATGGTTTCCTAAAAAGGTTACGTAAATATAAAGAAAAAGTACTGCTAATTACACTATTGGCATCAGCAGATGAGGTATGAAGATCATTGCAGGCTGGCTACTATTTGAGATTAATTATTATTTATGTGTTACTTCGAGCGATTGAAAACAGTTGAAATCACTTTTTCAACAAATATCTATCCTACTATCAGCCACACCTATGTTATACCTCTAGATTTCAATCGATATTATTTTCTGAGGCAGAAAAGTAGGCTTTTCCTGTTGTGCTAATATTCCTTTTTTTTAAGGACCAAAGGGTATGTCAGCTCCTACCTTGAAATATCACATTCATTTCGACAAGCAGTCAATTATCCCCGGTTTTCGCTGGGAGTTCCGATACCTTTCCGAGAAAATTCCTCTCAGAATTTCAAATTTCCGCAAAAGGAAAGGATGAAGCAGTATTAAATCGTTGTCGGGGACATGAGAGCTCCTCGGACGGGTGACAAATGGGAAGATATCTTTAGCACTGAGCCGCTGCATACTTCACCCGCACACTGCGTTTGTCATGTCAAGTCACACTCTGCTCTTTCCTCGTGAGTTTTCACAGATAAGACCGGCACTTAGTATTCTGATACACATGTCACCGTGGAGGGAAACATGCTGGCCTCATGGGTTAACCTTGATACTAGGTCAGAAGGAGAGAAATTCATCGCAGCATTAAAGTGTCAGAAAAATGAGTTAATTTTTACGGTTCTCTCGTTGCCATATTGAATACAGGTTTAAAACTCTTTGAATTAAGTTTTGATTGCAGAAATGGGTAATATGAAACTGGATTGATGATGCCGACTGAGATATCTTTTGATCATTTGTGTAATACATTGCATTTTAATCAAAATATCACTCTTTTATAAATAGTGATTTTTAAAAAATTAGGTGAAAAATATGATGCGCCCTGTTTTGATGCTCATATTACGTTGTTTAGGCATTTTTATCGTATCAAAATCACTTTTTAACCCTTTCACCGCTATAGTCGACAAAAGTTGGTCTGGAAATATTTGTGCTTCGCCACGATGATCGACTTAGTCCACGACCCTGAAAAAAACTTTTTCTTCGGCCGCGACAGACTTCAGGCGTCGCGACAGACGCCTGAAGTCTGTCGTGCTACGTCCCCGAATTTGAACGCGGCAGTGGAGATCTCTGGTGCGGTATAATTGAACCAAGTTAACGCATGAAGAATACGAATACGAAGAGAATAATACGAATGACTTTCGTTTTTTCATTGTAAAATTACATTTTCTAGGAACGCTTGTTGAAAACCAGACACGCTGTGAAAAGGTTAAGATTCTAAGAAAATTCAGTTTTAAGGGATATAAGAACCTATGTGTGGAAGGGATTTTGGATGCTAACGATTTGATGAGTCCATGGCAATTAAAATACCTAAGCTGTCAATTTATTCTTCCTCTTTAGCAACCATTTACAGTGTGTCGGTTGTCCGTTTAATGGTTTTGATGCATACAGTTTTTTATTTTAACACCTCAGGCCATTACGTCCATCCTTCCATTAGGCTATTCTGGAGGCTGCCATGGATTTAGCAGAGGGTTTGCGACATTGTTAAGGCTAACTTGCCGGTTGATTTTACACTGGGAAACTTGAGGAGACTTTAGAATAAAAATACTCAGAATTAGAGTTGCATTTTATTCTTAAAATGGACTTAAGAGGTAAAAAAAATCCGCACATCTACCACTACATATTGCCCTGCAAGCCACCTCAGGAGTAATTGGCAGAGGTTTAGTCATCACCAACATACTCTATGGTGTACATGCAACTTTTACCATCATGCACAACACTATTTCACCATCATTCACCACGTTGACGAAGTCGAAACGAATATGAATTATGCTGTGCTGACCGAGAGAAATGTTTCATATAAATTTATCCGAATGAAGGAGTAGTTAACGCGCGAGATCCGACCTAAGGAATTCGTTGTTACACAAATATTTGTTGCTGTATATGTGTCTTACCCGTGTAATTAATCTTGTCCCGTCGCCCCATCGTTCCAGCTCAGATGGCTGGGCTCGGAGTACCCTACATCTTTCACTTTACGTCTTGCATTTAGAAGCTGTACTCACCACACAAACCCGAGAGCTTTTACCACCGCATTATGATTACCACTGTCATTTGATGTCACTGTGATTATGAATTGTTTTGGAAATGGAATGATTTATTCGTAAAATTCTTTGGGACTGCATTTTGACTGTTTCAGAAAGCTTTCATGCGACCGTCTGTTATAACTCGAAGTCTCCAAAAATGCTCTCGATTATTTCGTTCGTTGAGGTCTCCCAACGATCGGTCGAATTCATACGAAGACTTTGCTTCATCGCCGCGCAATCAATTATCTCCGAACTTCCAGCTGTATCGAATTCGGATTTCCGTCTTCGGTTATGGTAGTCCGAGCGAGATAGTTCGATTCGATAGATTAGAGATCATATTCGAATTATACTTTTTAATTTCACCAGCTGTAAGACACATCAATTACATTTTGCATTATTAATGGCGCAATAACATAGGTTTATATGACAGAAATTGTAAGTAATTAAATGAAAATATCTAAATAAGTCTTTGACTTGACTCATTTTTTTTTGCGCGGTGCGTTTGAAACTCCATCAAAACAGACTGTTTATTGTGATTTACTGCGGTGAAAATATTATTAATTTTCAAAAATAGCAGAAACAACAAACTACTGATTCTTGTTTTTTTGACAACATATAAGTGTAGGGGTTGCCTCATTTTTTATATAAGTTCTCTCTGGAGTGCATACACGTGCCATTTCCCATGAAAAAGCACTGGTATTTTATGGAAAATATCTCGGAAAGTAATGTAGTAAGGGGTTGAATTTTTAGTGTCAGTGGAAGGATGATATATTTTTCTTTAAAGTGAGACCAAATTCACTGATTTCTCGGTAAAACGATAGCTTGCTCAAACTGCCTTAAGGGTGTGTCTCGGGTGCGTGGGGCGGGTGAATGCCAATCGGCCCCGCGGACTGTGAGACGGGGTCGAATAGTTTCGCGTGCCCGCCGATGTGGTGGAAGCACGCCAAAGGAATAAGTATCCGACGGGAAAATGGAACTTGAATGCGAAGTAACGGCTGAGAGGACGAAAACGCTCCCACTGAAGTAGGTGACGATAGTCTCTCTCGTCTTTCTCTATTCACTGAGCGTGCGTGGACGATCGTTTTGATGCAATTCACTATTTTCACTCCCGTTGCAAGATAGCGTATCTTATGGCCGGTTCCAAGAACATTTAGTTATAGAATCAATAGTTATGAGATCCTTATAGCTATATATCTCATAAAAATATTCGGGTTGCAGGAACACATCTATTAATAACAAAAATTATTTAGCAACAGTTCACTTTTTTTGGGGATCGGGTTGGTGTGGTGGCTGGAGCACTGGCTAACCATACGGACGGCCAGGGTTCAAATCCCTGCAGAGGAGGATGTTTTTCAGAGGAAACCCGATCCCTACTTGAGTGTCATGTGGAGGGCACTTCAAGTGCAGTACTCCGTCTGTCGGATGAGACGTTAATCCGTGATCCCGATGGCGCCCTTCGTTAAGAGCAGGCTAATGCCGACGCCGGGTTTCTATCCACTCTTCCTCCCTTACCTGTCTCCTATAGCGCAAATGACCTCAGCTGTCGGTCGCCTCCCCAAATATCCAATCCAATCCAACAGATAATTGCCTCGAAAGTTTGTTTTAATATTCTATCGCAGGATAAAATCCATGAAAATTTATCCTGTGTTTAATTGCTAATGCACATAAGAATTAGTCACAAAGAGTAAACAAACTGGTCATTCGCCCCAAAAATAAAACTCTTTTATCTAGTAAGTATCTAGGCCTCATTTAGAATATGCCGCCAGTATATGGGATCCGTACGAGGAAGGTGTGATAAAAGAATTAGAGCGCGTGCAAAGGAGATCCGCTAGGTTTGTTAAAGGCCGTTATGATAATTGTATTAGTGTTACGAGTTTAATAGAAGAACTCGGATGGGAATTACTATCAGAACGCAGGTTAAAATTTAGGTTAAACCTTTTAAGTAAATTCGAAACTGATTTGTTCACAGATGACGTTAGATATATATTGAGAACCCCTGCGTATTATACTCGGTTTGATCATAATTACAAGGTTAGAGAGATAGATTTTCGTACCGATAGATTTAAAATGTCATTTTTCCCGCGTACTATTAGAGAGAACAATAGGCAGCGTAGCAAAGGGATAGGTAGGTGAAATATAGTTAGAGTAGTCTGTAGTGCATGATGCATGTAATAACAACCATTAATCCCTTTCTTATTATGTAGATACTAACCATGTGACCATATTATCTAGCATACCTTCATTAAATATCCTAGTTGCATGTCAATAGTGCATGTTCGGTGATCTTCACCCCCTGCCACACACCCTCGTGGTGGCTCGCAGGGTAGTACATAGATGTAGATGCATCTAGAATAGGATTCTGCGTGGTGAAAATCTTCAAATCTGTAGGTTTGCTTATCACATCATGTCTGCGTTCTACCATTTTTTTGGCCTTTTTTTAATTCTTCATGTAATAATAAAGTTAGTCGTTAAACTAAACAGTACCCCGCAAAATGCTTAACTCCGACACGTTATTTCCGTGAGCAATGCTAAATTTAGTTAATACTCCAATATATCTGAGCTTTAAACTTAAGAGAGTGATTGTAATGTTTCCGACATATGAAACAACTAAAAATATGTAAGATATTACGACTATAAAGGGAACTTACTCACCATATAGTTCCCACAGATCGATGATGTGACAGAAAAAAGTTTTCAAGTGTTTCCGCCTCGCCTTTCCCTCGTTTCAACAGAGGGGAAAGGAAAAAATATAAGTCGCTCACAGAGAAAAATCTTTATTTGATAATAAAAGCCTGTGCGATTAGTTTTTTTTCCCTTTCCGTTTGACATTTAATGGCATCCGGAATAATGCCATTCACTTTCATATGACGCACCGAAATTACTGACTTTAGGCTTGAGGTAACGGTTTCAGAGGCATGATGATTTGTCTTTGGTGTGGTGTAGTGCCAAGAAATGCTCCTCGATTTACCATCTGGGTTGTGCGTAGATGTATTCTCAAAGCGTCGATTCGTCAAAGGGGTTCAAACATGCCGCACCCACCTATTTCTGCAGCTGAGTCAGACGTTTGACGCTGTAATGACAAAGTGCAAGGACTAACAACGGCCTTCAGACGCAAAACAAAAGAGGATCAGCCCGACCATTCCGGAACTCCAGTTTGCTGTCATGACTGGAGATAAGTGCGCCTTATTGGCTCAGATCTCTGGAGATTTCCGCTTGCCTCTCCCCTTCCACACACGTGTTAAGGTTCACGTGCAGTCTTTTGTCGTCGAAACTTAAAGGTATCCTTCGTGAAGGCGAGATCAAGGCATTGAGAGATTATTTTTCTGGAACAATGCTGGAACAGTCATGCCAATGGAGTGGTTCATCTCAAGACTGTTTGGAATTAAAGTTATTGTTTTTAATCTGATTCTTTTAATGCTTTACAACCTTTATAAACTGAAAAAATATTTTATGATAATTGCCACATTATTTTGAGGGTTTAGGTCAAATATATAACGTTAGTTTTCCTTTGTCAAGGTTTTGGAATGTACTCTATTCCAGCTCCAGGGTTAGAATGTTTACACAGAGCATCACACACGTCATTATTAATAATATACATATTTTTACCAGTAAAGTATCAAATATATCCTATAATATATTTCTTCGGAAGCAGACATTTTTAAAATCACTTTACAAATAAGGAGGGATGAGAAAAATATTTTGTTTTTCATAAATATGCGCGCAATCCTCAGTAATTTTTCTTATCTTTAAAATAATTTTAAAATCTAACCAATAAAAATAAATGGTTACTTGGATTTGGGATGCGTCCTTACAATCCCCAGATGTTGCCTCGGCTGCAGTTTTCAATTTTCCTGCGATTGGCCGTATGTGATGAGAAAATTTTATTGGCTTCTATTTCAATCATCAGAATACAGGGAGATTCAAAAGCCTTGTTATGTTCACGGAAAATCAGAACGTTTTTATTTTTTAACGTAGATACATGGAACAAAGATGAAAATGGTACTAAATACATCAAGTTTCATTTTTTATCGCAACAAATGTTCAATGTGACCTCCATTTGAAGATGATGAAGAACTTGGTGTATTTAGTAACATTTTCATATTCGTTTCATCTTTGTTTCATGTATTTGAAAAATAAAAAACTTCTGATTTTCCGTAATCATAACTAGACTTTTGATTCACCTTGTATGCAGAAAAAAACCATGAAATATCGTAATACGAGTAAGGCTGATTTGCTTTCATTATGAGAATAGGCATACGATATTCTTCCTTCATGCGATCGAGTATCTTCTTTTCTCTGAAAATAAATTTGCGCTCAAGACTAGGATTCTTCTGACGCAATGAAATTTCAAGGAAAAAATTTTGTCACACTAAGTTACTCCAAGTGCTCTACTGGGATGAATCAATTTGGACATCGGAGTGAGACGGGGTAGAATACATTTTCTCAAATGTGTCACTTCGATTTCCTGCAGCCTATTCTTACATGGCTCAGTTTTTTGCCAACGTTAAACCGATAAATGTGCGTGAATCAGGACAGATTAATGCCATTGACTGGAAAAATTGCCGAATATTCTCGATTCAGTAAACACGTCTCAGAAAAAGGGGAAAATTGCACTGATGCTTCTAATAACTTCTACATCCGTTGAAATATTTAGCATTTTTTTACATTACTACATGATGATGCTTTGATGCTGAAGAAACTTACGCGGAAATGCTTTTAGACGTGCTCAATTTTATGAAAAATGTCAATTTGTGGTCTCCCCCTTGCTTAGTGAAATCGATTTCACCGCAAGTTTCCCCTGGGTGGTTTGGGGGACGCGGAAATCAAGTACTGCACTTGTGGCGATGGCATATTTATTTATTTTTATTTATTTCTTTAATGAGTTTATAGTTCACCCAGCATGAAAACATAATAATAGGGTAAACTATTAAGAAATTCAATACAAAACACAATAACAACAGTCACGGCTGGCTGAATATTACATAATAGTCATGATAGAATAGTCACGTAGGACATATTTTACACTTTTGATAACAATAACTGTATATCCTTCCTAAAATGTTCTTTTGACATACTAGTATTCAGATTTTTACAAAATGTGATGTAGGTAATGCATATTCTATTCATTGGTGCATTCTTAAAATAATTTGTATTTACATCTCGCACATAAAAATTTCTTTTAAGTCTCCCTTTCTTTGCAGGGACTATAAAATTTAACTTGCCAACCAATTCCATACAATGGCCTTTGTTAATAATGTCATACAAAAATAGCAAGTCATTTATAATTCTTCTTTCACTAAGACTCTGAAATTTAAACTCTAGTAACATATCTTTGTAGTGTACTAAATTTTCAAACATAGGATAAGTACTATAACATACAGAGTACAATTGTCTGAAAATCTTTTTTGAACACTCTCGATCATGACGTCTGATTTCTTTAAATGGGGGTTCCAAATAACAGAAAAATACTCCAGTTTACTTCTCACGTATATACATTGCTTTGTCCGAGCAGTTGAGAAATCCTACGTGGAGAGACGCGAAAAATGTTCATTTCCATTTCCAAAGGGGGGGAATGATTTCAGCTCCGCGTCTCGAGAGGAAACGGCTGATTGAATCTGCCGGGGCACACGTCGCTTCCTTCTTCTTTTAATTCCCCGGAGAATCCGAGCATTGGGCGTCGGAAATCGTCAATTAAGAACGCGCGCCTAGTCGAAAAGTGCACACTTTTTCGTCGAAGTGTAGTTGGTTAACTGCGTCCCGTCGTACTCTCGCAAGACGTAAAATTGCCATCGACCCGGGATTTCTACTTTCAAATTGATGAATATTTTTTTTATTCAATCGTCAGCGGCACGTGACGTAGAGTGGCCTACCACATTCGCTACGCATTAACGCACATGAATGCTGCTTTTCGTGTTGTCTTGTTTACCAAGGCGAGGGACCACTGGCATCGGCTGAAAGTCCCGTGACACACATTGGATGAATTAGCCGCAAACTGCCCAGTGTATTCATGCGGGAGTTTAGTTGCGGAAATGAAAACTCAACAGCCCGGATTTGAACTTTTTGCCACGAAACAAATTTCATGAATCAAAAATTCATGTTTAATAGCTGTGCCCGGCATGCATTGCAATATTATTTTTTTCTTAATTTACTTCCAAGCCTCATTGTTTTCATCGCATTTTATCTTATTCAAAATTCACAAAATATAATCCTCTATCCTGGGGGCCTATTCTGTATATCCTCGGAATTTTCGAGTCTCGAGAGTGACGAAATTTTGACGTCAGAGCCACATAAAATTCAAACGGGAGCGTTCGAAAGTTGGGATTTTTCGGGGAATTTGATGTAACATCCACGGATTTACCGAGGCTCGACCGCGTCGATTCCTTACTGAATAAGGCCCCTGATGTCACCATTGATTTCCATACATTTCATGGTTTGGCCCACAAATCTTTGCTGTGTTCAAAATTGGTCCCTAAACGAATTTGAACCCTAGTCTAATGGCCTCCTCGTACCTACACAGGACGTCGTTAAGCATAAATGATGGCATAATGGCATATGCTGCAGTTTCCAAGTAAATAAAATATTCAATTGTTGAAGTATTGCAAAATTTAAAATTTTCGAACTTAAAAATCCAATTTTAGGAAAAAGCGACGCGTATACCAATATAGAATGAAAGAATAAAAAAAAATCAAACAAAGAGACCACTGTACCGGATCCTATTTTACGTACAAAGAAATTACGTACCTTATAACACGAATTTTGTACCAATTATATGATGCTGATTCACGCAATGTTACGTCTCACTGATACGATTCGGATGCACTTGAATGAGCAACTCGTAAACGATCTTCTTCTATCTTCATTACTTGCATATATATCCCTTTTTTGAAAGTATTGACTGCTATACCGCATACACTTTACCTCATTGGCAAACACCATCAGCTACCCATGAGCTCTCCTCGAGAAATACAGGCTGTCTCTTGCGCAACTATTTTGCAGCGTGATTCAGATTGCTTTTGTCGACTGACTGTCGATGTACAGACATTCTCGATGCTGTTTTTTTATTACTGAACGGCAGGGTATATGGGCGATGCATCTCCTTCTAGGGCTCATTCCGTATGGCATTTACATAGTGGGCTCACATCCCTTGTCTCTGCCATCTCTCTGTCGGCATCGTTCCCATTGTTACGCAGTAGGGGGCAGTAGCAGCTGGTGCTATTTCTTCACTGGAACTTATTTTTCATCATGATCCCGAGTCGGAATGTCTCCATTCAACCATTATTCACTCGATCATACATTGTGTGGTGTAGCTGTGCGTGACTTATTCGTTTAGTTGCGTTTGTGAATGGGTGTTTTTGTCTACAGTTGTAGTTATTTTCCCGTATGTACCGCCTGAGTTCAGCTGTTGCCACACATCATCGTACTGTCTAAATAGTAAGACGCGGATGTAAATGAATAAGAGTGATGGAGTTTTTTTTTAATAAAGAGATTACAGTGGACAGAACATTGTCTTTTCTTCGTAGTCGGATCTTGCTACCTTATTAGTAAAGTAAATTATTGTCCTGACATCCCCTTCATGGCCTTACCTAGAATCTTTAATTCAAGATAAACGGCACAGGTGGGTGGCCTATCTGTCTTTGTGATAGGTTCAGGTCCATTAATGTTGTAAGGCTAATTTATTGGTTATTTTTTTCATTCATATTTGAGCATCACCTCATTATTTGGAGCTATATTGTTATCGTGAGGATGTAACCTTGTTCAATATATCAAATCTCTCTCGTAGATTGATGTAAAAGGGGTAAATAACCTTCATTAAGGGGTGAATAACCTTTATTTTAAATGTATAAGCGATATTTGGTCGTAAAGTGTTGCATAATTATTCATTTTTCGCAATGGTGAAACAAAATTTTCAGCATGGAATTTTTTCTCGTATAAAATTTCCGTCCCCAAACGGATTCATTTACTGGTTTTTAAGCCTTTTGTTTTCGTAACCCTTGGAGAGATGAAAATATTAAGATTGCAGTTACGACTTCGCAATTCCTTTTCGCTTTTTAAGTCGTTAGGAGCGTTATCAGACGTGACTGTGGTAGTTTAAACGGCTCATTAATGACCTTCGGCGGAATCCGAACTTCCTGAACGGGTGCCTTTTTTCCTTCAGCAGTGACAGCAGTGACCACGTGACTGGTTGCGCTGAGAGTCGCGAGAGTTGCGTCTTTCGCCCAATTTGATTGCTTCCGTCAAATTTGACACTCGTCGGAGCCGTTTGGAACTGTCGCTTCAGTGATAACTAATTAACGGACCGAAGGTGACGGCTAACGGACCGCACGTTAGCTCCTCTTGAGGACCAGATTCCATTTAATTTTTTTCCAGCAAACAGTGGGATGAATGAAGTTATGGCATTTGTTTAATTCATTCTAGGCCAGATGAGGGGTAGCTTCGCCTCTTCTCTTAATCATGCATTCTACATTGGTATACAATGTGGACAATAAACGCTTTCTAATAAACACAGAAAAAAATATATATTGGAATATGTCCAGGTTCATGTGGTTATCAGCTCTTCTGCAACATTTCATATCTCTGCTGAATGCAAATATTATGTACAACGCGGTCATACAGCTTGGTAAAAAGATATATAGCAAAGAGAGCAAAACGTACCGTGAACAAATAATTTGATTTGACAGGAATTCGAGCCCCAATGCTCAATATAAAGGAGATAGCTTTTGGCCAATCACATTAACATTTAGTTATGGTGTCAATGGTTATGAGATCCTTGAATGTGAGGACCTTATTAAAATATTCGGGTGGCAGGGACATATTTATCAGTTTAATTACTGATCTACCTCTAGTTGAATGCTTCGAATGTTTGATGCAATCTTCTTGCGTTGGATAACATTTATGAGTTTTTATCCCATATGTAATGGCCAATGCACATAAAAATTAGTCGGCAAAAGTAAACGAAGTCATCATTCTTCGCATAATTTCTATTTTATCAAATAATTAATTCTCCAAGCGGTTCATCGAGCGTCCGCCATCTTGGCCACTTACGGAACTCATAACTCCCTTCGATGAATTACCAAGCGATTTATGAAACAGATAAATAAATCGGATATTTCTACAATACTCATTGAATGGTTGCCATGGCTTCTGGGTTCCTCAGCTCTATTGAATACAAATGTTGTTCCTGCAACTGGCCATTAGTGGTTTAAATGTCTAAAGCACCGGACCGGCAATAGAGAGATCTGGGTTTGCAGTACTCTTTTTGTGGTTAACTTGCTGAACGAAAAGGGCGCCTTTCATCATGATTAGTTGTTTGTGTTCATTCCTCAAAATTAGAGAATGGAACAGGTTTCTTATTACTGTGAGCCGCCGAGTTTCCCCTTCTTAAAGATCCCTCCCTTCGAAAATTCTTCGTCGCATTCCTCAGCATTCTTTCGCCATCGAGTATCACCCCACCCTTTCAAATTCCGCCTTTGCGTTCCTTTTCATGCTCACTAGTTCAAACAAATCGCCGCGTGCCTTTCTCTGATACCGGCTCCCTGTTTTCGTATTTATTGCCGTCTGCACTTACGAAGTTTTCCTGGGTTCTTTCATCTTCCAGCGCACCTGTGTTCTCTCCTCCGAGTTACGCAAATGCACACCATAGACTTGCTGTTTTGAGTGCGATACGTCCTAACTAATATACTTATCGTTTATCAGCATCTAAAGAGAAGAATTGCGAAGATGAAACGGATGAGTGGAAACATTTGCAGGGTCATTAAGCGAGAAAGTGTCGGAGAAATACGTCCAGAGAACACTTAGAAAAGTGTATGAGATCATTAAGTGGGCACTTCACGCGATACAAATGCCAGATGAGCATAGTTATCGACGGATCATTGAAAGGGATAATTATAAAAGATGTTATATCCGTGAAAACACGTGACCGTATTTGTATGATTGAATATATGAAAATGCAAGTCTAGGGGAGATTGGGTGGAGAGAACAACCAGTCCTGGAGCAGTTCTGCGATAATTATGACGACGTTTCAATCACGAAGGGATTTAACTACAAAAAAATCCATAACTACAGACGCGCGCTCGGACATTGGGAATGAAACGACGATGCCAGCTCGGAATTCCGACATGAGATCGATTGTCGCGGTAGTTATCCGCCTTCTGTTTGCTGTGCTCAAGCTTTTGGTAACGATCACCTTGGGAGTTTTTCTTGGCCGAATCGACCATTTGAATGCGAGATATGATCTTGCCGAAATTAAGTACGCAAGGCCGATGTGTGGAAATGCGAAATGCATGAATGTTGATGTTCATTTGTCGTTGGCACGAATGTAGGAGAGTACGGGCGCCGGTGTCTCTTTCCGATATATGTGAGGCACCGCCGCGCACTATGGACATGGCGCTGCCGCGCGTGGAATTCGTCTTAAGCAGGTTCGTTCGATTCGATATATTCGTTGTTCTGCCGATATGGGTCTTCGTAACTATTTCCACCACACGGCCGCCATTAATACGTTTACTGATCAAGTAACGCCCGAAACAAACCCATGGAAATGTGCAAATATCCGGCGCAAGACGTCATTTCGAGCAATCGTTCGCCGTCAAATCAACGAAAGCGTTGAACAAACTTTCCAATCCTTACGGAGAATATTCTAAAGTAATCACAATAATGACGGACATGTTTGCGTTGCGAAGACCTGTATCTAAGGAAGAATGCAATCGACCTTGGTGATTGGGGCGCAAATAGTGAATCGTTGAGTGCTTATTTTAATAACTTTTCAAGAATGTCGAACAACATTCTTAGACCACACTTCACTTAAGAACACTCAATTTATACTTTGTTACGTTATATGTTGTAACTTAAGTCATTCTTAAATCATAAGAACTTAAGTCTTAAGTCATAAGAACACTCAATTTATACTTTGTTATGTTATATGTTGTAACTTAAGTCATTTAAGAATTATACTTTAAAATTGTCTTCGCGATTAAAGCATTGTTGTGACTTGGGTTTACGGCGCGGAATTTCAAATTTTAGCCGAAATCGTATGTCAATACGTTTTTTTTTATTCGACATGATACCTTGATATTTGATAGATACAATTAAAATATGTATGTTTTTGCGTTCAGGAGAAAATCTGCACTTATGACATCCAATTATTTGGATATACATGCCAAGACCCACGACGCTACATGTCAAAACAGCATTATATTGCCAAGAAATCAAATCAGTAACATAAATTTTTTTGCGTTTAGGAGAAAGTTTGCACTCATGTCGTCCAATTATTTCGAAATACATATATCAAGAGCCATGAGGCTACGCGTTAAAATAGCATTCAATTTCCATGAAACCAAGCCAGTGCAGTGAAAAGTGCGAACGAGTACGCGTGTGAAAAGTATCGCACAAATATGAACGTTAACGAAAATTGCTCCACCCTACTTAAATGTCTTTCATATGTTGGAAATCGAACGGTGAATATTTTTATCCCCTGCCAAATAGGGAGTTCTTCCCCCTTCCAATTCCGATAATCATCGATCGATGGCGGTTTTGAATCGCAATTCGTCCGGCCTTGGAGTAGGCGTGGCAGTATCGAGAAATAAAACAGCAGCGAGAACATTGTAAAAGTAGAAGGGGCTATGAGGAATTTGGTCCTGGTAGGGATATGCCGATTGGTACGGAGGGACAGGTCGGGCAAGCGGACTTGGAAATTATATCGAACGGCCTCCTGCTTCAAGGTTGCTCCGGTGATTTCGCGGTTTTTTTTCATCGCTTCTCGCATTAACCGCTCACCTTTCCACCCGCGCAGCTGAGAAATTATCCGGAGGAAAAAAAATTTCTTCGAAAAATTCCGTTCCGCAGATCGTTGATGGAAACGAGTCGGAATGTGACTGTCGAACCTGCGCGCGAAAGTTCTCGACGTATTGATGTGATTGTTACTTTTGTTTTTGTGTTTGTATCGTACTCCAAAATGTCGATCGTGACTTAATTTGGACTTGGTCCGAATTATCTGCGCGAGAAAATTTTCATGTGATTTTCATCCGTAAGGATGGTCACATACATCGTGATCTCAAAATGACACGACTTGGTTAAAATTTTTACGCAACTTTTATTACCATGTACCGATCTAAGTTTCGATAACACGATGTCAATGTTGAATAGAAAATGACATAAAATTGTAATAACCTAGGACGGATGGTTGTTAAAAAAATCTTGTGAAAATCTACAAAGTTATGCAATTTTGAGATTATGATATTTGTAACCAATTTTCAAAGCATGTCGCCTAATTCGTTTAACATTTGCTTAAGAATCGAGATCTTAAGTGAATTTTCCATAGGAGATATTAATCATCGCCTTTTGTTTCATCCCATTAGTATAATTACGTTTAATTCATCAAACGCTTTGTTAAAGTGTGAAGATCCATCCAGGTGGTCAGGAGATGCCTGTGATTCCGTTGGTGGGAGATGTATCACGGGAAAGATATTGGTCTGTGCCCTACAGATGAACGCGCTGGACTTACATAGCTATTGAAAATTATTTCCTAAAATATCTCAAAATGACTTCATCATCATCATACTTGGTGCTACAGCCCATGTAGGGCTCTGGCCTCCAGAACGATCTGCTTCCATTCAGCTCTATCTTCCGCAACTCAACTCGATCTCCTGACCCCCAGTTCGCCGAGTCAGTTCCAAAGTTCCAATCCTATTCCGAGGCAAACCATCTGTATCCGTGACGAGTTTGTTTTCTAAGATAGGGTCGTTAACCCTATGCTAAACCCCCATCCTGGAGGACCAGGTACTTTGATTTTGGAGTTTTCTTCTCCTAGACAGGCTGTCTTCACCATGACTTAAGAGCCCTATCCGCCCCCACAGTTCATCTGTCGTACCACTGTCCTTCAGCTCCTCCAGATGATGTCCGGTCATGGGCCTTACCGACTCATACCATCTTCGGCCCCATGCCAGTAATGGTGGTAGCCCTGGTTGTCCACCACCAGGGATATTTATCGACTTCCCAGTCTAGATCCGCCGTGTTCTGTATGAGCAGGGCCACCTCGTGCAGGGCGTGGCTCGTCACCACGCTGCAGTGTTGTCTATCACTCTACACTGCACCACGGAGGGTCTTGAGTTAGCATCCTCAAGGTGGCTCAAAATTACTTTGGCCTCCTTTAATTACACTATAGGGTCGATTCATCGAGGAAATTTATAAATGTATCTGACAGCATGGATTGCTTGCTTCTTTAAACTAATATTACATGCGTGCATTTTGCAGTTCCATTATTCGCGTCGTGTTGACCATTAAGAAAAATGGGATTAATGGTAGCTGTCACACCCCAATGCCATTTTTTTAAATATTGAACCCTGTATATGTCCATTTTTTTTCATAAGCAATGCCACACTGTGTGTAAATACTCTAATGATATATTACTAGTTTCTCCGTTGAACTAAGGTGGTAAAAATAACCTTGTAATATTCTCCTACAACGTGGAATGTGCAGTAACTTGTGTGGAATCCTACCACGTAATATTTACTACTTACTTTCAGTATCAGAGAATTCCAACAATTTTTGCCGAAATTTAATTAATCTCTCTTTCAAAATACCTCTTTAAGTTAATATATTAGGTAGATGCATAGATATCCAGAGACATAGATACTGGGGATTGTAGTATCATTGGGTAATTTCTGTGTACTCTTCATCTCAAATAATAGCGATTATCACAGCCAAAAAAAAACCTTACGAACTTTTGCATCGATTTAATATTTTACTTTATCCCCCCCTAAATTCCCTGTCGTTCTATAGGTACCGAAAAACTCTCCTTTTGTTCAGGATTCCATGGAGATCTTCAGTTGGAACTCCGCATTTTTTTTTCCTCGGTAGATGTGAATGCTGTGATTCCCCGAGTTCAGCCGTCTTGCTTCGAAGTCATTTCGACACAGCGCCGCCGTCTCCGAACTTTTGCCACGGTTCCCACGGCCCTACTCCCCTGTCACGGGACGTCAGAGGGGTTCGAGCCGGTGGGAATCATAGTGGCTGGACGGGGGGGGGGGAATGGGGGGAGGGAGGGCGATTCGGTGAAGGAAAGCGTGGTGGAAGACGAAAAAATTGCTTTTGGATTGAGACTGTGAAGGGTAGGGAGACTGATGTGACGCGGATTAGGACAGATGAGTTTTTCGCGGAATTTGGTCGAAATTGATAGAAAATACTCCGACCACGGGTGATTTGATCGTCATCTTACCAATCATCATACCCGTCAATGAAAAAATTGGTCCTGTACGGCGCAGTAACATGGACGATGAACAAAAAGTAAAAAACGAAACTTATCGTTTTTAAAATTCGTAATTAATTAATAATAATTTAATAATTAAAATAATAATATTTAATATAAACTAATAATAATAAATTAATTTAATATTAATCGTCAACATAAAGCAAAATATCCTAAAAAAAAGTCTTTGGCCCCACGAATGAAAACTGGATTTAGAGAATCAATCACCACAAAGAAATTAGAGGTCTTTATGAGGACCATAACACAATGGCATGCGCGAGAACTATTCTATCAGGAAGGCGTCATTCACATGGTTAGGCCATACTTGGAGACACAGCTCAATTATAACTAGCATCGTACGAGGGTCGCTCAAATTATTTCTTAAAAAATATTTATTCTACAAAAGTATAATTTTCGCAAATGAAAGGATAATATTTTATCTTCTCACTCGATGTGACCACATATTCTCCTTCAATTTCTATTGCTTTCCATTCAGCGATTCACTAGGGCGAGTATATCCTGTCTTTACCAGTCCTCGCTCTGGTTATGGAGCAAGGTTATCACTTCGCTAATCGCCTCTTCGTCGTCCGAAGTATTAATGTGGAATGGTACTTAGTGTATTTCTTCAAATTGGATTTAAAAAATAAATTACGAAGCTATTTACATTCTCCCACATGATAATCAGATAAGCAACTGCGACCAATGGAAATGCATCTAACGATGAAAACTTCAACGCAATGATTCCGATTATTAGAAAGCTTTTTTTAATGTGGGAAATAACTTTTGGGATAACCCTCGTGGAAGAGAAATGAGGTAAAAAAGTCCTGACCAATGCGGAGTACTAAATGGATAGGACAACCAAAACGGGTTATGAAGCAAAATACCTACAAGGATATAAAGGAGCCATCAAGGAACAGGCTGGAATAGAGGACTGTAGTCAGCCAATCTTAGAATTTAATCTTTAATGGTGATGAATACCAAATTATGCTTGAACGAGAATTTTTTGCTACTCAATAGGGAAAATTGGAGGCCCAGCGCAATATATTCAACTTCTTTAAAATCCCAGTTTCTTTAAGAATATAGTTATTCCGCTGATATGAACAATCTCATCACGAATTAATTCAGCTAAGTCAATGATTACATCGCCGTTACAAAAGTATACTTCTCCCCACTTTGTTGTATGGTAGTGAAACATGGAAATGTCAATGAGTAGATTAAACGCCGTAGGTATGAGCTATCTGGGGTGTGTTAGCGGCAAAAGTAGGATGGATAGGGTCAGGAATGAGTGGGTTAGATGCTCCAGTAATGAACATATATGAAAAGAGTGTGCCTCCTTAGTTTGGTCATGTTGAGAGAATAGATGAGAGTCAAATAACGAAACAGATATATAAGAGTGAAATGATTGGTGCGAGAGGTAGAGGTAGGCCGAGAAAGTTGTTGTTGAATGTGGTCGAGGAAATTCTTAGGAGGAGGAATATTAGGAGTCTTAAAAACAGAAGGGCGTGTATGAGGGAGTGAAGTCAATGATTGATAGATAGTTGATAGAATGATGCAAAACAACCGATTTTTAACTAAATCTTTCGGGATATGTCACACGCTAACGAGGTGGAAAAAAAACTCCCGAGCGTAAAGTGTGGTATCATTTCTTTATTTTTGGATTCGGTGTCGAATGTCACGCGAGCCCGCCATCCTGTCGAAATTGAGCCAAAGTGAATCCAGCGCACTTTCTCCGAAACATCTTCACGTCCGGGGCTGCGCAGAGTGAACAGAAATCACACGAACATCTCTGTCGAGAGGTGTTATTTTTGGCATTGACGTCCGGCTCGTGCTGGCGAGACCTCTGGCGTCGACGCCAGAGATCGGTTTATGGCCGCAGTGATAGAGAAAGAAGCCCGGGACGATTGCGATAGTTTCTTGTTCAATTCAGTGGAAAACCGCCATTTGAGCTAAGGAAAGAAACTGAGGTGTAAGTCTCTACACGTGAAGTTGGTAACATGGGCTCTAAGTGTGTTGTGTAGATCTCCATAAGGTGGGAGATGCGATGTTGCCTGTACCAGCAGGAAAATTAGCATAACACAGAATACTAACCGCCCGAATAGGATTCTTCTTATTTCAAAATGTTATTCCCAAGTGTGTGTTACGCTAATTCATCGTGGTGCTGAAAAATGTTGCCTGGTCGCTTAGAGGTTAGTGCACGAATCGTAAGTGTGGCAACAGCGCTCTCAATGAGGACCATATCAAAAATTTAATGCGGTACGCTCCATGGTAGATTTCGCGGGATTCATCGTAGTGTGATTGGTCCCATCCACAATCCCCCGTCTACCCCATCTCTTTCTTCCTCCACTCCACCCCTTTTGGAGAATAGGTGGGAGTGGTGGCTAGAGCCTCCCCGAGGGTGCGGGTTCGAACTATGCCCAAGGTGGAGAGTTTTCGCTGGAATTTCCATCCCCGACTATGTGTCTTTTTGAAGACTTTCAAATTCAATACTCCATTCTTTGAATGGCTCGTTAAACTGTAGTCTTCTTATAGTTTTGTCTTATAAGAGCGGGCGAATACAGAAGCCAGGTTTCTCTCCAGCCTTCTTCCATCCCCCACTATATCCATCCCACATTAACCAACACACCAGTCCGCAATGGTTCTTGTAATCTCTGTGCTCTTTCGCAGCCCAAAATTAACCAACCGTCCGCATTTACCACTCTTCGTTTTAAAATGGCGTCGTGTCCAGATGTTGTAGAATCGGTAACTTTATCTTGAATGAGATTTCCCTTTTCGTTGAAACAAACAACATTTTTCGCGTTTCATCAATGGAAGTTGCTCTTCATCATCATGGAAACCATCTTATTCCATGCATCATCGTTTTTCAAAATATAAGGGATAATATTTACATGATAACCGTCAGAAATGCATGCTTTTTTAGTTATTTTACCATGGTGCTTTTTTCTTGTTAGCCCCGATCATTCTAGTTAACTACTACTCATCTAGCTATTGAATTCTATTTACTTAGGATTTTGTACCTTAATGTATCGTTTTAAGGTAACCACATTGTTTTAGCTTCTCAAAACCCTCTGATATGTAAAATTTCACATTGGCTTATTTTTTATTTGTCCTCTTCCCTTGCCACTATATTCGTCCGAATGTTCTGTGTAGTTTTGCTTGATGATGCAGACTATTCAATTAAAGCGGCCGTAATGAAGCAAAACAGGCTACATATTTTTATATGCAATAAGAATAACATTAAATTATCACTCACAGTTTTAGTACAATATTGTGTACAAATATAAGTGAGCTTTACAGCGGCCTTAAAGGTCACAGACCTGTATGGAGACTGCCTTTCATAAATGGAATTCACTGCTGGAATTTAACAAAAATTATATTAGAATATGCATTAAACAAAATCATATATAATAACAAATAGACAATTTTATTCTAGCCCAATCACGAGCAGTAGACATAATATATACAATAAATCCTGTTACGTATTTTTACATCTGTACATATTTTTTATTTTGTCAACCAGGGACGACATTTGGGATCACCGATGAATCAAATGGCCCCTATACTCGCTCTTCGACCCGCGGCACATCACAGCCCCTTCCCCCCCCCCCCCAACTCCTCTCTGATTCGGCTTCCAGTTGGCGAAGTTTTCTCGCCGATTTTAACGTGGCCCGTGGCCTAAGGCTTTCCGCCTCTCACACCGTTCCTCCAGCTTTATATCTCCGACGATCGAATCAGATCTATATATTCGATACATGCAGGTGTTCGCCCGCCCCCGCACTAAATTCCCCCCACGTCCAGTGCGATCTCTCCACTAACCCAGAATTCCCTCGTTTTCGCTTCTCATCTCATTCGCATACGTGTTGTCCCGCGATCTTCAACAAAGGGGGTGTGATCGTAGTCCAGTCTTCGGAGAGAAAAAAGGGTCATTTATGACGTTGTCTTGATACAGGTTAAGAATAGTCAAAAGTTGTAGGAAAGGGAGAGTTATATATACCCATATATTTTTAAACTTCGAACTAGACGTTATAAACAAATTACAGGGGTTCAAAGTTGGCTAAAAACGGTTTTTTAATTCTACAAGCCAAGGTATTCACTTTAGGAAAAAATGTTTCAAATGTTTTTTGTAGACAATTAAAAAACGCATAATTTCAGCTATGGTAAGTTTATTTTTGATAATTATTTATTGCAAAAACTTTGAAAAACCCCCCAAAATGGCGTTTTTTTGCAAATCAATTATTTATTGCAAAAATGACTTTTTTAATACTTTTTTGCTTTGTGATTAAGGCCCCCATTATGACAAAAAAAATAGGATTTATAAAGCCAATTTGGTTAATTTGTTGCTGAGTTATTCCATTTGTTTATTAAAAACATGTCTAATGTTCAATGCTGTAACTTTTTATTGGACCAACATACAGGGTCGCATAAAGACTCATTCTCTTTGTAAAGGTCCAAAATTTAATAATATTAAAGAAAAATTGAAAAAAAAATTTTCAACCCCTCAAATAGCGCTTACAAAAAAAGGGCGGTTTTTTTAATAAATAAATGAAGCTGGGGCCACCCCCATAAACTGAGGATATTTTTTTCTTCAAGATTTGAGTAGCTGAGGTCAAAACGAAGAATTTAAAAAAAAAGTTGTTTTTTGACCATTAGCAACCGAGATAAGAATTTTTTTTAATCACTGCTCCGTTGTTTATAACAATTAATAAATAAATCCGACGGCATTTGGACCTCAAAGAGTTCGAAGTTTAAAATTATATAGGTATATATAACTCTCCCTTTCCTACAACTTTTGACTATTCTTAACCTGTATCACGAAAAAAACCTTCAAATTTCCCTACAGACTGGACTCTCGGGCGATGTTGGGACACGAGCAGCCATTGATGAAAAAATCAAAGAGGAGAGGACAAAATTATTCGGGAAGGAAAGGAGCGATTTGCGTGTTATTCTGGGGAATCGTTCGCGTGGGTCTCCGTCTATCGTTGCCCTGAATTGATTCCGTGGATTGAAAGAATTTTTATTTTAAATAATCGGATGTGTATCTCCCGTAATTTAGTCGTTCTCGTCCGTTTTTCAAATGTTCTGTTGGTCAACTAAAATTATTTCGAGAGAAAAACAACTGAATTAGTTTAAGGGACGACATATGTGGTAGGTATTCTAGTGAATTTATCGTGTTGGTCTTGGTCTATTATCGTCCTACATTGAGCGCGTGGATTGAAAGGTTTTTGAACACAACTGACCAACTCTATATGTCCCTGATTTTTTCGTTCTCGTCCGTTCTCAAGATGTACTGTCAGTCAACTGAAATTGGTTCATGAGGAAAACAAGAGAAGAATTTCAGGGAGAAATAAGTGAAAAAAAAAGAACGCTTCTCCTAACAATTGACTCCAGAAAAATCAATTAAATTGGGCATATGCTCAGGCATAATGAGTTCCTCAAAAACATAAACAAAAAACAAAAACACAAAGACATTTAAAAAAAATTGAAGGGAAGGTATTTGGGAAAAAGACAAGGGGACAACAGAAAATGTCCTTACTTAAAAGTATAATGCCAATCATGAAGTGCAGCTCCTATCTATCAATGGTCGTTCAATCCTAAGATTCGTTGACTGTAGCCCTCCACCCTTCCCTATCTAATGCTAGTTTCCTTTACCTCCTGGTACCGTTTCCCATGTACTGTCTTCTTTATTTGGTCCATGAACTTATTCTTGGGTCTTCCTCTGGCGACTTTTCCCTCTATTTTACCTTCAATTATGTTCCTCACAAACCATTGTGTCACAGGGTGTCACCAATCCATCTGGTGCATCTCCTATAACGAGATGAAATTAACGACTGCTAAGGAACGAATGGATTTAACGCCAGCGACAAGGCTTAGCCTTTTGAACAACAACGAGACAACTTGTCGTCCTCGTCCGTTCTTGAGGTATTCTATCAGTATACTAAACGAACCCTGACACTAGAGATGGGCAAACCCGTTCATTTTTTGGAACTCGTTCACTGTGGACCGTTCCTTTTAGGGATCCGTTCCATTTCACTCGTTCACGGTTCATTTTATATTAATGGTCATGCATTTTTATTTTTAACATGTTCTTGCTATTTAAAGAAAGAAAAAACTTAGATTTTCTTAGTATGCCGCTATGATGGCGTTTAAGATGTTGGATGAAATAAAATGCGGAAGATGATATTGCCATGTTTTTACATGGTTTCGATAATAATAAAAAAATTAAGTACTGCTAAATACATCGCTGGCATGCGCAGATGAATTATTGGGGGGTTATAATGAACATCTCATCTCTTAAAGATAGGAGCGCAAGTAATGACGGACCGAAAAGAACGATGGACTGAAAGGACCGACGGGCCGAAAGGATCGACGGACCGAAAGGACCGATGGACCGAAAGGGACGGTCGTTCCATTGGAGTCGGTCCTCGGTCCTCCCGTTCAGTCCGTGGACTGAACGGAGGACCGAGTCCCGAATCCCGTTCGTTCACGAATGACCCACCTCTACCCGACACCAACTGTGTCGTATTTACTGTGCCGGATGCAACCCTGTTCCTATGGTTCATCTTCTGCCCATACAACATCGGCCGAAAAAGAGAGGCTATCGTACTGAATGGCCCTGGAATCCGTCTCTCCCTTACACCATTCACGGCCGCCAAACAAACAGAGCGAAACACGGATGCGCAAAAAACTTCCTTCTTTTCTTTCCTTTCCTTTTCTTCCTTTTTATGCCTCTCCTCTCCATTTTTCATGACTATAGACCAACTGTTTTCTCCTAAACTTTCGAGCGTTGGCTCGCAGAGTAATTAGTTGATGTACACATGAATATGTGGGTTAACGAGAACATGGAAAAAAATTTGGTATTAAATCCGAGGGTAAGTAGATTTAGAGAGAGTCCCCGAATCTCCAAGAGTTCGCATAGCAACTTTCAAGTGGGACTTAGTTGATCTTTCTTACCGTGATCGTGTTATCATGACGACGTTTTGCTGTGTGCCATTTTGAAGAAGTATTTTGTTTCAAAATTTTCCTGCGATTCGCTTCTTCTCTGCAAGTCGAAATTTTCTCATCATCTTTAATTTTCTCCCGTATTCGGCTCTTCGGTTTCATCTTTATTTTGTGGAAGCTTGTTGGCTCATAAACTTGCTTCACATTTTATGCCGTTAAGTTTACTCTGAATGCTTTATGACTTTGCTGTCGATATTTGTCAGCGGCTACGTTCCTGTATCATGGATTCCATACGACCCTTTCGTTCTGGGTCAGTAGTACGGATTTTAGAAATGATCAAGTGCTGTTTGATCAAACAGGATCGCGCCGAAAATTAATGAGCACAGCATCGTGAAATTGTAATTAATTGCGCCCGATTCCGTCCGAACGTTCTCAAGCAACTGAGGTCTACTGCGAAAATATTTCCTCATTATTCTTGTAAACCGGAACTGGGAAGGATAAAAGATCTACTTGACGAACTGGATGATTACCTAATCATGAAGATCGATGATAATGCCAAACAAATGATTTAACGGGTGAAAGGAGAAATTAGCAGAAGCTTCAGTCAAAACAAAATTTATCGAAAGAGCTATTGCGTCTGTTGAACAAGCTTCATCAAAATGTAATTGAAGATCGCTAATCGATTATCGTTTGGCATGTTTTTTTCCCATATCACTCTGAGAAAGTGCCTCTTCAATTAAGTACCAATAATGATCTAAGCAATCAATACTGCCCGATTTTACCACGAGTGTTCGTCTCCAGACTAACCCGTCGAACACTTGGGGGGGTGTGGGGTAGGCACCATCCTTGATGTCGATTTCCTCATCGTTCAGAGGGACTCACGGATTAATTTACTCCGGGCGATAATATTTCGAAGTCTGCTGCAACCCGAGTGAAATCAATTAAGAGAGATTGGAAGGTCTCATCTCAATTCTCCACCTCAGCTGAGATCATCGCTTAAAGGATTGAATGCCAGGTGGCTCGTGAAAGTTTAAATCGTTCAATTTTTTCCCCAAGGTCTCCGGCGGCCTCTTTGCCCTTTCTTTAAACCTTAAGGTATATCCCTTTTTCCATCTTTAACGCCTAAAACCTTCGGGGCCTCAGAAAAACTTCAGTTTCTCTGTTCCGCGGCTTAGGAAACATCCTACTTATCCCTGCACCCACTTTTCCCTCCGTCGGCGCTCTTAAGAGATTCACCTCGCGGGGGCCACTGCCCCAAAATCTGGGGACACTCCCTATCTCTCTCTCTCTCTCGCCAAAATATTTGGCAAGCGCCTGGGGGCAACGTCAAAGGAGAAAGGGCGAGTGACACTTTCTTCATGGGTGATGCCTGTCTGGTGAAGATCCATTCACGGACGCACATCTTTGTGGCGGATATTCTGTTGGTGTGTGGATTTTCAATTAAGTGAATTTGTTTTTCGCGGGTTTCCTCGCTAATTATGAATTATATGAAGGATTTGAGTCGGTTCAACTGAGTTAATTCCACCTAGGTATTTACTTTTTTCTGAAAATTTGTGTGGGACAACCTGAATTTATTTCTCCATGGTGATTGGGGATGCTCTTGTTTCCTTCCTTGGACTAACTGACTTGGAAACATTTGTTTAATGATAATTTAAATGTGGGCGATTCATTTTATTTCAAATAAGGAGTTCAATTGGCTCGATTCCAAATCATTTACTCGTGCCGACAGTGGTTTCGTCGGACGCGTGCCATTTCCAAAATGTTAGTATTCCGCAACCGAAAGTATGTGTAGTGCCAAAAAATAAATGATTCCGGGTTGCTTAATCTCTTGATAAGGCATTTGTTGTACCTTATAAAACCCGGATTAGTCCCCTCTATTGAATAAGTATTATGTTTTCCAAATTAGGATAGGAATATGATTATATTTGTCAAACTTCTAATGCAGGAAATGGTCCTAGGCGTCAGTTAAAAACACAAGAATCTGTAAACAATTCTGTTGTGAATCGGAACCAGTGTTCTTCAACCATTTGTTTGCGAACCGGTGCCGCTCTATTGAAAATTCATTCCACCCTTCTGCTGTCCAGTATACGAAGCATTCCGAAAAAGAAGCGACAGGAGTTATCGCAGTAAGTGACATTATACTTTAAATAGCATCTGATGGAATAAACATCTATTATTTTCATTGGTTCTACTTTCATTCCTGGCCGTCATCATGCCCGCGAAATATTTCTCCCTCTTTAACCGGTCCACAAGGGGTAAAATGGTTGATCAAAACCAGGGGTGGCCAACCAAAATGATCTAGCGGGCCACTTTGGAAATAATGCATCATAACTCCGCGGGCCGCTTATAAAATTATATATTCCCATATTAGATTTAGACCCACCATAGACTTTTTTTTGAGGGAAAAATTGGAAAATAATGAGTTATTTTTATTGTGTTAAAGTTTCCAGTATTAGATTTAGACCCACCACAGTCTTTTTTTGGAGGTAAAAATTGAAAAATAATGAGTTATTATTATTGTGTTAAAGTTATTGTATTAAAATGTGATGAATCTCGCGGGCAGGGAAAATGTTCAAGGCGGGCCGCGGGTTGGCCACCCCTGATCTAAACCTTCTCCATTATACAGAATACTCTAGCTTTATATTAATAGTTTTCGCGGACTGCTCGTAATGAATATACTGTTAGCTTTAAGGATTTTGGGGAATTGTCGTGCATTCGATGCTAGTTTGATGGAGGAGTTTAGGAGTTCATTTCGTTCGCTTAGTCGCTCACTAGCCTCTCCTCCTCCTGTTGTATTCTGATAACGCATCGCGATCGACGAATGGAAAAATTTCAGCCTGCCCAAAGGTCAGCCTTGCACGCGGAACCGTGGGCCGGACCTCTGCGGTGCGGAGAGGAGTGGAAGAGGGGGGGGTGGGGGTACACTCGCCCTTCCCCCTCTCTTCACCGCCATCAAGTCTCTCTCTTTTCTGGTCTCAATTTCGCCCTTAGCGTTTGCTCCCTCCGGTACGATCCCTACTTAAACCCAGCCAATTGCCCTCCTCGGAACGCATTTCTCTCTCCTTCTGTCTCCTCCTTCCAGTCTCCGTAAGCCCTCCGGAATTTCCCCACCCCCTTTTTCGTTTCCCCTACCTCCCCCCTTCCCCCACTCCACCAATCCCTCTCACAGCGACCTCCTTCCCGCCCTCCTCCTCTTTCGCCCCCACTCCCCCCTCCCCCTCCGCCGAAAACCTCCCCTCTTCCATCCTCCCCCTACCGAACCCTTCCCACAATTTCCCTCCACTTCCCCCCCTGACGGCGGGCCGCCCCTCGTAACCCAGAAACTTTCTTGTTTCTCCGCGACCCACTTATGCGGTCGAGTGTAGAGGAGGGGAGGGTATGGGGGGAAAGGGGCTGGAGAGGGAGGGAGGGGGTGCGTGCGTGGTGGGGGGTGGGGGTTAAGCCTTTTGGAGAGTGGTCTCGGGGGATGGGTCGGCCCCCTTGTTGGTGTCGGGGGCAAGTGGGGGGCCCCGGAGTTGGAAGAGTCGAGTTCGGTGGCCAATTTCGCGAGTTGGAAGGATTGGGTGGGGAAGACTGACAGAATGGAGGGGGTGTCTGTTTTCTTTATTATTTTGGCGGAATTCGCCTTTCGCATGGAGAAGTGGCAGTCGCGTGTACCCTGGGGGACGCTCCTCACTCTGACAGAGGTTGAAAGCTGCCGCCCGTGTGCTCTGCGGCGCATTAAGAGAAACCACTTAAACTAAAGGTGGTGTCCCCCCCTTCCCGGGGATGCAAATGTGGCATTCCAGGAGCTGTGGAAAGCGTTATTATCAATGTAGATTTTTTCAAACATTTATACGTTGCTAACAGCAAGATTCTTGAGTTTTGGTCGGTAAATATATTTCTCAAAGCCGACGTTTCGCCGAATTTTTGGCATCGTCGGGGCATTGAAACCAGTAAAATTGAACCAGAAAACTAAGTGTACGTCCGTCTAATATAAGCAGTAAATAAAGTCAGGGAAAATAAAATTACTGCAGACGTTTCGCCAAATTTTTTGGCATCTTTAGGGCAATGAAATCAGTAAAATTGAACCATAAAACAAAGTAAACGTCAACTCTTATCAGTACAGAAATTTGGTAAATAAAAATTTCTGCCGACGTTTCGCCAAATTTTTTGGCATCATCCGGGCAATGAAATCAGTAAAATTGAACCATTTAAGTAAATGTCAAGAGTAAACAGTTAATGAATTTAGCAAAATTTTAGAGAAAAACGAGGAGAGGCCTGGAATTATGTTCCACTGCAGGAGAGGGCTAGGTGGTTTTTGAGGGCCCTGAAAACCATCCCCATTCATCCTTTCCCCCTCTTTAACCTGTATTTACAAGCTGACGGACATGTGCTGATTAATGTTGCCGTATTCACTCCTGCATTAGCAATCGGCGTTTCTGGATTGCATGTGAAATCTTTACCGTCGCAACAGACCTATTTCGCGCGGGATAATTCATAGCAAATCATTTTAGTTAGTTGGTTAGTTCCTCGGCGCTACAGCCCGGTATGGGCATTGGCCTCCCTTAAGACGCCTGTCCATTCTCTTCTGTTCTGGACTTTCTCCCGCCGTCTTATGATCCTCATAGTCTTTAGGTCTTCTTCCAAATTCCGCATCCATCTTTTCCTTGGTCTTCCTCTTTTTTTCTCCCTCCAGACATTTATCCGTGTAGCAACTTCTTAGGCATCCTTTCTTCACTCATTCCTTCCACACGACCTAGCCAAGCTAACCGTTGGGTCTTCACAAATCTCACTATGTCTCCGCCTCTGATAATATTTTCTATATTCCTGTTTGTTCTTTTCCTCCATGTTACACCATCTGTCACGGGGCCATTTATCCTTCGTAAAACCTTCCGTTCAAATCATCGCGAATCATGGTTACAAACGTCTGGAGCTACCACGCTACTTTTTTCGACGAATTTTGTGCACAGATGAGAGAGACGTAGACTTTTCTGAATGAATTTGGTACTAAAATATTTGTGCGCTCAGATGATGGAATGAGAAAATACCAAGGAAAGAGAATTCGATTGTGTGGCAACCAGGGCCAATGAGAGTCTGATTATTTGAGTCTGATATTGTCGGCCCAGGTGGCGGCGGGGTAAAGTCCTCTCCTGCTAACCCGAGGGTCGCGGGTTCGAAGGAATCGAGGGTAGATTATTCACTGCCCAGGACATAAATGTTTGTGTTCGTCAAATGAGTTAGTTGTAAGAGAAAACTTGAGCCCTCATGTTTTTTTAGTGTTATTAGTACTGAGTGGAAGTAATTCATGCGATATTCAGTCATTGAATATGCCTCAGTTTGTTGAACTTTTCCATCGGAAAGGACTTTGTTATAAGATACTCATTTTAGAAATAATCAGAAATTCATTGTAATCCCTAACACCCATTTCTTGAATCCATAACTCATGTCTACCCGGAAATATCAGCGCTCTTTTGTATTCCTGGTAATTTTTTTCTCGAATTTAATAAGCTATTTGCCCCGCGATCTCTCGACATGGCGTATTTACGTAGTTGTGAAATTGAATTTCGACGCAATATCTCTTGGCTGCATCTTGCTCGCTCCATTTTTTTTGGCAGGCGAAGCGCAAAGCGATTTGCCAACGAATCGAAAGCGACGAAGGGATTGCATTTCGATCCGCGAACGTGGAATTCAGAAAACGAGAGCCAAGAAGATACGAGGACGTGCCGGGTAGGAAGAGAAGGGTGTCGCACGGCGGAAGATGGGCTCTCTATTTAACCCCCTCCTTCTCCCCTTGCGGCCAGAAGAACGATTAAACCCCCCCCCCCTCACCCCCCTGGCCATTTATGTCGATATTTGTTTCAATTAGGCGAGTAACTGATAAATAACCCAGAACTCAGTACATCGTGACTTCCGTCATCAATTTACAGTCAATATTCTGTAATCGGTTTAGAAACTTAAATGTATTGGTAATTTTTGCCGTGGAATTAAATACTTACTCAGGTGGCCATACTGTATAAAATAAACAACTCCAGAAGATAGAACGTGTATTGTCGGCTCCGGTGTCGGCGGGGTAAAGTCCTCGCCTTCTAACCCGAGGGTCGCGGGTTCGAGTCCCGCCTGGGTAAGATTATTCAATGCCCAGGACATAGGTGCTTGTGTTCGTCTCATGATATATTAAAACACTTGTAATTGGGGAAACCTGTAAGTGTTAAAGAAATTATTATTATTATTATTAAGTATGTTTAGTCTATATCTGATTCAATTAGACAAGTAACTGGTAAATTGGTGTCTGTACAGAACTTGAACTTGTTCTGAAACGTACAGATATTGCAATTCATACGGTAAAAGGTTAGCAAAATACTATGTACCACACACATTTAATTGCATGCCAAAACACCTTGATGATGTTAAAGGTATGGCAGTAGTAAAGAAAAAAGGTACATGCATGGTTACTTGATGAAATTAAACATTTTGATTGGTTATGTTCTATATATTTAGCATGAATATCTGTGTCTTCAAAAATATGGAATGCCTAAATCTAGCTATGTTTAATGTTCTTAAGTTGTAACATTATAAATTGTTGTAACTTGTTTTTTTTGTGTTTTTTGTATACACCATTATTTTTATTTGCCGCATTGTAAGTATATGTGTTGGTGTCCTTCTGACAAGCCATATGGCTTAAAGGGACAGTGTTTGTTTACTTATTAAAATAATAATAATAATTTAGGAGAAATAAAAAATAAATATGAAAGAAGAAATAAAAGAAATATGGAACCAAAAAACAGTTAAAATTGTACCAATAATAATATCCGCGACTGGTGTAATACCAAAAAGCTTGCACAAAAGCTTGGAAATAATAGGAATAGAAAATCATTTGTACATGAAAATTAAAAAAAACAGCAATAATTAACACGTGCTCCATAGTACGGAGACTTTTAAATGAACATTAAAACAGTACTTGAGCCTAATCCCTTTGGTGCCTTGCACCTGGGATAGGTGAATGTTTCCCAGCCCTTAAAAAGGCTGAGAAGTAAAGAATTCACTAATAATAATAATAATAATAATAATAACATACATACACATCGAAAACGAATAAACAATTCATAAGTCTTAATACAATTTTCGAAGAGAATCGGAAAGCGATCCTCAACTCATGCAATGGTGGCGGTGTAGACGATGAGAAACTGCGATGCGGTCTTAAAAGTGCATGGGAAAGGTCGAATCCAATCGAAGACGCTCATAAGGCTTCCCGAATATTTATCCGGCTTTCTCTTCAAATGCTGCGGCGAAATTACGAGTCAGGGAGGTCACATCGACGATTGAGGAAGAGGAAAAATGAAGACTCCCTAACCTCACCAGCCTCGCTTAAGTCGTCAGATGGGAAGTTTTTACTTATAATGATACTTGATAAGTGGGCCAAACGAATTTTGGCCGCCGCAGCTACACGAAAAAGAAGATTCTGTCACGACCACAGCTGAACCATGGAAGTTTTCTGATGCGAATTTTTTCACCGGCTGGCATAATCAGTCATATCTCATGTAATAATCTATTTACAGGTGAAAGGTAGCTTCTCAGGGGCTCGTAATACCTAAGGCTAATATGTGATATATTGAAGTGAAAATTACTGGCCAGGTGAATCGAGTCTTATAAAAAAACCCGTCAGCATACTCTATAGATTGCAGGTTCCAGGCCCACTTCTAGGAAAGACTATTGTGTAGACTCTGATGATTTTGCCTTGGGAAAACTTGATGGATAGAAAAAGATCAGGATGTCAGGGCATATGCAGGAGAGGTACTATTATGAGATGAAATTTGAAACCACCTTTTGGATCGACATTGTTAGTGAATTTCTAAAAATTATTGTACAATGAAGATATTTGTTAAAGAACTTATTTGTCTCGTGCCATTCAACTCTTCCATTAGTATTCTTAACTCTTTAAGTAATTAGGCATTTCAACTTTCGTTCATTGAGTTCATTTGGGTCTGCCCATTCGAAATTAGCCTGTTAAAAAATATTTGCCTGGGTTCACGCACCACAAATTATGTGACGGACCGCGTACACAAATGATTACCGTTGTATACGCTTGTTTCTTATTTTAAAAAAAACGTAAATTTTGTTGGTAAAGAGTGAAGAAACCGTCGAGAAGCTTGCCATTTCAAAGAAGTGAATGAAAAACTACACTATACACGGTCGTTTGTAATAAAATCGGTATATAAGAATAAAGGCCGTTTTACACGGTAGGTACGTATATTGTACAAACGAATGTATGAATTCCTTCATGAAGGAAATTGTACCATGTAAAGCGGCAAATTCCATGATTGTCTGAATGACTTAACGGGAAACAGAACCTGCTCTGATTCCATTCAGTTTCTTGTACATTCTATGATACATTCGTTTGTGCGATAAAATGTACCGTGTAAAGCGGCTAAAATGGGAACGGAAACCACGAGAGCTTCGGTCGACATTCACGATGCTTTTGCAAATTTAAACCCTGCTAAAAAATTCTGTATAGTTTCCTTATAAATACTTCTACAGAATTTCTTAAAAGTTCTGTAGACATTCCTGAAAGTATTGAAACGCCAATTTACGGAATTCCCTACGACGATCTGCAGAATACCTTAGGACGTTCTGCAGAATACCTAAGAGTGTCCTGCAGAATACCTTAGGACGTTCTGCGGAATTCCTTAGGACGTTCTACAGAAGCCCTTTGACGCTCTGTAGAACTCATTACAAGCTCAAGCAAACCTACATATTCCCGTAGAGTTGCTGAAGTTCTACAGAAAAACTTGTAAGGAGTTATTTTGTTCTCCATTCTCTAAGAACATATGTTATGAAGAGTCAGGCTCTCATGTTCCGCACAGATCCTTAGAAAAGGAACTAGTTCTGAAGAAAAAGAGTCAATTTCTTTAGAATTCCTTACGTTCTACAGAACAGCTTCTAAGGAATTTTTTAGCAGGGAAAATCGAAGGATTCCCCCAGTGCGGGTGCTGGTCTAATCTCGGGGTCAAATGACCAACGGTGTTTGTTGAATGGGGTGGAAGCGACCGCGTCCGTTAAAATATTTTTTTCCGGAGAATCGGGGTGGGGAGATGGAGACGTGCTCATATGCGCGCGCCAATGCCCGCCGCTTTTGCGCGATCGCTCACCGACGACGCACCCCGAGGAGTGGCGGGAGGACGCCGCGGCGCTGCGCCGTGGAATTCAGAGAGGGCGGTGTGGAGGTGGAGGATTATGAAGGAGAGAAAGAGAGAGAGAGGAGGGAGAGTATGGCAGGGGGGTTTGGGGCCTGCGACGTTGCGGTGTGGGAGGAAGGAAGCCGCGAGTGTGAGGAGGAATTCGGAGGGAATGGAGGGGAAGGGGCCGGCGAAATGAAAGGCTTCTGGCCGTCTCACGCTGAATACAAGAAGGTAACTTAAGGTAGTCCGAGCGAAATATCATTTTACTTAGAAATCAATGATTTTGGTCTCAATTAAAATAAAAATATCTCATCCTTCTAATGATACCGAAAATTCAACCCTTTGCCACATTACTTTTGCAGATATTTTCTAAGAAATACTAGCCCTTTTACATGGAAAATGGTACGTGTATGCACTCCAGAGAGATAGTATTTATAAAATGAGGAATTTATGACACTTAGATGACTTTAAAAAACTAACTGTGTTTTTTGTACGTTTTCTCAACTATATTTGAAAATTAATCATATTGTCACCGCAGTAGGTTCTTGGGTATCACAAAAAACCTTCCGTTTTGAAGGAGTTTCAAACGCACCGCGCGAAAAAATGAGTCAAGTTAAAGACTCATTCAGATATTTTCATTAAATTACTTACAATTTCTGTCATATATTTATATATATAATTCTTCTGTACGTGTGTATGTCACTGAACTCCTCCTAAACGGCAAGACCGATTTTGATGAAATTTTTGTGTGTACTTGAGTGGGTCCCTGGATGGTTTAGATTTACAAATGGACCCGGTAGGTGGTGCTGCGATTGGGTTCTAGGAAATGTTTTTTGACGACATTTTTGTTGCGACCGTAAATGGTGCCATCATCTTCTATATTGTTGCCAAGGAGGGCTTGCTGATTTGTTGATGTTTGTGTAACTAAGAGGACTGAGATTGTAGTGGACATTGATAAAGGCTCTAATAAATTGTTTGGTAATCGTGGAGATCTCCTCACTTGCCCATCTCCACATTGGTGACCCCGGCAAGGAGAATAGATTGTCAACATTTGGTGCAAATGGTTTTGCGGCGGGACGACGAGCTTCAACGCTTACGTGAAGAAAACGCTCAGCTCCATCAGCAACTAAATGATTCTGATTCAAGACGCAGCCACACTGACACAGAGCAGAACCCGCCTGCGTTTCGTCGCGTCGCCGTGAAACTACCACCATTTTGGCCCGAGAAACCGAGTCTTCGGTTTTCACAGGTGGAATCTCAGTTCGTGCTGTCGGAGATCAGAAGCGAGGTAACGAAGTTTCACTACGATGCCTCACGTTTAGATTCTCGCGTGGCCTGTGAGGTTGAGGACATTATCACGTTTGGGCAGGACAACGTCTGTCTGGTCCGCTAGTAAAACTATATAATTGCACCATTAATAGTGCAATAGTTAATTGATGTGCCCTACAGCTGGTGTAATTAAAATGTATAATTCGAACATGGTCTTTACTTATAATGACTAGGGAACCATCTCGCTCGGACTACCTTAAGGTAGTTTGAGTGAGATAGTTCCCTATTCATAATGGTTACCAAACTCGAACAAGGCGTTTTAATTTCAGCAGCTGTAGGAAGCATTTATTAAATACAACATTATTAATAGTGCGATAATATCCTTTTATACATTTGTAATGCAGAGTAATTAAATAAAAATTTCTGCATTAGTCTTTAACTTGACTCATTTTCTTCACGCTCTATGCTTAAAACTCCTTCTCAGCGGAAGATTTTTTTGTGATCCTGAAAAATATACTTACTGTGGTAACTAAATGTTTAATTATATAAATAGATGAGAAAACATGCAAATTACACACTGTTAACTTTTGAAGATATCTAGGAGTTAGACATTACTTATGTTTTAAATAATGTCTATCTGGAGTGTAAACACGTACCATTTCCCATGTAAGAGGGCTGGTAATTTTCTTCAAAAATCTCGGAAAATAGTGTAAGGGACTGGTATTTTGGTATTTTTGGAAAGGTGAGATATTTTCCTTTGAAATGAGAAGAAATTCATCGATTTTTAGGTTACATGTCATTTCACTAAAGCTACCTTAACAAGGGATCTAATGGATATTTCTCAGATCACCGCTGAAAAACGCCAAGTTAAACAAGAAATCGCTCTGTAGCACGGCATAGGGTGTTCGATCAGCCGTGTAAATATGTAAGGTTTTCGGAGGTGAAATGGTGACGTGTAATATGGAAGTGTATTTAGTGGAACTCAGTTTTTATTCTTCTACATCTACATCTACGTACTACCCTGCGAGCCACCACGAGGGTGTGTGGCAGGGGGTGAAGATAACCAAACATGCACTATTGACATGCAACTAGGATACTTAATGGAGACATGCTGGATATTAGGGTCACATGCAGCTAGATGGTTAGTATCTACGTAATAAGGAAGGGATTATTGGTTGTTATTACATGAATCATGCACTACAGACTACTCTAACTATATTTCACCTGCCTATCCCTTTGCTACGCAGCCTATTGTTCTCTCTTATAGTACGCGGGAAAAATGACATTTTAAATCTATCGGTACGACAATCTATCTCTCTAATCTTGTTAAGATGATCAAACATAGCATAATACGCAGGGGTTCTCAATATATATCTAACGTCATCGGTGAACAAATCGGTTTCGAATTTACTTAAAAGGTTTAACCTAAATTTTAACCTGCGTTCTGATAGTAATTCCCATCCTAGTTCTTCTATTAAACTCGTAAGACTTATACAATTATCATAACGGCCTTTAACAAACCTAGCGGATCTCCTTTGCATGCGCTCTAATTCTTTCATCATACCTTCCTCGTACGGATTCCATATACTAGCGGCATATTCTAAATGAGGCTTGACAACTGAAAAATAGCTTCTTTCTCGTTTTCTCTCATCGCATTTGCCTAGAACCCTTTTTTCGAATCCAAATCTACGGTTTGTTACACTAGTTATTTCCTATTGTGTTCGCTTATTGTGCGCGGAAAGAACGAGTTCCTGTACCTATCTGTTCGGTATTGTACCTCTCTTATTTTATCGCTTCTGTCAAACCTAGAGATGTAGTGAGGAATCATGATAATATTCTCTGTGTCGTTTAGAAACACTTCTGTTCTCTGTGTAGACTCCAGCTGGAATCAATTGGACAGGAAGGGCTAAGTTACGTCATTTTCTTAAGTTATGGTCTGTGTGAACAAGAGTGTGGGTTGAAAGAGACGGGGGCAGTAGATAAGGGGTAGGCGGTGAACGAAGTGCCGAGGAGGAAGCGCGTACGATGGTGAATGACTTGATTAGCAAAGTCTAGAGAGGCAGTCCAAGGCGGGTGAGGCATTAAAGCCCCAGCTGACCAAGGGGCCAAGTTCCCACGTCGTTCGTCACGTAATAATTCGTGAGTTCACCCGCGTAGGAAATTTTATGCGGTCCTTGGCGCATTCGATTGTTTCACTATAGCCTCGGCTGCCACTTGCTATACCGCGCTATGCGGCGTCGAATACAGGCGGAAACTTTTTTCGGTGCACGCCTGACCTCAAGGCTTTCCTTACTGTTATGACGCGATAACTGTGGTTTATGCTTGCATTTCGTGGGAACTCGTGGAATTATTAGCGGTTAATAAATTTAAAACAGTACCTCATTTTTAGAGAAACTTGGGATACGACTGAATCCAGAGAATTAAAAGGGAATCAATAAAAATATTTTTACTCCGAAGATGATGATGTGTTCAACATTGAGACCTGTCAGTGCATTAGAACATTGCGTGAAATATTACGAAGTTTTACTTCTGTCAGACATGTCGACTCACTCTACTTGTTGTCAAAATATTACTTTAACCATCTGAGAGTTTAACACTGAAAAATTGGGGGTAATTAGTGAAAAATCTGGGTCACGTCTTAAAATCTATTGGCAATCTCTCGATTGCCCTCGTCATTAGCGTCAGAGATCCAACCAGATCTGCGTCATCTGTAGTATGTCCGCCACCTCATCTAATTGAAGTTAATGCCCGTGGGAAATACCTATGCACTCGCGAAAGAAGAAAAATTCTTAAACAATGCACGGAAGGAATGATAAAAGGACTTCCAGTGGTGTGAAAATTAAATGGAATGACAGGAACATGTTTATGAATTCATAAAAATTCAACTCATCATAATTTCCATCTTCTTTTACCAGCGTTATGGTAATAATTTAGCTTTACTCTCACATCAATTCCGGTGGAAGCAAGGGAGTAAGAATCTTATTTATCAATCACAGGAAATAATTTGTTGACGTATATGTTTTCTCTGTGGACTGACCAGAACTATGGTCGTGGCGAGGGAAGAGGTAAAATCCGACCTTAGAACGAGCATTACTCTATTGCAAATGTTGGAATGCACGCAAATTATTAGAGGAAATATTAGCATGGCAATGCGCTGGTCATTAGAACTGGCTGTTTTATGCGACAGATAAGGCAGTCTTTACAAGATGAACAAGGAGCAACAGACGACAGCGAGCGATACATAGAACTCCCTTAGGCGAAATTTGGATCGTGCTGTAATGAGAGTCGGTCTGAGGACTCGCGGAATAACGCGATGTACTTTGAGCGGCGTAGAAATGAAAAATGCGGTTGTGGTAAGCGGCTGGCGACGCCAGCGCCTCCTGGGTGGTCCGATGAAGTGAACACGAATGCGCCCATTCAAGTCTCCCTCTCGACGGAGAGTTGCATGACTGAAGTAGCATGTCTGCCGTAGTTTGCTTCGTTGGCCATTCTATGCCCTTTCCTTTGTCATTACTCACGGTGCATCGAATCTAAGGATGATTTATGGCTAAGGATGCAACCGCCTTCCCTATATTGGCCGTGGTATGTGACTCACAATGATCGACAGTTCTTCAATGAATTAAACCTGATTCATGTATTGTCGCCATGCTTGTGGTGCAATTCGAAGTTTTCTGAAAATATTTTCTTAATATTGGCCGTGGTATGTGACTCACAATGATCGACAGTTCTTCAATGAATTAAACCTGATTCATGTATTGTCGCCATGCTTGTGGTGCAATTCGAAGTTTTCTGAAAATATTTTCTTAATATTGGCCGTGGTATGTGACTCACAATGATCGACAGTTCTTCAATGAATTAATCCTGATTCATGTATTGTCGCCATGCTTGTGGTACAATTCGAAGTTTTCTGAAAATATTTTCTTAATGGGGTATTTATATATCCGAATATTTTCGAACATTTTTCAAGTCCTAATGTAGCTTTGATCCTGATTCATGTATTGTCGCCATGCTTGTGGTACAATTCGAAGTTTTCTGAAAATATTTTCTTAATGGGGTATTTATATATCCGAATATTTTCGAACATTTTTCAAGTCCTAATGTAGCTTTGATAAAGTCTTCATTTCGATGAAGAAATTTGCGTTAAATTGTTGTGAGACAGTTTGTGCGGTAAGATCCGGTGTTAGCTTTTGTTTAAATAAAAACAAATATTAAATTGTTGTCATGGCCAAAATTTTCACCAGGATTTTTTCTGGAAGATAGGCTTGTTAAGCATAAACGGAAATTTCTTAATTTCTCTGCGTTCTATGAGAAAATTACCTCACTATCGTGTTTGATTGCTAATGAAATAGCCCCGTCAAAAGTTCATTTTTCTGTTAATTTTTGTACATAATTGTACACTTCTATTTACAGTCCATCGCTACCTTTGTGAGTGAACAACAATGCTGTTATATCAGTGGGGCATTGTTACGTCTCCATAGTCCGCTACCAAACATCATAACTCATGCATTCCCACATCGTTTAATTGATCGTGCCTTTGACCATACCTACTGTGAATTTATTGCTAAAGACTACCAAATTTTGCGATGCATTATCTTTTAGTTTCTTATTCTTGTTATCTCTCCTTGTTTAATATGATTACCGTAAAACATTTCCAACGCCAGTGCTGCCTTTATGGGTCCTACTTGGAATACAACCATTTTTTTAAGATTCTCATATCCTCATGACAGAACTCATCCTATTCTTAAAATGCTTTCTCATAATTTTTCATTAAAGTTCAACTTTCGCCCTTCAGATGGTGAACTAGGATTAGAGTTTTTTGTTCCTTTTCAGTGTCAGATTGTGCTTTTTCATCTCCGAGTTAGGAATCGTACACACAATCTAGATTCCCTTCTTTCTCCGTCACGGCGGCTTCAGCCCCACATCCCCCCCTCCCTCTATCTCTCGACAACCTTCCAGAAAGCCCATCCAGAATGCGCATCCCAACATTCACACGGTCACTGCATCGTCCTATCGCATTTCAACTTTCGCCCAAAGCATTCTCATCACTTCTCCTTAACTCTTGAGAATTTCCATCCCAGTCAAGTGACTTAATAAAGAGAATGAGAACGGCGCTGGAAGAGAAAGCAGTGGAGGAAAAGTCGCGCCCGAGGATAAAAGTTGTAACGCTGCTTCAAATGAAAGAAGAAAGGAGCAAAAATAGGGACTGAGGCATGAAAATTCATTGGAAACTGGTAAACAATGCAATACAAAACCATGACTCGCGAAAAGAATGGGAATGTTGAATGCGTCTTACGCTTTAAAGATTACATTTTAATAACAAACGAAAGAAATAACTTGGTTTACTTCCACTGATTTTTGTTCTTGGTACTGCACGTTTTTCATCTCCAACATTCCGAATTTGTGCCTGATGATGACGCCGTTTTGTCGAATTATGTTGTACCAAGAATGTGCGAAATTCACAGTGGAAAAATCATTCGCCTTGACTGTGAATCGAACCCAGATCCCTCGATTGCGCGTCGAGAGCTCTAACCAATGAAGCTACCCAGGCGTCCTCTTCCTCTGTGAATCTCATGGTTGCTTTAAGAGGACGCATCATACCCTTCGGTAAGGAAAATTTCTGTGGAAAATCCACAAGATGGCGTCACTCGCACCCGATCGAGGCGTTTAGACATCAGGAGTCTATTACTACAGGAAAACTCTCGCACACGGCAACAGTCGTCGGTAAGTTGTAGCCCAGTCTCCGGCGCGTAAGTACAGGCAGCGCTTTTATAAGATCTGTGAAAGAAGACTGAACTAATTGCATCACCGTCCGAGCACATCATGGCCGAAAACCATTCAGGTAGCTTGTCGAAAGATACCAATTACAGATTCTATCTTACAACCGTGACGGCTGGTACTTGGCATTCCGATAGAGGAGGGATTGATACATCTCCATTAGTTTTAGATATGTCAATAATAATAACAGTTTTTATAAAAATATACCCTATATCTTGCCGTTTTCCCGATGGTTTAATTATGCTCCGGGACAAAATTTCCACGTTTCAGGTACGAGCCTCCCTTGGCAAAGGTCTATTATATATACTATAAAAATTTCAAGTTGATGACGTAAGACTTAAACAAAAAATCTGGGGTCGGAAATCATTACAAATCCGACCTGTCGAGCGGGTGTGATGCGTCACCTCAAGGAACCGTACACGAAACCTCACAGGTACCGTGCATGTGATGCCAGAGGTACCCTTATGCGAGTGCTAAGCGCCACAGTCAACGGGGTGAATCCCAACTTTAAACATAAAGGTTTACTTTTGACATTTTCAAAGAACTACGGTGCTACTTCAACGGAGTCACCCGCGAGTGATCACACAATTGTGTGAAATTCACAGTAAAGCCTGTTCCTTTTAGCCTCCAGAGATTCATAGTGGTAGAGAACACCTGGGTAGCTTGACTGCTACATCTACATCTACATACTACCCTGAGAGCCGCCACATAGGCGTGTGGCAGGGGGTTTTAGGACACTAGTCGTGTAAAGATGTAAAAAAGAGGTTTTGGGAGGTGAAATGGCGGCGTGTATTATGGGAGTGTTTTAAGGTAGTGCGAGCGAGATAGTTCCCTAATCGTAATAGAGATCATATTAGAATTATGAATTTGAATTTCACCAACTGTGAGACACACGAATTAAATATCGCATCATTAATGGCGCAATAATATAGTTTTACATGACTGAAATTGTAAGTAATCAAACGAAAATATCCAAATAAATCTTTAACTTGACTCATTTTTTTTCACGCGGTGCGTTTGAAACTCCATCAAAACGGAAGGTTTACTGTGATCCCGAAGAATTTACTGCGGTGACAATATGATTAATATTTTTAAAATAGTTGAGGACTAGCAAATGATTAGAGAGCAAAATGATTAGAGTAGTCGGCACGAAATCGAGGAATCGGGGTTCGATTCCCAGTCCAAGTGATTGATTTTTCCACTTTGAATTTCACACAATTGTGTGATCACCAGTGGGTGACTCCATTAACGTTACTGCGCGGCTAGTTCCGTAGTTCTTTGAAAATTGTAGCGAGAAAATAAATCAGTGGAAGAAAACAAGCTTATTAATTCATTTGCGAACTCCCACATAGTTGAGCCTCAAACCGTGGAACGTATTCATCCTCGGCTGATAATGATTACCTACTCTACCGAGCCGACTCACGCGAGGTATTTTTTTAAAATAAGTGTACCATGTAATTCATTATCTTCTTTCGTGTAAGTTGACTCCCGAACCACTAATTTTTATCTCTCAAGTTGAGCACTGTTGCGAGACTTGGGAATCAAATCGAACGGCAGAAAAAAAAAATATATGTATAAGGGTTCTCGGAAACGGCAATTATTTCATCAAAGCGAGACAGGTGAATAATGGGAAAATAGCTCACCTTCGGACTTCAAAGACTTCACCCCTTCGAGAATGAGAGAGAGAAAAAGAGAGAAGGGTGGAAAATTCCGAATCCGCAACCTCGAAGTCGTGTCGGCTGCCACTTTTCAGTCGAAACAGTGCGATCGAGCGACTGATTTCACTCCTCTTTTTAACGATACGCTGCGCTGCTCGGGGAAGACAACTGCGCAAGCATCTGTCTCGTACTCATTTTGTTCGGGCATGCAAGACCAGAGCAATTGCATGCGCAAGCTTTGAGGGCACGCCCAAATGCACGACCCAATCGGCTGAGCGCACGAGCCTATGAAATTGGCTGACCGTAGACAAATTACGCGGAAATTCTTTCATCGGATGCTGTAAATGCAAAATCGAATCATTCCGAATTTCTATGGTGAGAGTCGGGTGCTGGAATGGCTTTAATTTGGAATAGATATCAGCCTTCACAACCGAGTCATATCTTCAAGTGGAGAGTTGACTGTTTGAACTTATAAGTAACATTTTCACCGTTTATTCTATTTTCACTCTGTAAATTTTGAAAATTTTTATCTATTTTTAGCCCGCCCTATTTTCGAAGATAAGAGGCAACATCATAGTCAGTGCAAAGAGGTAGAAATATGAAGCAGTAGGAACGTTTGCGGCCGCAAATATTCACATTTTTGAGACTCAATACATTTGTGGCTTAGAAATATTACTGTCATGTGAATTATATGGTGTACTATTGGTGTTCATCTTCACTTAAATTTTATCTATCTTACAGAAAATCTTTTTTACATGAAAAAGCTACGTCCAATAGTGTATTAATGTTATTTCGCTGCCTTGCACCCGAAATTAGTGAAATCGAAAGAACTGCTGCAAATTTTGTATAAAATTATTTTGTATTCAGTAATCATCGTTGCGAGTTGCACAATGAATATTGAATTAATATCGGTTTGAATTTTAATGTCAAGCGGCGATTTTGGCGATCAAAACCAACTCAAGAACATGCTTAAAATTTGAAAGGTTCAAACGAATGCTGGATAGGTAGAGTATAAAATATTTTCTCTCGTATGTGACAATTATTAATCTTATTAGTAACATTAATTGATTGAATTTTGAAAGGTTAAAATGAATGCTGGATGGATAAAGTATAAAATATTCTCGACAATTCGTGACACTTCTTCGCACGTGGCAATTATTAATCGATTGAAATTAAATGAAAGAAAAGAAAATATCACGCCTGAAACGACTCTTTTTATCAATGGAATGGTTCAATATGATCGATATTTTTCGGCATGGCAGATGCTTGTCTATTTTCAGCAAAACGTAGTTGTATATCCTCCTCGGTCCTGGCGTATTGTATACAATACGCGGACGTATGAATTTTTCCCCTCTCAGTAACCCGTAATACTGGCAATGCCACTTGCTGATAGGTGGCAGCATCATTAAGAAGCTTAAGTGGCAGAGACATTAACTCTGCAAACATGGCTTACAACGCTCAGCGCAAGTATGAAGAATTTTCCAAAAATAATGCAGGATGTGTCTCGGTACTGAGGAGGATATAGGGTGGGTGCTGATAAATGAGAAACGTGCATTCCTGCGTGCTGTCAGTAAGGAACTCGACGAATGCTATAGTCTGACAGGGGGACGTGGTGCGGCCGGGGCGAGCATCACACATGGGCCGGGCCGTGCGTGAGAGACCTCGCTTGTGCCGCCGCGCATGCGTGTTGACGCGAACGTAACGTGGGACGTCGGAGTGGGCTTCGCGTGCACACAGCTATCCCGCCCCGAGAGTGGGCGTCGCCCCCGGGGGAAGGGTTGGTGCTGGGGGGCGGGGTGGTGCTGAGGAGGAGGGGGGTAGGAGGTAGTTGAAAGGGGCGGAGGCGGCAGCGTTATGTCGCGAGGGCTGACTGCATTCATGGCGGGCCTCCCTCGGCAGAAATGAAAGTGGAAGGAAGGCCTCTCCTCTGTTATAAAGAGTCGCGGAGGGATCGGCTTGAGTGTCCTTTCCACTTGTCCTCCCCCGTTCGATACCCGACGTGTTCCCTTCCGTCCTCTCCGGCCCGCCTGCTTTCATAATGGGCAGCCGTTGCGTAAATCGAGTTTGACGGATCATAAAGCCTCGTTCTCCCGCGGTTCGTTTCTTCTTTTTTTTTGCCCCCAGACATTCCAGTCCGGATGGCGTACTCCAGCGAGAGTGTGTAATTCTCTCGCTACGTGCCGCGAAAAACTTATTGAATCTTGTCCACCGGGGCGTCCGAACAATGTCCGTTACGGCGTCGGCATTGCTCGCTATTAAATTACGCGCCGTTGGATTTTCGCATCCGATCACTCATTCGCTAACTATTACCTTGTGCTGTTTGTGTAAGCGTGTATGTTATTCTGATTGGTCTACCGTGTAACGATTCAGCGTGAACATGTTATACTCTTGTACGATGCATGGCCTCTTCAATCCCTACGCCTCATTTAGAGTATGCCGCTAGTATATGGGATCCGTACGAGGAAGGTATGATTGAAGAATTAGAGCGCGTGCAAAGGAGATCTGCTAGGTTTGTTAAAGGCCGTTATGATAATTTTATAAGTGTTATGAGCTTAATAGAAGAACTAGGATGGGAATTACTATCAGAACGCAGGTTAAAATTTAGGTTAAACCTTTTAAGTAAATTCGAAACAGAGTTGTTCACAGATGACGTTAGATATATATTGAGAACCCCTGCGTATTATGCTAGGTTTGATCATCTTAACAAGATTAGAGAGATAGATTGTCGTACCGATAGATTTAAAATGTCATTTTTCCCTCGTACTATAAGAGAGAACAATAGGCAGCGTAGCAAAGGGATAGGCAGGTGAAATATAGTTAGAGTAGTCTGTAATGCATGATGCACGTAACAACAACCAATAATCCCTTCCTTATTATGTAGATACTAACCATCTAGCTCCGTGTGACCCTATTTTCTAGCATGTCTCCCTTAAATATCCTAGTTGCATGTCAATAGTGCATGTTTGGTTATCTTCACCCCCTGCCACACACCCTCGTGGTGGCTCGCAGGGTATCACGTAGATGTAGATGTAGGTACGCAATTATATTCTTCAACTCTACATAAATTGCTCCGCATTTTAAGCTCTTACCGTAACTCATCTTTCTCTTCCTCTCCAGTATATATTATACCGTGAATCTTGGCGTTATTAACATTCCAACACACTTGCCTCAATAATCTAATTTAAGATCAATAATTCATCCAAGATTTTTTTCTCTTCCTTTTAAAATTAATCTGCCATCCATAATCTCGTCTTCCGATTTACTATTTCTGTAGTGTTTTGTCTCCTGCTAATTATTTTCCTATTTTGCCTTCTTTCAAAATCCGCTCGATGATGCTCATCTTAAGTCATCGAGGATAAAGTTTCTGAGTCATGATGTGGATAAACTAGGACTTACCACTTGAAAAGCCGACCTTTCCAAAATACCTTCCTTTTTTTTAAATTTTCTTTATTTACAGCTGTGAATTTTCGCTGATTTCAAGACATGAAGTTGGCTTTCGTTCCGGGCAATACCCTCTACCGCCTACTGCAGTTCACGCCTCAACGTTAAAGAAAGGTCTACTGCTTCTTGAAAATGCTTTAGGCTTATGCCATCTTTTGATTAGTATTTTTCCAAAAGCGTTCGTCAATGGCTGCAGACCTCTGGCTGAATAACTTTCGCTAGGTAATTTTGTAATGAATGGGAAGATTCCACTCCTTATGTATGCTCACATTATCGAGTATTCATTTAACACTAATGTGCTCGAGCTGAACCCATCAGAGATTGAATATGACAGTTGGAGAAAGTAAAAAGGTTTCGTAATTAACTACACCCAGATTCTGAAACGGAATAGTCCATAATGTCGCTACTGACTACTCGGCTACCGTAGAAGAATTTCATCTTCAATAATATGCCGAGCGTCATCTTCAGAGGAGGTACGTTGACTTTTTAACTGCTAGGTGATGTTTATGGGCAGAAAAGAATCAAATCCTCTCGTCTCCCGGCTTTAATAAGTCTTTAATCCTCTCGGCCCGAGTCGCCCGAATTCGAAGGTTTCGGGGACATGTCGAAGTGCACACATTCCCCCAGGTTCCTTGCCGTTGTTGTCTTTTATTGGGAAACCGGGGCACGGAATCCGTGGCCGAGTACCTGAAGCATTGGTCTCTCAACTTTGGACACGATCCGACGCCATTTGAATAGAAATTTGATTTCTCTTCACCCCTTTTTGGTATGGATCTAGTTTATCGTTCCCAGATGACTGATCTCGCGTTACGCGCTGAATTTAAACTGTTTTACTTTCCAAAACATGACTCCTAACACCCATTTAACTTTCATGTCATGCTTCGGATCATCTGCTGAGCGAGAGAGCTGAGTATTCCTTATGCGGGGAATATCGTGTATTTTCAAGACTACAGTCAAGCCCGAGGAATTTTTAATCAGTATCATCAATGTTAAAATGGCGTGATCAACCAATTCGAGAACAAGGAGGCTTATTCTGTAGAAATTGGTCGATTCAGTATCTCCGTGACTGGTTTTTTTAATTGAAAAAAAAACTAATTAAAATATTGCCGTATAAAAACATAATGATTAAAAAAATCATTGTAAAGTTTCATGAGAAGAAGGCGTGTCTCATGAATCGAGATATACTTATAAAATCCATGTTGGCTTAGGAGTTAAAAAAATTGTGACTCGAGAAAAAGCATCCGAAGTTACGTTGCTCATTAACCTCGCGCCTGATTACTAACCAAGATTAGAGGATGTAATGCTTTCACAAATCCTGTTAAGAGAGCTTTATCCACCAAATCCTATTCATATTACACGCTGTCGATAGAATGGGTGATTTGTTAGGCATAAACCGGCATTCATCTTTCAACATAATTAGGTATTCTAAGACGGGATAGTATTAAATTTCGCCTCTTTTCTCCTCCTCAGAGCGCATCTCTGACATCTGCGATTGTTTCTTTCTCGCCAGCATGTGGAAACTTGCCGAAGGTAGCCCAAGACGACGTTTATTGCGTGATACTAATTTGCTTCTTGCGGCGCCTGAAGGTACATTGTGCGGAAATTACACGGCTTTGAACGAAAGGGTTTATTTGATCGACAATTAGAGGCCCTCTTCCCGAGACTTCTGGACGTCGCTGGTTTTCGTTTAGGGAATGGAATGTCATCATCCTTTGCGAAATAAATATGATCAAATTAATAAAGTTCTAGACTTGTAATCCATGGAAAATAGCGAAGGGATGTAGATATACCTGTTCCTTTTTGCGTTGGAGTTGCTTTGACATAACTGCAGCAAGAACTGAGTCGCTTGACAGAAAGCGAATCTGTCATACTCCATCCACGGTATCTTATTTCCACACGCTTTTTGCCGAAACCGAATGAGAAAGAGTGTTCGTAGTGATCATGGTTTAAAGTAAAATTTGATTTACTGAACGTGAAAAGGGTGTCTTATACTGATCAGAATTATTTAGAACCTATTAAGATGTAGGGATTATGGATTAAAAGTCAATAATTTAATTCCAAATTGTTTAAATGCTTTTGTGTCTTGCGTAATTTCTGAAGACATAACTCGAAGACAATTTACTTTAGGCCATTGAAAAAAACCTTTTGAAATTATTGAAATAAAAGGTCTTTCAGACCTTTCACACAACGTTTTGCAATCAACAATGGAAAGTAATTAAATTCAGTCCTGATTTATTTACTGCTGACACCGATATCGGAGATAATCGGCTAAATTACTCGTATTCCGCACGATTTAAGTAAACTTACATCGCATTTTCCGATGAAGTGAACCCACAGTTCTGGTCTGAATATTACCTAGTCTCGCTTTAAATGGCGAGTATTTAAACCAGTGCACATTCATGCTGAGCTCATTATGCAAAGCAGCGGATTTAATATGAATTCACGGGAGACTGCACGCGAAATTAGAAGATTTATTTTCCACTCATGATCCCGAGTGCTATCGATTCCACACGGCCATTTTCCGAGTGAGAGGATAGGTATTGAGCACAGATTCATGCTGGGATTTATGTGCACCGTGCGAAGCGACCTTTGGAAATCACTTTGAAAAACCTTTCCCTTTTCGCGTCGAGGGCGTTCCCGATGCACGAGAAAGGAGGCGCGCGAGTACATTTTATCATTTTTTTCTCGTCTTTCAATGGTGGTTTCTCGCCTCTCTTCTAGCCCCTGCTTCGGTTTAAAGGACACCCTCGTTTGCTCCCTCGTATACGTTTTCGATGACGACGACAAGAGCGCCACGACCGGTGGTGTGCCATTGTATCCCTTCGGGCCGTAAATTAACACGCGGGCCCGCTGCTCGGGGTGTAAATTTCCATTTTGAGTGCGTCCCCATGTCTTTGACCACCATTGGTTATATCAAGACCACAAATGCCCTCACGGCACGAACGTCCGTCTCCGATGCAAGGAGTATTCGTCCTCTCGTGTGCGGAGAGAACGGCTCTCGTTCTTCGTTCTCTCTCTCTCTCTCTCTCTCTCTCTCCATGCGCGCCCGGCTCTGCGCGATTGTTTTTCCTCCAGATGGGGGGTCGGAGACGAAGTCGTGAGACGGGAAACGAATGAATGAAGACGTTCTCCAACGAGCGTTATTTATGAAAGACGGCTTTTGTTTTTTTTTCATTCTTCTCTTCTCCTCTGTTCTGTATCTTTCCCTCTCCCTTTCCATATACTCTCCACTCAATCCCATTCTATCTGAGAGCACCTCGCTGTAATTCATGTCCCCTTCGCGTCGCGTTCATGCTCGTGGCGGGGACGTAGTGGGGTCGTGTGATGTTGCGTTGCATCGTATGTGATGCACGCTGTGCCTACACTCGAGAGGACAACGAGACGTCGAGCGTCCGAGCGTGCAAACTATCGTTTTGATGTGCGAATGCGACGTTGGTCTTCTCGTGTTACCTCTACCCGGAGGATTCTTTTCGTTTAGAAATGTTCTCATTTTGAAAAATCTGAACTGAGCAATACTACGTTGAGTCGTTATTATCAACAAAGCATGGGTCGCGGGAGCTTTGGCGGTTTCGCGAAATCGCTTTTAGTTAAAATTTGCCTTGTTTATAGCGTAGTTTGCGATGGTTTCTGGCGAAAATACCAGAGAAAAGTTTAGTTACTTTAATTACTGTTCTTATTCCTTCTTAAGTTTCCTTTTGGGTTCGTTGACGAGTGAAAAACGACATCAGACCCTATCCTAATCCCATATCAATGGCCCTTATTTTCTGCCTATTTTTAATATTTCATGTGATTACAGAAACCGGAAAATCTCCCCTTTTCCGATGACGTGGCGACGCTGTCGGCAGCTGAATTAGTTTTCCACAATGGGAGTATTTGTCTTTGTTTTAATGTTCAAAGGCCTCTCTATGCAGTACATTTAACTGTAGAAATGAATATGTCGCAGAATGTTCAAGAGAATTAGTGGAATTCGAGCAGGTGCTATTTCCCGTTCGGTCATTCAGACAATCATCAAATTTGGCTATTTTCACGGTTCAATTTTCCTCGTGAAAGAGTTCATGCATTTGCTTCTAAGTACAAGAAAATGTACAATGTAAATGGGCCTTGATTCCTATTTTTGGTCTAGTGGAGGCATGTTCAAAATTAATGCATCTACACTACCTTGAACATAACTTTTTTCCTCATTCAAATGATTCCCCTCTGTTCGTTTGAACCAACCAAATTCCTCTTGTGCCACCTTTCACCTTTGCCAAAAGAGATATGGATCAGGGACGCGGAACTACCTCAGAGACAGTGATGGGTGCCCCCCAGAAGTTTTGAAAGTTCAAAAAAAGTCATCTCCTGCTTGCGCTATAACCTTTGGTATTTATTGCCGAATATTCATGACTCCCGAGAAATTATTAACAATTTTTAATAAAGCTTAGTTAACAAAGATGGAGCCCTAAAAGAACTATTTCAGGGAATGAAATAAGGGTATATCCAAAGAAATTGAGGAATCAAAATAATGGTTCAAAATCTTCCTCTTAGGCGTTTTTAGTAGCTAATATTCCTGCTTGATGGAGCTGCTAGATGGAGCCCTAAAATAATTATTTAAGGGAATGAGATAAGGGTATATCCAAAGAAATTGAGAAATCAAAATGATGGCTAAATATCTTCCTCTTAGGCGTTTTTAGTAGCTAATATTCCTGCTTAAAGCTCATCATATTTTTTTTGTTATATTTCCTACTCGTTCGGTCGTTGCAGCAAATGCTGCGTGTGATTTTCCTGCATGCTGCATTCGCAACTTCTGTGAGTTTCACTACATGTTGCGAAAGGGTTTCCTATATCTTCGCTAGTTAAGTGCTCGAAGACGAATATCACAGCTCGTGAATCAGTCTAAATCAGTTTCTGTTGATATTAATGTATATTTAAATGGATGCATTTAAAATTTATTATTTAAATTTATACAACCGAAAGACACCTGTATTTTACTCATATTTTAATGATTATTCTAACATAAATATTTAATATTTGGTAGCCGACCAAAACTGAGCACGTAGAGCGTTATATGCGACAACGTTCGACACGCAACGTAGCGTGGCATCGGAACGAGCCTCCATAATATTATCGAGATATCGCAGAACTTAGTTTCGATATTTTATTCTCGATGTGCGATTCAATATTCGAACGAGTAAAATACTCAGATTATTCCTACTACACGCTCGTCGTAATTCAAGCATGTGACGATTTAACGAGCCTCTGGTGGGTTATCGCGCAATTGCAGCCAAGAGAAATAATTTCGAAGATTTCCGATGTTTTTATCGGAGAGACCCCCATGAAGTTCCGATGCCTCGGGAGCTTTGCCCTCTCCTATCTCTGTCTCACTCCTCGAAGGCTCCGGGCGATGGTTATAGGACTGGGAAGGCAGTCTTCGAGACGCCCTCGGCGTGACTCATTTGTTTGACTTCCTTTTACGGAGCGGGAGGCATCGGCTGATGGGGGGGGGGTTCACATTTCCTCCGCAGGAAGTCATCGGCCCGACGGCGCGCGAAATCGCTTCCCCTGTTTTTATCCCCTCCTCCCACACGCGCATATATCCTTTGCCTTCATCTCGTAGAGCGCGCGCTAGCCGACAGTCTTCTTTACGGACTTGTGAAAAGTCATTCCGGGGAATGCCCATTCGGCGTTCGAAATACGACGTGCCCTGCCTTTGTGGTGGCGCCTCCTTCCGAAATGTCACCGCCAGGAAATACGGCCCCCCCAACTCTTCGGTCGTGGGCAGGGACCAGGGCTCGTTAGCGCCTACTTCGCGATCGTAGAAATGCGAATGTGCATTGAGCGGTGGCTTCAAAAGTTATTGCACCGGACCTTTCGAGAGCTCGAGTGGCTCCGGTCGTTAAAATATCGGTCGTTGACGGTGGAATGGGTATTTCCTCGAGTAAATAGATTGGTGATCGCTTTTATGCGTGGGCGTTCCATTGGTTGGAGTGTAAAAGCCGGTGTCCCACGGTCAAGTTTGGCGTGAAATATAGCACCGATTGGAACAGTGTCGAACGACGTGAAATTCTTGAGTTGGTTGAAGTCATACGATTACCTACAACCTACATCTACTTATTACCCTGCAAGCCATCACAAGGATGTTTGGCAGTGGGTGACTTATCACCAACATGAACCACTGTGAAGAACGTAATTTTTACCAAAATGTATCACATGATGGGTATGCTACAAATACTACGGAAACTACTAGAAAAATCAATAATGTAACTACGTAAACTGGACGCAATGATTCATGCAGGGAACATGCAAAACTTGGTGTTAGCACAGCTCGACAGATTGAGAAACATGGTACGCGTATAACAAGTGTAACTCAGGTGTGATAAAAAAATCTGCATGGAAAATATTTTTTTTTTTACCAACTGGATATGCGTGAAGTTCCGTACAACTCAATGCAATATACCGATTAGAAAACTTAATGGAGAAATTTTGCCTCCAATCATTAAAAACTATTTGCTGAAGGTTGGTGCTTATCAGTGCAGTCTCCGTTAAATGTATTGTCGACATTAAAACTGTGAAGATTAATCAACAGCATTTCTTGATTTTACTTTTCTGAGTTTCAAATTAACACCACGCACTTGGTTTTTGATCCAATTTTTTACAAGCTTACAGCTAACATGAATTTTTCCGCTCACCATAAATCCCACGTATTTGTTTTTGTAACAGTTAACCAATCTCATCTGTTGTAAGATTTCTCTAGCATGAGTGTCGATGACCAAAATAAAACGTCTCTATCCTTCGACGCCAGTTTCTGACGACCCCAGAAGTTTCACATGAAAGCGAGAGAGGAAGTACTATGTTTAAAACGGAAACGTACGAATATGGGAGGCAGTACACTGAGAGAAGTTGACGGTAGCGCTTCCGGATGTATGAATTAGCCATTTAGTGATAAAAACAATGTAATGACAAATTCTGAAAAGAAAAATATTCATGGATATGTGCAATATTTTCTCCGACCTTAATGATGAAAATCCCGCGCGATATCGCCTGAAATTTCTGAATTTATGCAAATCTTATCCTTTGTGACTATCACTATTATCAACCAGGGGTAGCTAAGTTGAGAGAGTAGCAAATTGAAGTTGTAAAGTTGAAACTGCCACGAGAATTGCCATAACATACATCTAACTTACTTATTTTTCGTTACAATTAACCACTTTGAACTACTCGTAAAATTCGTAAAAAGGGTTCTAGGCAAATGCGATGAGAGAGTACGAGAAAGAAGCTATTTTACACTTGTCAGGCCTCATTTAGAATATGCCGCTAATATATGGGATCCGTACGAGGAAGGTATGATAAAAGAATTAGAGCGCGTGCAAAGGAGATCCGCTAGGTTTGTTAAAGGCCGTTATGATAAATGTATAAGTTTCACGAGCTTAATAGAAGAACTCGGATGGGAATTACTATCAGAACGCAGGTTAAAATTTAGATTAAATCTGTTAAGTAAATTCGAAACCGATTTGTTCACAGATGACGTTAGATATATGTTAAGAGCCCATGCGTATTATGCTAGGTTTGATCATATTAACAAGATTAGAGAGATATATTGTCGTACCAATAGATTTAAAATGTCATTTTCCCGCGTACTATAAGAGAGAACAATAGGCAGCGTAGCAAAGGGATAGGTAGGTGAAATATAGATAGAGTAATCTGTAGTGCATGATGCCTGTAATAACAACCAATAATCCCTTCCTTAATATGTAGATACTAACCATCAAGCTCCATGTGACCCTATTTTCTAGCATGTCTCCCTTAAATATCCTACTTGCATGTCAATAGTGCGTGTTTGGTGATCTTCACCCCCTGCCACACACCCTCGTGGTGGCTAGCAAGGTATTACGTAGATGTACTGTGAGATTTCTCTAGCACGACTCGCGCTCCAACTATGGTATAATGGATTTAATCATTCAGAAACCTTTCGCGGGCGCGCGCACAACAACTTACCACAATTTTTATCTTATTCTGATGAATGGCATTGGAACGCATGGAAGACGAACAAACGAATTTTCATTTTTATATATATTACATTATTCAATCCTAACGTGTAATGCGCTTGAAGCAATAGGTGGGCAATGTTGGCCAAGTGGAGTTTCCCTGAGTAGGAACAGACGTCACTACTGTTTTTTTTCCCGTCGCCTGAACCTCCGGGTTCCGAGGCCCCCAACCAACAAAAGATTTTTTTAACTTGGCCTTGGGTTACTTTCGCGTCGTTGCTCGCTGAATAGATTGCACCCTCCCTCCCCTCCGCCCACGCACAACACACTTCTCTGGTCTGAGCTGGCTGGGGGGGGGGGGGGGGAGAATCATGTGCGTTGTATTACACAGGAAAAAAAGGAAATGCATGGAAAAATGACGGATTATATTAGTATTTTAAAGATTTAATAAGTTCAAACTAGCTGACCCATGCGAATATTTCGCACTGTATGCAGCTTCTTCCTGTTTCTTCCTTTTCTTCCTGTTCTTCTAACTCTCGAATATTTCGCACAGTATGCAGCTTCTTCCTGCTTCTTCCTTCTTTCTTCCTTTCTCTTCTACCTGTTTCTTCCCATGGACAATTATATGTTATTTATGTTTGTGTTAAAGGTACATAACGTAAACGGTAAACGGTCACACTGATTGCATGTAGAATGTAAACAATCTAACTAAACGATGTGTTTATAGATGGCGCCTCCTACAGTCTTTTAAGCACGTAACCGTAGCCAACATATTAGTTGATTATATTGACAACGGATGACACTGTTAATTTTTGATCATTTAAACATATGTTTTAACAAAAACTTTAATGTAAAACCATTTGTCTATTTTTGGTCAATCGCGGGGAATATAAGCTTTTAAAACGATTTTGAATCATTAATTTTGATGAAGAATTATGGGAGTTATGGCGTTGTGACAAAAAAAAACACCTTTGTGAAATAATAAGTTCAAATAAAAACAATTACAACAATGTGAAACTTTTATTATTTCATAATAATTTCGTTTACACGTATCTAGTATTTGAGTCAAACCAACCTGTAAGGCGATGCATGTTAGGGGCGTGATGTGGCTTTCAAGGTTTTGGAATTGTCCGACCCTGGGTTAAGCGAAAACTTGTCTTTACCGGCAAAAATAATGGCCCCGAGAGATTCCGCTAAAGACAGGTTTCACTGTACTTCACCCTCTCACACCTAGTAACCCATCCGTCCCTCTGTTATGGATCCTTATGCCCGTCGCTCCGTGCCAATCTGTTGCTCTCCGCAAATGAAGTGGCGGTATATTTACGTGGGCAGAAGGAAGAAATGTGGGAAGCGTTCCGATTCCGAGGTAGCCGAGAAAAAGTTCGAGATTGCGATCGCCATCTTCATCATTAAAACCCTTATCGTTTGCTAGACTCGGATATATCTCTCTCCCTTCGTTTTCGACGCCCACGCGTTGGCTAGCCCGGCCAGGGATCGCTGCCCCCGCCGCGCAAGTTCCTTATCCTCTCTGATCTCAGTGACCTTGGGGCTCGCTATTGAGAGGGGGGGGGAGTGGGTGGCGGTGGACTGCTCCCCCCCCCACACACACAAGCACACGAGTTGTAGGGTCCGGGTTTGATTCTCCGTGCAAAGTATCCGAACTCGAATCATGACAGTGCGAATACAAAATATTCGAATTTTACGATTCCTAATTGTATGAAATTTTCATCATGGGAACCACCCAAAGCGAAATTTTGTCTATAGCGCAAAAAGAGTATATATTCCAGGTTTTTTTATTGTAAGCAGTTTTGAGAATCGTAAAATAAAACGAGAGATGTGAATGACGCAAAATTTTTGTTCTATTTATGAAATTCATTGTAATTTTAAAATCTACGCATTTCTAACCATTGACTTTAATTGTTTATCGCCGCTTCCTGATGAAATGGCAGTTGAAATGGAAAAGGAGTTAATTCTTATTTAAAGAAAGTTAAAAATGGCTATTTGAACATGATGATACTTAAATTCTCTTTGCAAATTTCCACGAAAGTTTGTGTGTGAAAGGAAGTTATTAAAATGTATGCACATTGTGAACCGTACCATTTAAAACTGAAATACTTTGTCATGTCCCATGTTCCTTTGCACGAAATTCTTGGTTACCCTCACACTGGTTCATAATCTTTGGAGGTAACCTAAGGTTACCAATCTTTTGTTAATTGGAATGTACTCTGTATTTAAGAAGGGAGTAATAAATTATTCTATTATTCATACTCAATTATACGGTCTTCACCACCAAAGAATTTTTGGCGATTTAATGAAAAATGTCAAGGGTGAGTTGTGAATTTATTATTATTTAATTATAAAGAGATTAGAATAAATCTGCACCACTTCATTTGTGACGCGATCTTTCAGTTGGAACCTCCTCTTTTGTATTTATAGAATGCAGAACAGAAATGTTTAAAGTGTCTTTTTTTCCCGCGATCAACAGGAGACCATAATGGCTGCCAATGAGACTTTGAAGTAGATTAGTGAACAGATAGTGTAGCTGTAAGTTGATTCTCTCCCTAATGCTTGTTTCTTAATCTGCCGCGTAGTATTAACATTACATTTTGCATGACTCCTGCATGACTCTTTTATCTCGTTTACGTAGTTGCATTATACATCTACATCTACGTAATACCCTGCGAGCCACCACGAGGGTGTGTGGCAGGGGGTGAAGATCGCCAAACATGCACTATTGACATGCAACTAGGATATCTAAATGAGACATGCTAGATAATAGGATCACATGCAGCAAGATGGTTAGTATGTATCTACATAATAAGGAAGGGATTATTGGTTGTTATTACATGCATCATGCACTACAGACTACTCGAACTATATTTCACCTACCTATCCCTTTGCTACGCTGCCGATTGTTCTCTCTTAGGTATAGTACGCGGGAAAAATGACATTTGAAATCTATCGGTACGACAATCTGTCTCTCTAATCTACATCTACATCAGTTCAGTATTTTTGTAACATTAATAGCATACCTATACTGTTCTGCATGCTGGTGAGAGTTACATGTGCATTATAGTGCATGTTGGTGACAACTCACTCCCTGCCAAACACCCTTGCGTGGTCATACGTGGACGTTAACATAGTGTCTCTCTGGAGCGCACACGTTCCATTAAAAACGTGCTTCAATTTTCTACAAAATATCGCGAGTAGTAGTACAGTATATGAACTAGGGCACAGTTGTGCAGAATATTCATAACTGTTGTGTTTCAGAGCGGCACAGATAATATTATCTTGACTCCTCACTACATTTCTAGCTCTGACAGATGCGATAGAATGAGAGAGATAGATTGCCAAACAGATTGGCTCAAACACTCATTCTTTTCGCGCACAATAAGCGACCACAATAAAAACTGAGGTCCACTAAATACTCTCCCATAATCCACGTCACCATTTCACCTCCTAAAACCTAACATCTTTACACGGCTGGTGTCCAATATCCCCTGCCACACGCCCAAGCGGCGGCTCGCCGGGTAGTGTGTGGATGTCAACGTTGACGTGACTGAAATAATGGTGTAGTTAGAATACAACAGTTTATTAAATGCTATATACTTATTACATGCCCAGTCTCATATGCATTTTTTCATCAATTACCTCGTGACTACGCACCGCGTTTTAAAATACCGTCAAGATCTTTTCTTAATAGATTCGTTTTGTGTCTTTAAAACAAGGCATCCTTGGCTCATTTCGTGAGATGCAATTTGCGCCGAGTTTCTCCTCGCTCTCCTCAATCCTTTATCTTTCCCAAGCAATCATTACGCACCCTTTCTTCATGGCGGAAACGACAAGGAAGTCTCGGCTCCTCCCTCGGTGACCAACTGCGAGGCGCGACCTTCCCATTTCGTTCACAAGCACACTGCGCCCTACCTCCGGTGCAACCAAGGCTGTAGAACTCTTCCTCGTGCTGCCTGGATAATAGCTCCCGTACTCTGCTGTGGATTATTATAAACAACTGGGTACGTGTCTAACTTCATTCAGGGGATCGGGTTGGTGAGGTGGCTAGAGTATTGACTAACCATACGGACGGTCAGGGTTCAGATCCCTGAAGTGGAGGATGTTTTTCAAAGGACACCCGATCCCTACTTGGGTGTCTTTTGAAGGGCACTTCAAGTCCAGTCCGTCTGTCGGATGAGACGTTAAGCCGTGGTCCCCTTGGCGCCTTTCATTAAATTCAAGCTAATGCCGACGCCGGGTTTCTCTCCACCCTTTCTCCTTTACCTGTCCCCTGTGGCGCAAATGGCCTTAACTTTCGGTCGCCTCCTCAAAATTCATTCCAATCCAATCTTCTGACGAAGTTGTTAATATCTTATGAACTCCCAATGTACTGCGATAGGTTAGATCGTGAGAAAAATATTTGGGTTATACCTACACTGCAGAACATACAGGTTTAAAATGCCATCCTTCCCGCGACCGATGAGAGACCATATTGTCTTCCAATGACACTTCGAAGTATGCTAATCACTAGATCTTGTGGCGTATCAGTTGATTTGCTCCAAAATGCTTATGTCTTAATCTGCCAGGTAGTATGTACTATCACCACGTTTAACATGATCCCTGCATGACTCTTGAATCTCGTTTACGAAGTGAAATTGTACATTAATTTAATAGTTTCTGTGACATTAGTAGCAATTGTATACTGCATGTTGATGAGAGTCACATATACATTACAGTGCATGTTGGTAATAACCCACCACATGCCAAACACTTATTTTAATCGACGGTCTGAGTGTTTCCCATAGCAGATGTTGCAAGTGGTCAGTAATATAATATCTGCTAATACGAATAATAATGCTCATGCATCTCTAAATCGTTAAAAAAGCATTTAAAACAACTTATGTTGCACTTGAACTAAGTGGGATGAGCACCATACTAGATACTGCAAGTGGTCAGTAACATAATATGTGCTAATACATCTACATCTACATGTACGTCATACCCTGCAAGCCACCCAAATGGTGTGTGGCAGGGGGTGCTTCCACACCAGGCATGCATGAATGATACGGTAGAACACCGAAATTACATTGAAACTCGCCTACCACACATGCAAAGCGCCAATTAAAAATCTAATGACCAACAAACATTCTATCGTCAATCGTTCCAACATGCAAGGGATACATAGACTACTGCTACCGATTCAAAATATCATGCATAAATAAGAACATCAATATTTACATCATGCCTAAATAAGAAAGTAGAGAATATAATGAGAAAGATTTACTGCCTGCCTATTGTCAATACTCGAACTATTCATGACGACGATCACAGCTGTTATGGTCCCAAATGGTACGCGGAAAAAATGACATTGTATACCTATCGGTTCTACAATCTAGCTCTCTAATTTTATTGGCGCGATCTAATCTGCCGTAGTACGAAGGGGTTAATAGTATGTTTTTTACGTCGTCAGTAAAATGATTTTCCTGAAATTTATTTAGGAGGTTAAGCCTATAATTTAATCTACGCTGTGATAGCGATTCCCATCCTAATTCTTTTTACAGTCCAGACACACTAGCCAACTTATCGTAGCATCGTTTCACAAACCTAGCTCCTCTTCGCTGTACGCGATCTAACTCTGATATCAACCCCGTTTCGTATGGATCCCATACACTAACAGCATATACCAGATGAGGCCTAACGATTGAAATACGATGCTCATGCATCTCTAAATCGTTAAAAAAAAAACATTTTAAACCACGTATGCTGCACTTGAACTAAGTGGGATGAGTTTAAAAAGGATTCGCCTGAAGGAGGTGTACGGCCTTCGTCCTTGCGGACAAGCCATCATCTTTACTTGGCTGGTTCGAGAAATTTCATTTCAATATCCTCCTCTCTCCTCTAAAAGTTTCTCGAAGCCTGGGAGCCGTCGAGCGGAAAAGTGCCCAAAAAGTTGGCCCTCGGGTCCGTAGCGACGGTCCGCCAGTCGGTCGTAACCCCTTCCTCCGCCCCATTGTCTACGCGTAAGTCGGCATGGGATGGGATCGCCTCTGCTTCAGGCCTCTGAACCCGCGGCAGCCTTGACAAACTGCAATGCCGGATCGATCACGTCACCTGGCTCCCGTGACTACCGAAATGAAGTTCAGCCGTGATTCACATTTTTAGTCGGAAGGGGGGAGGACGCCGTTCCTCCTTCCTCGTTCTTTCCCAAATGCATTTTTCGATCCCCGAATGTCGAGTATCCGGAAATAGGTGTTTAGGTCTCGTAAAGTCAATCTGGCCATTTTCCTCATATGTCGTCGTTGGTGACTGAAACAGGCCGCCGGGGTCATTCAACGGGTTACAGCACTGTTCACGTGATCGCGTAGACGGGCATTGGCTCGGCTCCACATGACTTCGAGGACCTATCATGTGAAATATATCATTTCTGGGCTGAGGGCTTCTTACTTTGTGTGGAATCACCTAGTGCCACTCACCCTAGTGGAGGCTTGCTCGGTATTTCGTAGATGTAGATGTAGATTTCTGATGGGTGTGTGGAATAGTAATCATACCATAGCAGCACATGTTACTGTCGATCGGCTGGTTATCCCGTTGCCTTTAAATTATGATACATGCCCTAAAAATTGGATTCTTCTACATCTAAATCCACGTACCCCTCTGCGAGCCGCTAATGGTCGTGTGGTGGGAGGTGTCAAGACACCAGCAAAACCAGTTAACACTTCAAGTAGAATTTTTCAAGTAATTGTACTCAAATGAAAAATAAGGGCTGGATTCTGTTCCTTCGACATGTGTACTTCTATGGTGATGGCTAATATATAAACTTGCTGGCCTTATCATTTCAAAAGTAACCTTATATTTTAGAGCAATAGTTTTTTTCTACTCCGTAGAGAACTAGACTCTAAATCAAACGTTTTGCAAATCTTTTCCTGTAGCCTACTTTGATTGATTTGGCTGACATTAATTGTTTGGCTTTACTGAAGGCTGCCTTTCCCTATGATATTCTACTTCTTATTTCCCCCGTGCAACTTCCATTCCATGTTAAAGCTTTTCCGTGGTATCTGAAGAATGGTATATGTTCCAGCGTTTTGACACCAATGGTTTACCTTTAGAATTCCTTCATCTTTGCCTATCTTGATTCCCATGCCCATCGAATGGGAGCTCTTGAATTTTTTAACCCACTATCGATGTATTATGTTCATCCAGAAGCATTCTTTCCTTCTATAAACTATCGGTAGTGCTCGGCTACGATTACCAGGGTACATTTTTTTCTCGACATGGGAAGTTTATGGCACCCTGAGTCTAGGGGTTCCGCTTGCCCGCGCATTACACGCCAGCTTTCCAGATAATTTCCTCATTATGTTACAAACCTATCGTATGAGAAAGTTTTCTGATGTCATAATGCATTTTTTAAATGAAAACAGCGCCGAATATTTTTTCAGAGTGCTGCGCAGCGTCTCATGACTGCGTTGAGTAACAGGGGAGAATCGAAATTGGCCTCTCGTTGCATTCCTGAGTGGAGCCAGTTTTTCGATACCGTGCGTCTTAAGGCCGACTGCAAGAACGTATTGTTATGGAATCAATAGTTACGAGGCATATGAAGTTGTGGACCTCATAAAAATATTTGGGCTGCAGGAACACATCTACTAGTTACATAACTTATCAACAAATAGTTAATTGCTTTGAATATTTTATCTAATCTTCTTTAGTAGAATAAAATTTACTGTGGTTTATCCTATGCATTATTGCATAGTGCATATAATATTTATTTAGTCAGATTAAAAAATCTGACCATTTGTCTCAAAACAACTTTTTAATGTAGTAATTAAAACTCCAAGCGGTTCATCGCGCGTTCGCCATCTTGGCTACTTATGGAGCTCATAACTTCATTCCATAAGGTATGAAGCCTTTTGTCAAACAAATAAATTTATCGAATGTTTGTGCAACGCTTACTGAATGGTTTCCATGTTTATGAGTTCCTGAACTCTATGGGATACATAGGTGTGGTTTCTGCAACTGGCCATTACTATTACCAAATGTTGTATTAATTTTACGCCTTTTACGCTTTTCCTCGGAATTTCTTATCATTTTTATTTTCTGTTTTCCGAATGAGATTTTCAATGCATCAATTTTTTAATATAAAATTATTTAATTGATAAAAATTATATTTTCACGTTGGATAGGATTCTACATTTTCTGTCGGACCTCTGTCGGTAGTGTCAGTAAACAATGAAGTACTCAATATCTCATGCTTTGCGGTAGATGGAGAGGGCGCTTGCAATGGTGGCCAATGTTTATAGCTGTCACGTGGGCGTGGCCAGTCTACCATGTTTGTTAACCCCAATTTTTCTTCAGCGCTTGCGGGTTGACGTGCTAATTTTCAAACATTTAAATGTTTTCCATCAATATCTAACTATATATCAGCATGCATTAAATTCTTTAGAATGGATGCTCCTATCGTACGTATATTATTTATTTAAATTAATAATACTCCACATTACCGGTGAAAACTATGATAAAATCGAGTATAATCCATATCAATAAGTAATCAATGTATGTTTTAAGAGTTAATTGCCTTTAATTTCAAAAACAGATTGTTGTTATTCTTACCATACATACGGTAATTCGTCCATTCTGTTGTTGTCTTCAAAGGAAAGTAAGGAAAGGGCTGGGATACCCAATACGGCTGTTATTTAGGTTGCCAGGCAACAGTTTGACGAAGTGATACCTTCTTCATCTGCCTCAATGATTCCATGGATACGTTTACGTATTAGCATGGCAACAGAATAGAGAAGTACGGGAGACAATGTATACCTTCCTTACGTTTCTATCTTGTGATTTCGCTCAGTATTCTTGAAGGAGATTTTTTTATTTTAGTCAGGAATTTAGCGAGCGTTAAAAATATTTTCGCTCGCACATGAGTGCACGTTTACCGTTCCTTTGTTCGTTGGGTGTTCTGTTATTTATGTTAGCATATTTCTATTTGGGGTGCGATTTGGAAGCGTACGCAGTGGACACGTCCGTCCTCACAAAAGTGTGCTCGGAAATCCAATGTTAGCATCGGCTTGAATTCTAAGAGAGAGAAGAGACATCAGTATTTTTCCATCAGTTCGTCGCAAGTTTCAAGTTCCACGAAGCCAAAAATCATGGTTGTAACCGAATCAAATCGCGGAAATTCTCTAATCTAGAGCCAGTTTCCTTGGCCCAAAACCAATATATTAGCTCCTTGGAATTTCCATACTATGGAATGGAACGGAAAGATTGATGTGTGCATATTAATGAAGCTCTCCGTTGATGGTCGCCTTCGTACATATTTGAATAATTCCGTCTTGGAGTTGTTCTGATTCTGTCGTAAATCGCTGTTTTCAGGCTTTTGATGCTACGATCTCAAAAAAGTGAATTGCGGGTTCGAGTCCTAACTCAAACGAGAACGCTGCATTGGTACTCCTAGTAAGGCTGGGTTAGATGGTGAATTTTAACGTAAGCAGTTTAACAACCAAAAACCAAATTGAAATTAGGGCTCATAGCCTGTGGCATGATCTGTCGGTAGGAGTTATTACTTCATAAGTTAGCCCTTTTAAGCTTAAAAAGAAAACTTTTAAATGCGCAGTGTACGTAGGTTTACTCAGCCGTTTATAAATACCGTACAGCCGAGTGTCAGTCCAGTGTTTTCTTTGCAGTGGAAATGTGTATCAATATCAGACAAGTGTTTTCTTTATGGAGGAAATGTTTAGCAATATTTGTTCACGTCATCATTTTTTATTTAGGCAAACTCGACAGCTAATCTAGCTTTCTAGGATCTAGTTTTCTAGAATCTAAATATTAATGATAATATAGTATAATATATATTATCATAAGATGTTAATTATATCTTACATAATAATGTATAAATATTAGATACATATTATATATATATTATAACTTATATATAAATATAAATGTTATAACTTATATATATACTATATAATCGTTATATATATATATATATATATATATATATATATATATATATATATATAACTACACTTCTATCACTCATGTGACGAATATATAAAATTTGCCACAGGAAGGCAGACGATAAAAACAGAGAAACACAAAAAAATGAACACACTTATAGATAGTTTCTTCATATTTCGGTGCTTCTATATTACATACAAGTTATTAATGTATCCGAGCGTCGGAAGTGGCTACGAATTATATCAAACCCCTCATGAGTCCCCGGCCATTATGACAACAACGAAACACGATACTTGTCAGGGACACGGAAGAAAATGTTACAAAAGCAACTAAATGCACAACAATAACCCAGTTTTATGAAAAGCACACAATGTAATGCGGGCTCTGTCAATCCGGATGTCAGTCAAATTTCTTCTTTATAGTGATGTGTGTAACAATATTTGCGCACGTGATCATCATTCATTCAAGCAAACTCGACAGCTAAATATTACGCTGGCAAACTGGCAAACGTCTCTGACTATTCGTTCGGAAAACTTTTTCATATTCTTCCGCCAGGAAAATGATGGTTTCCTCTTCCGCAAAACTGAACATTGCCGTATTTATAGGAAGTGGAGAAAAAGAGAAGGGAGTTATGCGTTCCCCTCGATTGGCGGGAGAGTGTGTAAAAGTTTACGGAGTCCACCCCGCCCCGCTCTCCTCGCGTCTTTTTTCGACTTCCTTGCGAATGGATTGCGAAACCCTCAGCGGTCTCTCGATCCATTCCCTCCCGAACGACAACGTGATCTCCTTTCGCAGGCCGGGCGGCCCGGAAACGCCTGACGGATCGTTTTCTGGTCCATTTCGCAATTCGAGAAAGCCCCGGAGAGGTAATAGTCGGAATGCTCGGTCACATGTTGTAGTTTCCCATCCGTGCGCGAGCGATTTCTCTATGTGTACCTATTGTTCGATCTAGCCATCTATGTCCAATCCTTTAAATGTTAAGTCCCTCGCATTGTCATGGCGTATGGTCAGTCAGGTCAGGAACGAAATATATGTATTTCATAAATTTATAGGATCCATATGCCATGGCAACCAGTAGTGCAGAAACATTCGATAAATGTTTTGGTTTCATAACTTATGGCATGTTGTTTTGAGTTCCATAAGTAGCCAAGATGGCGGATGCGCAATGAACCGCTTGGAAACTTAATTACTAGATAAATGAGTTGTTTAGAGACAAGTGGTCAGAATTTTTTACTCTTACTGACTAATTATTATGTGCATTAGCAATTATTTATAGCCTACACTTTCACAAATTTTATTCAGTGGTAGAAAATTAGATCAAATGTTCGAAGCTATTAACTATTGGTAGATTAGTTTTGTAACTAATAGATGTGTTCCTGCAACCCGAATGCATTAATGAGGTCCAAAACTTCATAGATCTCATAACCATTGATTCCATAATTAAATGTTCGTGCAACCGGCCATTAATCAAGTATGTCCTTTTTTTATTTGGTCAACCACTCTTTGCCAAGTTTTCTTAAAATTTTCTAAATTATATGCAAGTAATTATTCTCCAAAATGACTTTAACTTCTTCGAGCTTATTTAGTTTAAAAAATATATATATATTCCCATGGTTTCATCGTGCAAATCAAGCATTGTATAGCAGATGGTTGAATATATTATTTTGAATCGTCAAATTTTTAATGCTAAGCATTTTTTTTTAAATTTGGCTAAGAATGATGCATAAAATAAATAATATTGTATATTATTTTAATAGTTTCCATGGAGAAAAATCCTAAAGACTCTACATAGCCCTACTTTATCTGCAAATTTAAAAAAAATTGTGCTTCTGGAATGTATGTGAAAAGTTTATGCTTTGATGAACGAGTGGGATGATTTCTATGAAACCGGTTTAACACAGCTATTAATATTACTTCTACTTGAAAAGGCTTCATCAATCAATAAGAAAGGGAATATATTTTGCTCGGCACCATAAGAAGACGTTGATGAAGCTAATCACTCGTACACTGACTCACTGGGCAAACTTAATTGACGTTTGTAGCTAATCAATTTAAGCCACGAAAAATATAGTTCTTGTTTATACAATCACTCTTGTGAAGGTGAGTGGGAAAGCTAATAAGGCGCAGGCAAGATTTCTTACTGATGGTTCGTGGATATAATATATGCCGATCAACATGGGTATTCCTCTTCAGAAAGTGGAGCAGGTGTGGCAAGAATCGTCCCAAAAAATGGAAAATGAGCGTTGATTAGGAAATTTTAATTTTGGAATAATTAAAAGAGGTAAGCGAAAGCAGAGGTCTATACCCCGACATTCCATCGAGAGAGAATTATTCTTCACTTTTACGGAAGCAGGCGATCAAACGATCATTAGCGCGGTTTTACTAAAAATGTCTGCCTCGTAATTATATTCCAATATATCCCTCGTTGGGAGAAGAATGAGCTCCTGTCTTTTCGGCCATCTGCCGACCAGTTACTTTTTTTTTTTAAATTTTTAATCTTCCCTCTTTTCCGTAATCTCGTTTAAAAGAGCCGAAAAGAGATATTTCCAACCGGTTTGAAGCCGATGGTTTCTTGCCGCAGACATTTCGGTGAACGGTAACGTTTGTGAAACCACGGATGACGATGCGAGTTGTAGAAGCGCTACTGAACGAAAGTTGAGGGTTTCATACCCGTAACTTCATCGCTCACACGTTGAAATTGCCCCGAGAATAAAATCCGCCTGAACCGGGAATGGAACCACGGACCTTACGTCTTCCGGAACAACGCGGAATGGACTGCTCATTGGTCCGGCAAACCAAAGGTCCGTGGTTCGATTCCCGATCAGGCTGATTTTTTTTTTTCTCGTGAAAATTTCAACGTATTCCATCTACTTCTTTGAATACCATCCCTTAATCGATAATTTCACCTTCACGTATAATATATTGTATTCTTTTCCTTTTTAATAATTTCAATGAATGTCAAGTCAATTTTGTGGAAAAGACATTCAAATTTTGTAATCAATTTTAACAATGTGGAGGGACATATCTGAAAGATTAAAAAAACCTAGTTATCTATCGAGAAGAGATCACAAATATAAGATAGAGCCTCCAAGGCAGCTCTCAAACACACTGAAATATTCCTTCCTGCATCGGGGGATAAGGGATTGAATTGAGTTACCCAAAGAAGTATTAGAGCCCTTCCCAAATAAGACACTGACGTTAATGACGAGATTGAGGGGAGTTGTACTGTGAGGGTTTTTCTCCCATATTTTTCTAAGGTAATAACTTTGCTTTTTTTTTATTTTGGCAATGTCTTTGTTTTAATTTTTACATGTATGTATATTGGTATTTTCTCTGTATCTGTGTTACCACCGGACCATATGGTCTACTTGTAGCAATTTCTTAATAATAATAATAATAGTTACAATCGCAAATTGTTGCGCTTAGGGTTAACTGGGACCATATCATGGGTCATTGCTATCGGGAGGTTAAAGTGACGAGCCAAACTGCATTTTACAATTACGAGCTACCCTTAGCATTGGAGGAAACATTTATTATATTGACTCAGGACTGATGATGTTGAACTTATGCATGACTTACGAAGAATATCTAGCAGCTTTTCCCTTGAGAGTATCCGTATCCCATTAATACGACTTGTCAGTAGAAAACTGGGAAGAGTTATTCTTTTGTGTAAGTGTGAAAGGTTCATTTAATTTCAGATCCGATTTTAACTTGGTGGAAAAGTCCCTGAAATTCGGATACATACATTCAGAGGCCGAGGAAATACCGTGAAGTACCAGGAACGAGGTCTTAATCGAGACTAAAAAGCATCACAGTACTGTGCGGTAGAAAATGAGAAGCTCGTTTAGGTGTCTTTTGGGGATAATTAATTTGGAATTGGCGAAGTGAAAGTAGGCCTATATTTTTTTAAAAGAATTGCATATTCCGCGAGATACTGTTTACGATTGCCAGAAATATGACGCTGCACACATTTGACGTTTTGAATAAATATTTTCCTAAATTCCTGGGCAATTTTTGTACCTGTACATTATGGGCGATTTCGCAATCACTTTCGTGTTTTCTATCTTCGTCATCAGGACGAATTCCGTGGTGAAGAACAAAAGTGTGTGTGTGGCCCGCGCATGTAAAAGTGTCAAAGATCTGAACCGTCTTCCTTGTAAAAAAACCACCGCAAACGATAGGTCGCCTCTAATAAGAGACAAAAAATGAAACTGATTCGAAGCACGATGAGCTGGCAACCGTTTGAGATGGTTCTGCCACCAAAATAAATAGATATATTAGTTCGCTCGGTGTATCGCTGTACTTTGCGCGCCCCTCTGCTCGAGGAGGTAGCCATCATTCTGGAGGTGGGCATGCCTTTGTGCTTAGCGAGGAGTATAGAGAAAGGTGGACCGAGGAAGGCGGATAGGAATGCGCTCTCCTCATGGGACGATAGGCAGAGTGATTGCACGACGACGTGGGGCTCTCTGCATTGCGCCAGTGGTCTAATTAGGGCGCCGCCGCGTTTCTCTTGTTTTCTCTCCCTCCCTCCCTCGCCACCCTGCTTCGCCGGCGGCGCCCATCTCCAGCCACTTCATACATAATGTTCCTCCCTCTCTCTCTCTCATATATACCTACAAACACGCGGAGCGCCCTCTCCGATCCACACTAATGACTTCATATCTCGATTCAGTCGAAGGCAATGGAGATGGTTCAGATTCGAAAATTTGGCCGGACTCTTGAAGTGATCTTGTAATTATCGCGCCACCACTGCGGAAGATATGCTTTCATACGAAAATATTTTTATCCGGCTCTCACCCACATGTTCAGTGGATGTGGGTTACTTGCGCAATCGATGATTATTTTGGTACTGATGCACTGGATTCATGTTATCCAATTGCATATATTATAACTGGCTGTTTCAGGAAACGAGTGGTGGAAACTATTCATAAAAAATAGACAATATTCGAATCCATATTGAAAATAAGCGTAGTACTTTATCACAGTTACTTATTGTATTCGTGAACCCTGTTCCGCAGATTGCTGCATCTTCAGGTACAATTGTTTATCTTTTATTTGTTGACTGTTTCGATAGTAACCATACGGTAAGAAGAGGGGGGATTTTGGAGAAATAATCACTTACGTGATTATTATCGAGCGGATGTTGGGCCAATTGAGAGTTGGAATCCATATTAAAGTAACTTCGCGAGTGTTCTTTGATGAGTGTCTTGAAATTTCGTCCAGTTTGACTTATGTAAGCAACATTACAACTACTTCCGTTCCAAATATTAGTTTTTTTCTCCAAATCCCCCCTTATTAGCGTAGGGTTACTATCGAAACAATCAACAAATAAAAGATAAACAATTGTACCTGAAGATGCAGCAGGCTGCAAAACGCGTTGAAAGATTACAATGAAAACTGTGGACATGAACAATATTTATTTTCAATGTGGATTCGAATTCAAGAGGACAGTTGCAATATAATTTATCGATTCATTTCTGTCGTTCACCAATCTGTCAGGCGCTCCACTGTCTCGACTGAGCCTCTTTAAACGACATGTTTCTTAACGCAAGAGGTGTCATAATGTGCTGATATATTAGTTTGTATTTATTAATAATTTTGTTTGTATTAATTAATAATTTTGGCGTCAGCGTTTATACATGGACATTTTTTTCATTTTATTTCTATTTGTGTGATATTAGGTCTATCTCTGTCCTGCACGGGTGCGAGGATGGAACACACAATGATAAATTTTCTGGTTTCGGTGTTTTAATAATGAATATTTATTTGTCTTGGGTCGTTAGAATGTCCGGGGAACATCCCACGATTTTGTTTCACCTAAGCTTTGTATCTTCGCGGAAGTAATCGAGGAAAAGAGGATTAAATGGTGTGAGGTCTTGCCCATTTCAATGTCTACTGGTAATAATTAACATTTAACGATTGGCAGACAACACTTGTCCTGCGCTTTAAACCCTTTGCCACCCTCAATCCCAGTCATTATTAGCCCACTGTAAGTACTAAAACGGAGGGCATTATACTTTATGAACGCTAATAGGTTTTCCTGTCAGCTACCAGAAGTTGATTCACGACAAAAAACACAAAAGTAAGAGCCGGGGATACCGGGAAACAATTTTTTTTACTCATATATATGTTTTATACGTAAAAGACATTAGACTCACATGAAATCACATTTTTTCTCCGTATGAAAAGTATATTTAAACTTATCCTAGGTTGTGAATTGAGACTTTCACGTTCATATGGTATAAAATTTAAATGATCACATGAAAACTCTCAACTTCATCCCATTACGAATTTTCAAATACATCTTTCAAAGTATTAATCTTCCGCATTCAAGCAACGTTTTAAGCGCCATATCAAATTTTCAGAATCTGTAAACTAAACAACTCCTCATGCTAACATGTATTTTTCATTCAGTTAAAAAAGTACTTCCTCATGTTCTGATACTCCTGGAAATGACTACATTTGAAGAAGCTAGAATTTTTCTGATCAGTTTTCATAATAATTTGGTTTCGGGAAGCTACCGAAAATGAGAATAGGGATTTCCTCATTGTCTAAAATAGTCGAAAGATTGGCATTCATGCGTAAGAATGTATATTTATAATTTGCTCGCTCACATTCATACAAAAAGCATTTTGCGTTACTTGACGTCAGAGAGGACGGTTCGGTACTATAGGGAAGCCTATACGATTCTCACGCCATGAGCCTGGGTTCGCTTCCTAGCGATGTAATAGATTAGTGACGAACCAGTCCTCACGACTGTGCTGTAAAGAGATCGCATCATGAGTAGTCCATAGAAAGGAATGTTAAACCTTGGTTCTTTGTCTTCCACCCTCTTACAGAAAGCGAGTGGGCAAGTGTGGACGCTGGCCTTTCTCTCTTACTCAAATCATCATGTTTGTGTCATTACATTAATCCTTTACAAACATCTTTTGAGCTTCTTATCACATTAAAAGGGCGATTAACACCTCAATTTCTATCTATGGTTGATCATACGATGTCTGTAATGAATAAATAGCATCGAACCTCCCCTAAACCTGTTATTTATTAGCCAATTCCTTCCTTCTTCATGCATAATTACCCTCATCATTTGTGTCTCCACCCCAGACTCGATGTATGAGTGGTAGTTTTTTTCGCACTGCCCGATCTCAAAAACATGGCGAAGCATTGGAAAAAACCTCAGATTTTAATAAAGTCTCTTCGGGTTTTCGTCCAATTCATGTATTGGTTGGCCGACGTTTCGACGACTGCCTCCGCCATATTCTTCAGGGCATGTCAGTTGGAAAGTCCTCTACCTATATATGTATATATATACGTAAGTGGGTCGGGTGCGGTCAATTCCGATTGGTGGGCCCCAATTGTTCTTCCCGCCTTAATTTTGCGGAGCGCGGGTTTCTTATCTTCGCTTAGCGCGTTGCCTGGCCTTGGCCTGACCTGGCCTGAGGACGATGGCGGAGGCAGTCAACGAAACGTCGGCCAACCAATACCTGTCCTAGTGGAAGACCTGGGAACATTTTATTAACATTATGCGCCGGGAAATACCCAAATCACCCTTCAGCTTCAGATTTTTCTCCCAGTGAGCAGTATTTCTCACCATTTCCGCCTTTGCTCATCTCTCTCACGGTAGTCATTCGTCTTTCCGTTGGTGATTCACCATTTCCCATTATTTGTACGCGCTGTCACTGAGTAAACAAACATTTTTTTGCCCTCGTTTGCCTTCCTAACAGAGAAAATTACAAAATCATCGCTCTCATCAACTTGTCGACAGTACCTATTCCGCAAATCAGCCTAAGACATGTATTAATGCCAGTAGCTGAGGAGAATAATATAGTAGCACATCTAGAATATCTAAAATTAAAGAGGATGATTATTTTCCCGTCACACTGTAAATGGGACGAACGAGGAGGTATTGGATATGGTTATAATGGAGAGGAAGCTGGTGGCGGAGGTTCGGAGGAGGCAGAAGAGATGGATGGGGGACGCTTTGAAAACAGAGGGAATGCTGAAGAGGGTAAAAGAGGGGGAACTCTGGGGAGGCGAGGAAGAGGAAGGAAGAGGATGAGAATTCTGGAAGAAATAAGAAGAGGAAGATAAATATGAGGGATCCAAGAGAGATCTAATGGTGGATCACATATAGGATGGAAAACAGAACGATTTTCCAGGAAATATGGCGTTAGAATAAGTGTTGGACAAAAACCTACCAATGAGCTGGCAGAATTCTGAAATGAATGATGACACTACAAGACTCATTATTCTTAATGTCGGAACGAAAAGCCATATGTCCCTATCGCGGCTTCAGCTATTCATTATTTGCTATGATTAGCATACTCACCGAACGTTACCCGTAGCAATTGGACTTGGGAAATTTTTGCCTCTGATTGCGATAAACATTACCTCTGATTCGCCGAAATTGCTTTAAATTCCGAGTAATTTTTTTCTCTTATATTTTTTATAAAATTCATCCAACAAAATTTTTTCACAAAGTGCACCTTTGTGGTTGATAGAATGACTTTTTTTTTTAGTTTTTAAACCCAAGTAACCGAAAATGAACTGTTCCGTCGGACGTGAAATTCAGCGACATTTTTTTTGTATTCTGTGCGCTTCTTTTTCCATTCATCTCATTAGGGCACAAGAAGGAGGGCCTTCCTCGTAGCCGGGAAGGGTGGAGTTGGGTTCCTTAAAGGGTGGAGTCCTTATCCCATCGTGCCCTGCACAATCCATCACCGAATTTCTTCCTTTTCCCTAAACTTTGCTACTTTTTCTCCTCCTCCTCCTCCTTCTTCGTCTCCCGTGCATGCGGGAACAGCGCGCGGGGCGACGATCACGAGGTGAGCGACCTCCCACGTGGGCGGGCCCCTGGATTCGGCGTGAACCTTTTTGGCAGTCGTTTCCAGGAAATGAGGAACGACCGAGAGAAGGTTTGGTGGCCGATGAGACGTTGAAAATCTAGGCTCATACCGTACTTACAAAAAACAGTGTGTTTCAGCTAAACTTTCACAAATACTTAAGGACTGTTTGGCGTTCTTAATATAGCATCCTGCTGGAAAGAGCGTTTGTTGGAGTTTGTGTGTAACGTCTCTTTTGAGTCCGTGTTCGTTGAGATATAAATAGAACCATTAATAAAGATACATCTACATCTACGTCATACCCTGCAAGCCACCCAAAGGGTGTGTGGCAGGGGTGCTTCCACACCAGGCATGCATGAATGATACGGTAGAACACCGAAATTACATTGAAACTCGCGTTTCCACACAAGTAAAGCGCCAATTAAAAATCTAATGACCAACAAACATTCTATCGCCAATCGTTCCAACATGCAAGGGATACATAGACTACTACTACAGATTCAAAGTATCATGCATAAATAAGAACATCAATATTTACATCATGCATAAATAAGAAAGTTGAAAATATAAAGAGAAAGATCTCCTATTATCTGCCTATTCTGTCTAAAAGTCTGCCTATTATCACAATTCGAACTATTCATGACGACCATCACAGCTGTTATGGTCCCGAATGGTACGCGGAAAAAATGACATTTTATACCTATCGGTTCTACAATCTAGCTCTCTAATTTTATTGGCGCGATCTAATCTTCCGTAGTACGAGGGGGTTAATAGTATGTTTTTTACGTCGTCAGATAGAATAAGGAAAAACGAAGAAAAGTGGTCAGGGATGAATCGAAGTTAAATGGAGCAGTTAGGTAGAAAGAACGTTCGGTAGGCTCTTGCACACACTCCTACAAACTAAGTGTCTTGTATCATAGAGGCAGGTTTCTCATTGAAGAGAGGAAGATATGAGAGGATAGTTGTCAGAACATTAAAGAATAAGGAATTTTTTTGCATGCCTCTTGTGTCACGTTTTCATAGTTACATAATAGGTTAATTTAGTAGCTTCAGTAGCATTTGTAGCAGTATGTAGTAGTATGAAGTTGACCGTGGTAGGTTGTAAAATTATTTGGGTTGCTTGATAATAATCTTTTCACACCCTTAAAGTTTTGATTAAAATGGGTATATTATCATTCCAAAATGCTTAAAGAGTAGGGTATACATGCCTAAAACTATGGAAAGAGTTTAAGTGTAATTGCATCAATATTTGAAATGATTCGCGGAATCGATGTAATAAAGCATGAAATCCACAATTACTGACTTAAAGCAGATTCCAACTAGTGAAGTTCACACTGAGAAAATCACTTCTATCCCATGTTAAAAAATAAAACTTTTCCTTTTGGGCAACCTAGCATTCCTTGTCATCCGGCAAAAGTAAATTCTAATCACCCGACTCGGTGTGCACAGCTGGCCTCGCGATGCTCACGCCATTCCGCGTATTAGGTCGGAGACCTTTTTCTTCAGCACAGCCTTTCTCGTGGGTAATCTGCAAATGGAGGTTCGAGTAAAAAAATAAAAAAAATGTGAAGGTTCTTACCGGGTCTTTATCTCCCGGGAGTTCTCCGTCATTTGTGTCCACATGAACGCTTCAGCCTTCCCAAGTTCACCATCTCGGCATTTCGCGATGTTGAACGATGCCCGCAAAAATTGTTGGCAAATGATCGGTTGCGCTTTCAGGTATCGTGAGCACCTCATCCTATGACCTTCGTCACTATATATGCGCTCAGTGCCGTTTATGCCGGACCGATACGGGTTGACTGCATCCCCATGGTCTTGCGAGGACGTTTGTAATGTGTTCCATCTTGTGTCGAGAGGTCGATTGGATCACTTAAAAAATTTGATGACTCTAGTTATGGCAAGAGGATGGTTATTTCTCGTTATCGACGAGTAATCAGGTTTGCTCATTACTACCAATTGCTATGCACGCTAAGCGTTTCCTGGTTCCGTTACGGCCAATGGCTTCTCAGCTGAATTGACTAATACAGCGTGAACGAGCTAAACGGTCTTTCAGGAGATTTATTCCCTTCGAGTAATGTTTCAAGCAAACCAAAATGGAAAGAACATCGAGAAGAAAAAATATTCGCGACAAAATTAACTGCTAGAATTTAACCACTGGAATATCGAAATTTCGAGGTCAGGGGAGAATGTATTTAACACGGATAACTCATTCACGGATAATCGAGATTTATTTTGTATTTTAATCTGCATAAGCTGTATTCAAACTAACGCTAGGACAAACACTATCCTTTTGATACCTCGGAAGTGCTATAATAGGGAATGGAAGCTTCACGGAGGAAATAAGGGTAGAATAGGTATCAGTAATGTCAACCAACTACTTTCAGCCAAAGCAATATACATAGGCTTAAGAAAAAGATTAGCTTAACATTTTTAAACATGGACAGTCCGGAGGAAAGAGGAAAAATATCTCGAGCGTTTTAAAATGTGGCTATAGAGAGGAATGGAAGTATTAAAATGGAGTGACAAAGTGAGAAACGAGGAAGTGCTAGTAAGGATGAATGAGAAAAGGAATAATTTAAGATCAGTAAGAAAGAGGAAGACGAACTGGATGGGACACGACCCGAGGAAAGATTGCATGCTGAAAAGATTATTAAAAGGAAAGATCTAGGGAAAGAGAGGGAGAGAGGAAGACGAAGAAATAATTATGTGGACGAAAATTATTAGTGGAAGGAGTTACGAAGAGCTGAAGGAGGCAGGATAGACGAGCATGGAGGGAGAAGTTCAGTTGAAACCTGTCCGAGAAAAGATTCACCTTATAAGAAGAAGCTGTTTTCGAAGGGCTGATATTCAATAAGACAAAGTAAAAAGGCGTCTTCCCAACGCTATTTTCATTTATTTTTGTATCATCAGGGCTTGAGGTGAAAAAATAATATGAATACGTTAAATATACAGGCAGTGGGCCAAATATACTGAGGAGAATGGAGTCAGAAATTAAATTCTTTGGATTCACATTGGTTTTCACCTTAAGCCCTGGCGTTGAAAAAATGTTTTTGAGAAATTTTGACAAATTGCACGTAACCTTGTGTCATGGAAGACCAGCCAGCAAAATAGTTTTTGAAGATGTTTAAAAAGGTGATGAAAACCTAGCTCTCACAATAGTGTATTTTTATCTCCAATCGTGTGTCGTGTGCTTCTCTCCGGGAGCCTACGGCAGAGACTCCCTTGAAGAAATGAATTCTTCGCTGTACCTTCGGCATGCAGCTCCCCCTTCGATCCCCGTCTCACCCCTAGCCTCCCACCCTATTGTATGCGATTCGTTGCGGGGGAGTGGCGCTTCCCGGGTGTTACCCCCGAGTCCCCGTGCGCGATTTCTTGACGTCGAACTTTTTTCTCGTATTCGCTCGCCTTCCGAGGATTTCTCCCGCCGTCAACTACCGCTGGGGGTTTGGGTCCGGAAAGGAGGAGATGAAAAAAATCGCACCGAGATGGAGTCGGGCGGGACAGGAGGAAAAAAAAAATCCCTCCCTTTTCTACAGAGTCTTTACGGAGGGAAGTGGTACGGGCGACGTGGCCGGGGACAAATGAAGATCGGCGTCGGCCAAGCGTAAGAGAGCCGAGAGGAGGCGGGTGGATAATAAAAAAACAAGAGACACATATCTGATATCGGGAGGAGCTTGGTAGGTGCGGTGAAATTTCACGAGATCACAAAAAAAAGGTGACTCTTGAGGAGTTTAGCTAGAATTTCGCTGCAGCAAGAAAGCATAAATGCTTTGTCATCGCCGTATTTCAGTGGTAAATCGGGCGTAACCTTATAATTTATATATAATCTTTCTAATGAGCGATTGGAAACATTAAAGATTGACTATTAAAGCTTGCCATCTAATAAATATGGTATTGAACTATATAGCTAGTTTTGGATTTCAGAATCCCGAAAGCAAGAAAGCATAAATTCTTGGTCATCACCGGAATTCAGTGGGAAATCGGTCGTAACCTTATAATTTATATACAGTCTTTCTAATGAGGGATGAGCCATTGGAAACATTACCTATTGACTATAAAAAGCTACCCATATAATAACAATGGTGTGGCGCACATGTATATCTAGTTTTGGATTTCAAATCGCATGGTCACATTCTTTTCTTTACGTTTCCTATTAATTTTTTTAAACAGTGGGGCGCAGCTATCTTTACGTAGCAATGTTTTTAACAAGATGGCTAAAACCTTTTTACACTTGGTTTTTCATCATCTTTATATAAAAATTTAAGGTGCTTGTCTTTGTTATCAGCTGAGTTTCATTTTAGGTGAAAGGATGGCATTGTTTTCCTTATAAGCGTACACGCTTGATATCTTGTCTATGCGGAATGATGAGTGTTGCAAGAAAATTCCAAGAAAGTATGTCCTTACGAGAACATCTATATTACTTTCGTTCCTTCAAAGTACAAAGTGATTCAATAGTTACTCAATCTTCATTAAACTCCTCATGACTCACTGAAAGTTACTGTTCGGGCCGATTTTGTGCGCAATTGTTCGATCTACTTTCATCGTGAAGCCGTCTTTGAATCTATATTTAGATTATCACGGGGTAATTGCTGTGCTTACTAATCGCTGAATGGAATGTTTGGCTTTTGATGATATTCAAGATAAGGATGGATATCGTGTTCCCGAGTTGATTTTCAACAGATGTGGAAGATTGGCGTGGAATTTTTATTTTAGGGGATCGTGATTCAGGATTGAACTTGAGAGAGGTTCGGGAAAATGTTTCCATATTTGGACTCCGGAGAAAGATTGGCTCCGGCCCATCCGTACTTGGAACCGTTGGCTTTTTAAGTCCATCTATTCCTCCAAACATTGACCTCATCTGCACCTTTTCCTCGCCAGATCAGCGGTGAATGAATCTTGATGGATATGTGCAAAATTTGTTTTTTGTTGTCAATTATAACCACGTACTGAGCCACCAAGGCGCAAATTAAGACTTTTGAGTGTCGTATATGAAACACTAAGAGCGTAGGAAAAAGGAATTTAGTGATAAAAGAGGAATGATTAGTGATGTATGTGTGGTGTCTAAATTCAATTAAGCATCTCAATCATCTCTAGTTGCTGCTGCGAGGAAACCTTAGCGAAATAGTCAAACTTATATTCTTGGATGAAATAAAAGTAGGATTATTAAATGCTCTTTAATTTTTCCTAACTTTAATCTCAAACTGTTTGAGGTCGCTCTATATTCGGGGTCACATTATGTTTGGGGTAATTCGGTACGAACTGCTCCAATGGCCACTTTTTGCCACCCCTTCAAATGTCTTGGGAATTCCCGAAATGCTCTACAATGATTTCTTAATTTCGCCGCTAAATTCGGTTTCAGCTTTTTCTAATTTTACTCATCAAGTATGAATGACCTAATTTGCAATCATGTTTTGAATTGAGATTAATTCCTACAACAGTGTTACCTTATCGATCTTTCACATTTTTTTGCGAAAAACAATGATTACGAAGAATTAATCCCATTGCAAAGTTTGAATAATTTTTATTTCATAATCTAAGAAGCAGGAAAATATTTCAGCAGCAATGTCAGCAATTTAGTGGAATTTTTACGATGGTATTTGAATATTTAATGCTGCAGGAATTAAAGCGTTTGAAGGCAGATATATATGTATTTCGTCTTAAGATAGAGCGAAATATCATTTCACCTAGAAATCAATGGATTTGTTCACATTTTAAAGAAAAATGTCTCACCTTTCCAAAAATGTCAGCCCCTTTCCGAACTACTTTCCTTACGAAAATTACTTGCCATTATATTTGGGAATCGGTACATGCATGGATTCCTGAGAGACCGTGATTCAAAAATGAGGAATTTCTAACACCTTGATCTCGTCAAATAATTAACAGTGAGTAGTTTGATGGTTTTACAAATATATTCGTATATAAATCATGTTGTTACTGCAGCAAGTTATCAGGATCGTTAAAAGCATTACGCTGTGAAGGAATCGCTCAATAGAAGCACAAAGCATCGTAAGTGAGAGAGATTTGAAAATAAATTTCAAACAAGTTTGTTATTGTGAATAACAAAATATTCACGTCCATCCACAAATCCCATCCCAAATTAAATGGGTGAGCGTATTATTGTATACTTAATCTCCCAAATTACTCGTATTTGAGTTACCTTTACGATCAATCATTCTTGAAATCACAAACACAGCTGATTTTTTTTTTCAAACCATCATCACTGGTCGTTCAATCCTACGATTGGTTGACTGCAGCCCTCCACCCTTTCCTATTTAATGCTAGTTCCCTTACCTCCTGGTATCCCTTCTGGTCTGGAAAGGTAATAAAGAGTCAAGTTTAAGATATGAGAATATGTTCAGTTGATTACTTAGAATTTCAGTCGTATAAAAGTACTTTACTGCACCATTAACAATGCAATGTTTAATTCCCATTCCATATGGCTGCTGCAATTAAAAACATATACTTTGAAATAACCTCCTTTATGACTTGGGAGGTACCTCGCTTAAACTACTTCAACGTGTTAAATTATAAAAGAAACAACATTTACACTATTCCACAAGGTATTTCAATGCCCACGACGCGTTTCAACTCACAGAGCCATTATCAGGTACAAGAAATATTTGTTAGAGAGCACATCACATTCATACATTTTACAAGTTTGAGAAAAAAGGGGGGAGGGTGAGGAGCAGAAATAAGGTGGGGAAGTGGCGGGTGTACGGAAAAAAAACAAGGGTAGGAGTGGGATACGAGTGAATCCACTGAGAATAAAAGGAACGGGGAAGACCAGGGAAACGGGAAGGCAACAAGGGGGGAAGAGAATAATAAGGGGGTGATGGGGGAAGAAAAGCAAGCATGGTCATTAGGAAGGTCATTCTGTTTTAATATGATGAACTTTCACGATATCTCGCCTGAATCTGTTGAAAAAAAATTACTTCAACGTGGATTGGAACACGGCCCAAATCTTTCCGCAATGGGCACCCCCCCCCCCCAGCGTGGACATTACTTAGGGGATGCGGGGAGGGAAGACGAAGATGGTGGTAGCAGAGGGGTGTCGGTGTGTCCTTCCTGTCGGCCGAGACGTTATGTTTCATTAAACTCGTCCGTTTGTCCAACCATGCGAAAGATTTCTCACGAATGGGTGGTCATGATGCTGTTCCTCACGCTGGAAGATTCGGAATCTCCAGGTCGGGGAGAGGGAGGAGAGAGGGAAGGGTTTTAGGGGAGGGCGCGTAAATCAGGGATGAGGCTTTATATTGCTGCGGGGGTGGTGACTTCGGCGGGGGGGGGGGGCGTGCTGAAAAGAAGGCGAAGTGGTCCCTTTGTCAACCGGGGGCGGGATAGAGGAGGGGGGAGCGAAAGGAGGGGGTCGGCAACCTTGGCTAGAGAGAGAGAGACGAGCGAGTCATCTCATCTCCCTCGTGAATAGAGGAGCCACTTACGGGGAACACAATGGGATGTGGTTTCCCTCTTGGCGGATTCGTTTTAGCCTGTAAATTTAGAATTTGTTTAGGATCCTAAATGGATCCGTCGTCTTCCAACCGCAAGCCGTTTTTGTATTTTTTTTCTCGGCGGTGAGGATAGCGAAGCGGTTTTTTTTTGCTTTTCACCCTTCGGTCTATGTTAGAGAATCCGTATGCTTCACGGGAGATATCTCGACGAAACGAATCACACCAGTTGGAAGTCGCTGAGGTTAACTCTCATTTGCGCACATCATTCGCGCATCGGGGTAAAATGAAGATACCTGATTTAATGAATTTCCTTTATTTTTAAAAAATACCTCAAATATACCCGCCCCGGTGGCGACGGGATTAAGTCCTCGCCTGCAAACCCGAGGGTCGCGGGTCCGAGTCCCGCCTGGGTAGAATATTATCTGCCCAGGACATGGGTGTTTGTGTATGTGAAAAAGAGTCAGTTGTGAGAAATATGTAATCAAGAGCAGTTATGCTCGTTTAAGTTCAAATAAATAAATTAATTGATTAATTAAATAAAGAAGGGATACCAGGAGGTAAGGGAACTAGCATTAGATGGGAAAGGGTGGAGGGCTGCAGTCAACCAATCGTAGGATTGAACGACCAATGATGATGGTTTGAAAAAAAAAATCAGCTGTGTTTGTGATTTCAAGAATGATTGATCGTAAAAGTAACTCAAATACGAGTAATTTGGGAGATTAAGTATATGATAATACGCTCACCCATTTAATTTGGGATGGGATTTGTGGATGGACATGAATATTTGGTTATTCGCAATAACAAACTCGTATGAAATTTATTTTCAAATTTCTCTCTCTTACGATGCTTTTGTGCTTCTCTTGAGCGACTCGCTGCCTTTTACTTAATAAATTTTAATCTTCTAAGTATATTAGTTTTCACGTTTATTTCATCTACTAATAAGCTTGCGTATATTATTTAACATCTCCCTTCACGTTAATCATTACATGTTGTTCATGTAAATCTTTACTCATCTCCAGCTCAGAACTCTGGAAAACTTGCTGTTGTCGATTGAAAATGCTTCACCTCCGTCTATTTTCAAGGAGAAACTTTTTAATTCTAATTATAATGAGCATGTTTGTTTTAACCTACATTTGTATCTTATTTAACTATTTTCTGTATTTAAATAATAACCTGAGTAATTATTATTCTCATATTATATATATATATTTTTAAATTTAAAAGGTATTTATTGGTTTCTAATCAAGTTTAGCTTTTGCTTGCTGCGATTTGTTTACCGTTTTTATGTTCTTTTTTTATTAAAAGCAGAACTTTTAATGTATTTGCGGTTCTGCTCTTATGTGGAAACCTAGAGCGCAATAAACGTAATTCCTCTTCTTATTTTTTGTTGTTTTACTATTAACATGTCTATCGTAGATGCTCCACCGGTATCTTTGAGCAAACTGGCGTGATATTCTTGCAAATAAGAAGTATTCTTAAGGAGCTGTCATTGGCTTTGACTCTGAATGCATCTCTCTTACATGAGCATTTATACATGTCTTGGTATATTCAATTATATCAACAACTGCGTCACGTGTTATCAGACGCTTTTGTGTGACGACGGCCAGTGGAATGTTCAGGTTAGTTGTAAGTTGTACACGCAGCGAGATGCAATGGATTTTTTGCTCACGAAATAGTCATCTTTAAACTCCTTGCATTCACATATGTTCACGAGGTCTGCGGAAAACGTACGCGTTGGCTTTTCCGCATGAGTTTGCCGCGTCGACTGGATGAACGCATCATTCGTCCCGAGACGAGCACTTCCGTTTTCGTGACGCCTCTCCTTTTGTTTCCGAAAAATTTTCAATTAGTCCAACGTGGGTGGTCAGTCGGCCTCCCGAATTGCGTCACTCCATTCCGCGTTCATCGGCTCGTATTATATATATAAAATTCTTGTATTAATTTTTTTCGCACCAGATGCGCTTTCTCCTTCCATCCCACACCCCCCCCCGGGCCTCCTCCCTTAAAAATATATATCAAATGATCCGCGGCCCCCACCTCCTGAGAATCCAATATGGCCGACAACACCCTACTCCTCCCGCGAAACCTTCCCTCACCCCCCGCCACTCATCTTCCTTCCGTGCCCCTCTTCCAATGCCCTCCTTTCAAGGCCATCCCCTCCCCTTCCCCCATCTTCTCGTCCCCTCTCCCTCCTATCCTCCCCATCACAAAACTCCTTCACAGGTCTTCCCACGTATACAACACTCTCACCGCAACCTTCTTCCTACGCCCGCCAACTCAGCCGACCCCCCCACCCCCTTCCCTTCTCCCTCCTATTCCCCCCCCTTCCCTACTCCCTACTATTCCCCCCCCCTCCCCCCTCTCCGATTCCCCGCACTCAACCACTTCCTAACTACCCGTTCCTCCCCGACACCTGTCGGCGAACTCTCTCCTTCTTTCTTTAACCCCCACCCTCACTCCCCGCCTTGCAACGCACAACTCCGTCCCTAAACTACGCCTATCTAATTTCTCTCGCTCGCCGTATCAATCCATTCCACTCGTTAAACGTGGTTGGACCGATTTGCGTTCAACCATGCATACACGTCCTCATTGGTAATATGTCCAGACGAAAGCGAAAAATGTTGTATGCTAACGATTTGCATTCTTGGCGAACTATTGTTATCTTAACATAAAGCCTCCTGAAATGAAAAGCACAAGATGTTGTACTGTCCACTATTTCAATACATAAAACTTTACAACACGTGTTTGGCACTTTATTGGCCATCATTAGGTACAGTGTTTAAATAAAGTGTTTAAAATAAAAAAAGTTTTGTGTTCTAAAATAGTGGACAGCACAACATCTAGTACTTTTCATTTTAATTATGCAGTTCCACAATATCTCGCCAGAAACTGTTGACTTCTTGTAGCCTCCTGGTTTTGGCGTATACATATATCGAAATAATTAAAAAATAATAATTATAAATAATGTTTATAACTCCTGCTCAATTTTTCATTCGCAATGCCAAGTTGTGAGTAACTTTAGGTAGCCTTGTAGGACAAACTGCTTAAGGCTATCATCAAATGATAACATGTTTTGCTTACCCATAATCATACATATAGCTTATGTAGTGAGATCAGGACAATTACTTAACAATGTAAGTGCGTACCTTAAGAAGCTACAAATTGACATTTTATAGAATTATTTCAAACACACTTACATTTATATGTCATTGTCTTTGGTAATAAGCCAAGACTGTACATTTTTCGATAGAATTTTTACAAGATTTAGATTCAATGCATGAATGGGATAATAAATTGTACACTTTTGGTCTTACATATAAATAAAATCGTGTCTTGATTGAGAAAAAAATTTAAAAGTAAAACCCTTGCATCATTTATATTACAACGTGCATGGGCATTTCCAACGTATAAATTGATTCACATAAGTGAACTGTCATTCAATATTTTTTTTCGGCTTACCTGAAAAGAAAAAAAATTAAAAATGTGCACTTAACGACTAAAGATTCGCGCTTCGACCTCATTAAACGCCGCGCAGGAGGTAGGGGTTGAAAAAACCGGAGAATATGGATAAATTTAGTTTTTTTTGGGAATACAGCAGTGAAACATAAAAGTCTTTGATCACAAGCTAATGAAAGAGTTAAAAGGCGTCGTGTAAGGTAGTGGGGGCATTTTTTTGCAAGAAATACTCCAAGGAATGATAGGTGTTGAAGCAAGAAGGTGAGGATTCTTTGGATAAGCAGCTATGAAAATTGAAGTCTTTGACCATAAGTTAAAACTTGAGTTTAATAACGTATGGCTTAAGGTAGTGAAGATATTTTTTGCGGGGAATAATCCACCGACTGTTAGATATAGTGTCTTGGCGCAAATAGGAGGAAAAAGATTAAGAGAATGCAGCTAAGAAATATTCGCGTCTTAGATAGAAACGCGTTTTAAGACTTTTGGCGCCAGATAGCGTGGATATTTTTTACGAGAAATAATTCACTGGCAATTAAATGTCGTCACCGTTAAAGGAGGTGAATCCTGTTTCTTTTGCAGAAAATCATCCTTCCAACTAGTGAAAATTGAGTCATACTTTAGCATAAATTCCAAACGTTTTCTGTAGAGAAATTTTGGTTTACGTGCGTTAAAATGCCTGTCGCGGTACTGCGACTTTTTTATATCCCGCTTTGCTGTCGCATATAAATATGAAATATCAAAATCCTCGATCATAGAAAAGATACATCTCTCCTCATATTTTTATGAATTCTCCTAGCCAATCTTTCCCTCGCTCGCCCAATCTGTCCATTACAATTATTTCACGCCGCGCCCCAACTTGAGCTGAGATCGGAAAGAATTGGCCAAAATAATTTCCAATTTTTTTAATTTATATTTTTTCCAATTTCCAATGTTAAGGATATATAAGGATAATTTCTAATGTCAGTTTGTGGGTTATGAAATTTTATAATCATATATTATCTGAACTCTAAATTTCAAAAACTGTGTTAGCTTTACGTGCTAACGTTGGATAATTTAACGCTGCTATACTGTAATCAAAAATTGATGTAAATTATCAGCTACTACTTCTATGCGAAAGCAATAGGTACAAATTTTTTTTGTGCTATAGGGATGCATTTATCAACGAGCATTATGTTGGCAATCATTTATCAAACCATTAATATACAGTTTCTCAGGTAATTCACTGACACATATAACCAAAACTTTAGGTTATCAACCGATGAAGAGTGAGGTATCAATACCACTTTAATGATTGAAGTGTGAACTATACGTGGAAACGAAATACCTCATACTTAATTGGCATCAATTCCATATGGACTGGATAAACTTACCATGTATATTCAGACTTAGAAAACAATAATTAGACAAATATTAAAGGATCAAATTTTAACAATATTCATTGGGGTAAACTAAACATTATTCACCGATCTCTCATGAGCACTGGCAGGAATAGCACAACGGCACCCTGACTATCCTGATTCATACACAGCATGATATAATTTCTACCTTGGGAAGCCCATTTGATGATGGGAGTAATTATATTGCTAATAATTATCTGAGAAGCACTAGCAGCACAACGTCAAGGACTAACAGTAAGTGCATTAAACACATCGATTGTACGATATCAAAAACTCCACCAGCTGATCGCAGCTATTTTGAACTACCACTAAAAATTAAATTTTAATGTAGTAGAAGAGTGCAATTGATTTTAGCTCGACCCATGGAGGTTAATCCTCCCATTAAAGATGGCAAAAAGGGCCCAATAAAGCGTTCATTTTATTTTTCATGATCTGTCATTTTTCAATTTCATGATCATTCTAAAATAATTCTGTTAATTATTACAGTAATGGTAGGTAATACAATAGCTTTGTTATGTTGAAATAAAAAAATGATATGACAACTAAGATTGGCATGATATTTAGTAAGCTTTTTTTATTCGAGCATACTGTCCCAGGTCGTTCAATGGAGGTTTCTTTTTCGTAAATGAGGATTTTTCCGGGGTTTAGTACAAGTCATCGCCCTATTGGATAAAATGGGATGAAAATGTGCTTGTATGTACCAATTGTTAAGCCTCAACACGAGAAAAAATCCAGTTGGAGTCGTGTAATTCGCCTTCAGGGGGAGTAGGTAGTGCCTCCCGCGGTAGGTACCCGCGGCGGTCGTCTTCTGCCGTGGTGGCGGCGTATCTATGTCAACTTTCTTTTTTTTCATCCGCCTCATTTATTTTTTTTCCGACAATTTTTTCACTTCACATCGAACAAAGGAGTTTTCCCGACAGTTCCCTCGCTCAGATGGGTCGCTATATATATATTTTTTCCTATTCTATATGTTCGGACACAAGGGGAATGTTTCTGCATCCCCTTTCCCTCTCTCTTAAAAAGCTTAAGGGGTGCTGCTTAATCACCGTGCCCAGAACAGCGACAGGAACAGGTACGGGACGGGAACATATGAGCGAAATCATTCAAGCTGACTATTGGAAAGGCCTGTGCTGAAAGTGTTTGTAAAAAGTCGGTTGTGTTTAAGGTACAGCGAGCGTCGTCATTTACAGAGACGTGAAATGTGCGCGATGCTGCATGGGAAAAAAATCCCAGTCCTGACAGATGATTTTTTTCATTGCGAATTTTTTGCGCTCCCAAAAGTGTTTCGAACTTCTAAAAAATGTGAACAGATGTCCTAATTCCTGTTGGAAATCTTTAAATGAAAGAATTTGCTGTTTTAGTTGTTATTTCAACCCTTCACTGCATTTTATATCACATGTGATACGCTGCACACAATTCCGTTTATTGCTTATGGGCATAGTTCCTCTTCTCTACCGTATGGTGAATAATTACGATATACTCCATTGTAATACTACGCTTTTCTCGGTATTCTTATGTAGTAATTGCTGCACTTATAGACGTATTTTATCAGGAAAAAGATGTTTGGTACGTATTTGGAAATTCATGCAGTGACGTAAGTTACGTAAAATTCTAGGTTGGTCACAAATTTTGTTGGAGGAGAGGGTGAGCGATGGTTGAAGTTATTGGCACTTTCATAACCATCAATTTGTTGTTACTTATTACATTACTCTCAAGTTTTAGTTCAACTTGAATTTTAATTATTATTTTAAAATTAAAAAATTGGTATTAAGTGTTGAAAAAAAGTCAATTGTATGAAAGGGACAATTGGATGTCCAAAGGAAGTAAATTACAAAATGTCGTGAGAGTTAAAATTCATCAAGTTCTGATTTTAATTCTAAACGATTTTCTTTTTATTTACAGGTTAGTTGGCCCATCTTTCCGAAAGGTGTTCGATAAAAGGTGAAGTCATCGGCGTCATCAAGGACTGGTTGGCAAAGGTAATGAAATAAAAGAGAGAAAATCTCCAAAAGCCGTAAACAATTGGCACCCTTCGTCAACAAACACCAAATTTACTGTGCTGGTATACTGGGAAAACCACAGCAGCGACCGACCACAGCCTCCCAACTAAGAATAACCCCCTGTGATGGTTTAAGGGAATGTTACTTCCTCGCCAGGGATCAAACACAGACGGACACACCCAACCCAAATAGGATCCTTTGCAAGGGCTAATGGGACCCCGCTAAGGATGTTTGGGTCATAACCTGGGATCCTTCACAGGGCTAATGAGACCCCGCTAAGGATGCCCGGTTATTTACGCAAGCACACTCACAAGCACACAAAATCACTCACTCACACACACAAATGGGCCCAACTTCTGGGAGAATCAGCTCAAAAAAAGAGCGTGGTCAAATCAACACAAAAGGACGAGGGTGGGGGCCGAATACGCGTATTTCGGCTACAAAGTAGCCCTCTTCAGCGAACCGAAGGTAACACGTCACTTCAACGCAGGGTTGAAGTGAGGAAGGGACAAAGGTAATGTTTTATATTTTGAGAACGATTGAAGAAGGATGGAGAGAAATCAGATTTCGGCTTTATCCAACTCATAATTAACTGAAAACAACACGGGGTCCTTTGTTTGACACATGACGTGAACGCTCCGTTCCAAATGGAGTAACGTACTTGAAGTCCCACCCGAATAAGTTGGGATAGAGACTGAAAACTCCAATCTTAACTCGTAAAAACTACAAAGGCTGAAAGGAAAGGACTAATTTGTCGCCCTAGCTATTTGGCGATTTGCTTCCTCTGTATTACTTACACTATTATCAACGGCTTAAAATTATAATGATAGCACCAAACTGTGATTCCACGTGTGTGTGTTTGGACCGACCCGGGTTTCGACGTTCAACTTCATCTCCAGGTAAAGACTCTACAACATCCATCAATATATGTATATGCACAACCCAGCTGAGGGCCCTGTCCTCTTCCACCCTTTCCTCCTTAACACCTTACCTTTGATCCTCCCCCAAACATACCTCCACCCTCCATCCTCACCCCTCCCGCACCCCCGCCCCAACCTGAGCTGTGTATATATGTACTGATGGATGCTGTAGAGTCTTTACCTGAAGATGACGTTGAACGTTCAATGTCCTGTTTAGTCAGAGGGTTTTATAAACAGTTCCTACGGAACTTTCCACGACGAATTGTACACTCCAACTGCACTGAATTTCGAACAGATTTTTTACAAATTTTGCACAAGCTCATATTCGTAACACACCTTCACTAATATAACATAACCTTGAGTTGGGTTGAGGAAACAGGAATATATTGAATTTAATTAATTTGTAAATATAGAGACCAAAATTATCCGGTTGTACGATTCTTGTCTTTGTATATCTCCCCGATTCCATTGTTGCTTGGTAATTGGAGAGAAATCAGGCTTTCCACGATTCCATCCCCGACTCAACTCCCCGATTTAACTAAATATATTATGTTGTAAGCATTTTATTTCGGAGTAATAAAACATAGTTATTATTATTATTAACGTCGAAACCCGGGTCTGATAAAAGATATGTGGAATCACAAAGTTACGAGTTATCATTATAATGTCACGCCAAGTTTTTTTTTTTCTTTTTCAATTTGCCTTTATTGCATTTTTTTTAAATCATGACCTTCTAAGCCACATGGCTTGTCAGAAGGTTCCATAGTATTCATACCAGCGGCATGTTACATAGTGGAAAATAATATTAACATACATAAAACAGAACTCAAAACACATCTCATTGGAGACGAAAAAAAAACTTAAAAAACCTGTAACATGAATACATTTGCCATAGTATAACATAATATTGCAATGATATAAGTAAAAAAAATTCACAAATTATCACAGAAATGTAACATATTCATAAATATAGTGCTTAGTTTTAAGGGATTACAGATTCAATATATCGTTAATTAACCACTCCTTGATACTTTTTTAAATTAACTTTTTATTAATTATAAAAATTAATTTTTTAAGTTACGTCTGAAACTACCAATTTTATCAAGTGGCTTAAAATTAGTTGCGTTTTTCCGTTTCCTAATCGTTAATACCTAAAGAATTATTATTTCTATTCATATACCAAACCTAGCCTTGCGACAAGCAGACGCGCTTGTGTATTCAAGTTTACCGAAGCGATTCCGTGTGGCGAAAAGCGAGGACGATGAGCGTAAACAAATGTGTGGGATGAACTTAGACGTGGAAACCTGTCGAGGGACGTGTTTTCCACCTGTGTTTATGTACCGGAGTTCATTTCCACGTTGATGAATTATCTTGCGAGCCTGACGGTTCCACTCGTAGCCTTGTCCGGCGATATAAACTGGTAGGTATACCCACTCCAGCCCACGCGCTGGTTAAGAAAACCATCCGTTGAGGCGAGTGAATGCCGGGGATTGAACGAGTCGATTTTTTTCGAGTGTAAGCCCCTATTCACATCGTGTAAGGAATGCAGTAAATGATCAAGTTTAGCTGTGCATTTACCTGTCATCGGCCATTATCTTCTAGTTTCGCGTGGTTTATATGCATAAAGTTCTTGATGATTACAGTTCATGGAAGTACCTACAACCTATGCGAGGGCCGTGGCTTAATGCTAGTAAATATTACGTGTCTGACAAAGGCCTCCGGAGTTTTCTCTGGTATTTATCCCACGGGCGATGGCAGATTTCACTTTTCCGACTCTCGTCGAGGCGGCAGGAAAACAAAACGGAAATGAGAAATGGGCTGGACAAATTATGGAGCAAATCTGGATTCTCGGCTATGATTGGCCCAGCGGAGGATGATTATGTTTTATTTCCCGAGAGAGTCCTCTTGCGAAAGACAGGACTTTCGTAAGGTGATAGCTCCATCCTTTGCGGTGCTAATTAATTGCTTTCCAGCGTGGCACTCCGACAATGTTAAAATGTTTGAAATATTTGTGGGCTACTGATATTTCGTTTTCAGGCGTCAATCAGATTTACTCTTTGACGGCAAAACGATTAAATCTTACGCGGAGCGGAGGCTGGTCTTACACAAATTTATGATATCCAACAGTTGGGAATTTCCATGGAGCAAATATTCACCAGTCTTCTTTTACGAAGTGCCATGCGTGAACTATTCACGGCTTTTGGGAATGCGGATTTGAAACATCTTGGACTTGATCTAGAAAGCAGAGTCTTAATAAATTTGACTGTATCAGACTGTACTTGGTGGAAATTCCCTACAGTCATGCTTAAGAATAAATACTTGGTAATATCCCACAGATTTATTTTCTGGCACGACGCGTTTCACCACAATGTGGCATAATCAGCATGAATACAGTGTTTATCATCCCACATCTTACTGTCTGATTCGGAATATTTCAAAAGTTGCGGCTTCTTCTCTCAATTTTTGTTTTCATTAGTCTATAATAATGCTTCTTTCACTGTGTGCGTATGACCTCTTCGACAGAGAATTTTCTTATAGACGATATGACCGTATTTCATGCTCCATAAGCACTTCCAGTGACTAGGGAGACCCGTTCAAAGTGAAATTTCAGTTTATTGAATTTCTCTGACTCCAATTGAAGCGAAGGATACACCTAGGTACTTTCACCGCATTATATATTGAAATCCATCGATTCTTAGGAGGCGAAACAAATGGAATCAAGTGAAAATTATAATTTATTTCACACATGTACCTACCTGCTGTCGAAACCCAGGTGTTTGTGAATTGGATTTCATACTTTTGGGCTTGGACTACATAAACTATGATGATCTAATTGAAATGTTTGGATTGGAAAGTTTAAAGAATAGAAGATCAAAAAAACGATATGCTCTATCTGTTTGATTCAATCAATACTGGTGAAAATAGTAGCTTAGTTAGTAAAATAAACTTCTCAGTACCAACCAAATATTTATGTAAGGTCAAAAAGAGCATTAAAATTGAATAATTTATGACAAACTATAAAGTAAATTCAACATTATACAGAATGTGCCAAGCATACAATAAGCTCTGTAGTTAACTCGAACGTTTTTAAAAAAGAATTCAATTATGTACCCAACTGAAGAAAATTATTGCGAAAAAATGGTTATGTAAACGATTCTCCCAACTTTTTACATATAGGTATATATGAATTTGTTATCATTGATTATATATTATATGTGAAAATATTTGCCCTGTAATTCTGTTGGGCGAATTTAAAGCATAAAAAATAAATAAAAAAGAATCGGATATTTGGGGAGGCGACCGACGGCTAAGGTCATTTGCGCCATAGGGGATAGGTGAGGGAAGAAGGGTGGATAGAAACCCGGCGTCGGCATTAGCCTTCTCTTAACGAAAGGCGCCAAGGGGACCATGGCTTAACGTCCCATCCGACAGACGGAGTACTCCACTTGGAGTGCCCTCCACAAGACACTCAAGTAGGGATCGGGTTTCTCTGAAAAACATCCGCCTCTGCAGGGATTTGAACCCTGGCCGCCCATGTGGTAGGCGAGTACTCTAGCCACCATACCAACCCAATCCCCATAAATAAAAAATAGAACGAAGCAGGGGTGAATGAAGACAACTAGAATTTGTTAATTCTACAGTCTGGATGCTATACATTTCAATCCTTTCTATTGCCTTCCGCGCTTGAAAACCCACCGATGCTGAAACCTCGAAGTGATCTCAAAACCGCAAGACCGAGAGAGCGCTTTGATTTCCATATCCGGCGTCGAGCGAGTTGTTAGTTCCACCGGCTGAGCGAAGCATATCGGGCGATTCCGCGAAAAACATCTCCGGGGCCGTAAACTTAGTTTCCAATCACGATTTCCTCGGTTTCCCTACAGTCCTCCCCCACGCTCCCCATGTCCACCCACACTGTTTACCTCTGAAAATCACATTCCCTTTCGAGACATTACAACACGGTCATAACACGCGTTATTTTCCCTCCTCATCTCTTTCTTCCTCATCCCCTCCGAATCATAAGTGAGCTAACAGTCTCTCGAATTACCCACACGTTTCCGCGCAATGTCGAAACGAGCATTCCTAAGTCATGAACGCCGAGGATCTTCTCGTCTCGATGACTTCTTCTCCTCTCCCCTGAATATCTCTCCACCAACGGTGACTTGCAAGGATTGGGTTTCCTAAGTTTGGCGACCGGATTAGTGACTGTTAGTCACCGATGTATTGCTAGTAGTTTCTTTTCTTAGGTGATTCAGTCTCAACACATCATTTATCGTTGCTTGTCAATTTCAAGAAATAACTGTACTGAATCATATGACTTAATTTTTGATTCTCATTTTCTCACATAGTTCTGGTCGAGGTAGTTTGAGCGAGATGGTTCCCTAGTAGTAATGGAGACCATATTTGAATAATACGCTTTAATTTCAGCTGCTGTAGGAAGCATGAATTAAATATTTCATTAAGAATGGCAAAATAATATACGTTTATATGAGTGAAATTCAAAGTAATTAAATAAAAAAATCTCTAAAGTCTTTAACTTGACTCATTTTTTCACGCGGTTCGTTTATAACTCCTTCACAATGGAAGTTTTTTTGGGATACTGAAAAAATCAATGCGGTGACTATAAAATTTGTTTTCAAAATTATTTGAGAAGATATACAAACTGCTCGCTGTTAATTTTTTTACAAGATCTAGGTTTTAGAAATTCCTCATTTTTAAATAAGGTATGTTTGGAGTGCATAAACGTTCCAATGTAAAATGGCTGGTATATTTCGTCAATAATTCCGGAAAGTATTCCGACAAGGAGTTTATATTCCAATTTCTTTGGAAGGTGAAATATTTTCTTTAAAATTTGAATAAATGTATTTATTTCTAGGTGAAATGAAAAATCGTTCTAACTACCTTAATTCTTGTTGGAGAACCTCAATTTGGCCCATGCCTATTGACATCAATTATGTAAATCGGATTTGTATTGTTTTAGTTGAGACCCTTGAACAATCAATACTTAATCAATAATCAATACTCCGTTGGTATTCCAATACTGTATTCATTTATCCACCATTATATTGATGGAACATCTTGTTCCTCAGACATCACCAATGTCGCAATAGAGGTCCTCTAAACGCCTCTATTCATCCGAAATTTAGTCTTGTTTGCACTGTAAAACCATTGAGATTTTATTGTCGGATGGCGATATCAAAAAAAAGAATGAGGAATCCACGAGCGTTCCGTGTGATAAAGACTCTCCAATTTCTACAGTTAACATTTAATTTTGCGGAGCTAACCGTAAAACCGTGGAGAATTTCTATCATAAGGCGATATTAAAAAAAGAATGAAGTAACCACGAGCGTTCCTTGCGATGAAAGATCTCCAAGTTCTACAGTAAATATTTTTATTACGCGGAGCATGCTTCCTATGCTTTTTTTTGCGACCAAGAAAATTCTCAAAACTGTAAAATGAAATTGTATCATTATTCCAATATTTTTCCCATTTTCCCCACTAAAGTTGCTCGAGGTGAAAGGTAGCGAGTTATCAACAAACACTGATGTGATGTGCGGAAACTCTACTATCATTTTGCTCCTAAGCTATCATTCTCAGCCTCGCTTGTAATATTCTAACCTTGGTCGACACGAGGTGCCGCCTCTTACAGTATTATCTTCAGGAGTCACCTTTATATTCTGTCGTCATCCTTTGACTTCTTAATTAACATACCGAAGACTAAGAGTAAGAACAAAAAAAGAGGGAAGCGACCGTGCTCCCTTGTGTTTTTGATCCTCCCATTCCCTTTCATCGCCACTCCCTTCCGAGATGAATCACGCTGACCCCGAATTGTGCCGCAACGTCGTCTCAATGACGAGGATGGCGAGATATCTGGGGGATTCTTCGACGTCACCTTCTGTGGGTTGGAGGACGTTCGCGAGAATCCACGTCTGCGACAAAAGGTGACGACAGGAGAGAAGGGATCGATTCACCTGTGGATTTTAGCGGCATCCTCGCGGTCACAATCTCTTGCAAAATATTTCAATTGCATGGTCCTTTTTTTGAGCTCCAGCTCGGGCCCGGCCATTGTTTGCGTCGAAGGGGGAGGTGACAAATATTGAGATGAAGTATCCTGGGGATAATCTTTATGCGATATTATTTTCTGTGTACGAAGTTTAAATTTTCCATAACCAGATCATAAACTCGTCATTTTTCTCTCGACGATTTTTTTTTACTATTTTAGTAGTTAAAAAATAATATGTAGTTGGCGTAATCGTCTTCACCTAGTGCTAGTATAATTACAGACATCCTCTTAAATTCATTAAATCGATCATAAGTGGAATTAGTTAGTTATATAGTTTTTGATAAATAGTTATATTTCTTTCTTCTTCTGCCTTTCACATTGCGTCAAGTAAAAGTGCCACTCTTAGGTTGTAATTGTAGTGATACATTAGATATGTAAGAAATGTTTTGTGCTCGGTCCAAGGTAATTTCTTTTTCAATCCATGCCAAAGTAATACTGGGAATTTATCCCAATATTTTGGTTAAATAAATGTTTTCATAATTTATTCCTTTCCATTCGGCGGCAACTTCTTGGAATGGATGGTAATTATATTTTTGTTTAAGGAATATCGCAGCTTTTTTGTCTATAAAGGTTGATTTTTTCGGGTAATCCTGCGTTTTGTTCATTTTTTTAAACTCAAAATTTCGCTCCTCGTACTGGAAGCGTCACCGAGGAAATGAGTGTTCACCAGCTTCGTTTGGGCCTTATATAGAGAAGCATCGATGTCCGTGGCACCATTGTTGGGCCGATTTGAATCTTGTGCGGGAGACGTTAGCCGTAGGGCTTTGGCAGGAGCCAGGAACCAAACCCGGCTCAGGATATATCCATCCTCCCTATTGAAGATTTTTTGGCCTTTTGGTTATTTATATGGCCTCACGTATTTAGCGCGGATGGTATTCTTGCGTCTTGGCCTAGACTCGTGTTTGGTCGAATATTATCTCATTAAAAAATGAACAAAACGCAGTATTGCCCGAAAAAATCATCCTTCATCGAGGGTACGGATACTTCTATTTTTATAATTGTTACGTCACTCCCGCCATTCATTTCCTCAATATACTATGTCGACTTCTTTTTGCGATTTCCAAGATGCGTGTCCGGGCTCAGAATAGCGCTTAGAAAACGGGACCGTTTTTAGGGAGATCTCTTCGAATTATTTTGCCCCATATTATGTCTGCCCCTGCGTTCTACTCTCCAGCGAACAGATGCTATCGGGTTACTCCTCTAAAACGTCGCGCTGCCTCCGCGTATTTTCTACTTTAAGCTAAACATTTTGACCCGCAGCTCTCGAAAAAAAAAGCCTCCGCCTCGCGTGCACTCCGAAAATTCACTCGGCGATAATCATCGCGAAATCTCCAGAAACGATACGTGAGAGTCCCGCCTTCCTCTCGCGAATACTCTCTCGAGAGAGAATACGACGTTGTTTCTGAAAGTTTAGATCTCAATGTTGGCCTGTATATTGTTTATGACGTGTTTTTGTTTTGCCAAAAAAACAAAAGCGAACCCTCACATAGAGAAGCAAACACACACACAGCCCCTATTGCATGTGAATCTTTTTCGACTCTATCGTTTTCTTGGTTAGACTTTTGAGATGCCATGTATGCTGATAAAAAAAAATATTAGAAGCCAAAAGGATGTCATCGTATTAGCAATCGTTTGAGCTGGTATGTTCCGTGTTCATTTGATAAAAGTGAGAAAAAGGTGCTCTCAGCTTCATTAAACATCTGACTTTTGGTGCTAGTGCGTTATTTGCACGGTGAATAAGCCTACATGGACAGATTTTATTGTCATTTTTCATTTTTTATCCAATTTTTCCGCATTTCATTCATCTAGATAGGAGTGATATTTCTAATCTGTGCTCTCAGATTCATTAAACATCCGATTTTTGGTGCTGGCGAGTGATTTACGCAGTGATACAGCCTACATGAACCAATTATATTGTCGCTATTAATTTTTTACTCAATTTTTCCGCATTTCATTCATCTGGAAACATGCGAGTAAAACTGTCGTGGCGTACAGCTGTCGTGTTGTATTCACCTAGCAATTTTTTTTTAAATCCCAACCTAAGAGATTTGAATTTTTCCTTAAAAAATGGAGGCTCCATATTGTGCGTATCCATATTGTGCCACCCTCCATGCATAACATTTTGCTAGCCTCTTCCTCAGTTCTTTATTCATCGGGCCACAGGGTAACTTCCCTTTCCTTTGAAATTCTTCTTTTGCCATTTCTGCTATTCTTCTTATCTCCATTGAGCAATATATATCTTTAGTTATCATACTACCAAGATAATTAAAACTCTTCACTTGGCCAATCCCTTCTTCTTCAAGTTCGACCTTAATTTTCTCGTCTTTCACTCCAATAACCATTCACTTCGTTTTCTTCTTGTTCGGCCAATACGGAGCGTGAATAAATGGACACTGGAATAAACGAGAGTCAACTATATTTTGGCAACGTCAGCGATAAAAAGAAGTATTCTACCGGTCAAGGTAGGTTTTACAGAATGTCAAAGAATCTCCTTCGAGTTTTTTACACTTTCAGGGACCTGTCTTGCTCTAATATATCAATTTTCGCCTCAGAGTACGATCTACCCTTCTTCATCCTATCCATGAAACCTATTCTCTTTCTTCCTCTTCTATCCCTGCCCAACACCCCTCCCTCTATCATATTCTTGAGCAAAACCCTCGCCCCTTATTACATCCTCCAGCCTCCTACCCTTCCGATCTCGAATTTCATTAAGAAGTTTAACGCAGACGATGGCTTCGGGTATTTCTGTCTTCTATTCGTCTGTTACGTCCAGCGTACGTTGAGTGAGGTTGTAATCGGTATGTTGCTTGCTGAAAGAAATCCTCCGGCTCGGGGCCCTTGTGGATCTCTTTCGCCTCTGCTCAGGGGGAGACGCTGGGAAGAAATTTCCCATATCTCCGTCGTTTTCTCTTCCCTGGGGGCGGCTGTGTTCGTCGTCACGGCGAAAAACAATCCCCTCATGGCGGGGGATTCACACGATTTGTCTCCCCCCTCTCTCTCTCTCGAAGAGGTCGGGAGCGCTCGCGTACACGGACTTTACTTCCCTCTACTAGGCATGCAATGAGTAAATTATAATTAGCCCCGTGCGCAGAGCAATACACAGAGAGATAGATAAGGCCGTAAAAAGAGTGGTTGGGTTTCCTTTTTACGACCGTGAGGTTTACGTATGTACAAAAGGTGGAAGGGGAGGAAGCGGTAAGTTTAAAAGTGTGTGTGTGTGTGTGTGTGTGTGTGTGTGCAATATGATGTAATGACTCCCGGTCCGTTCGGTGCGAAGAACAATTACCCAGAGTGCATCCCATTCCGTACGGCGCGCGGTCGGAGATTTTGTGATTATTTTAACCGTTGTGGAATATTTTTCCTCTCTGTGTGCAAGTTAAGCGTCGGCACTCGTGGTCGCACTCTCGAGACGAGTAAAGCTGATATTGTAAGCGGTTCAGTCATTCATTTGGTGTTGGCACATTGTTATAAAACATAGGCGGCACAGCGTTCAATAAACCAGTTTTCTATACACCAATATATTTAAAAATTACAATTCGACCGGTTTCGGCCTATTCTTAATTCTTTATACAGGGTGTCCCATAAATGTCACGCCACAGTGACAATGGAGCTAGGGCAGCCTAAGAGGAACCGAACCAGCCTAATATGATCTCAGTAAAAGTTTCACGGTTTTCGAGATATTGCCAAATTAAAGCTTTTTCAACAATTTCACTTTTTTTACATTTCTAGTCCCAGAATTCACTTGAATAGCTCTCAATTTGGCTCTCTGATGGGGCTACTGCCACAAATTAACAAACAAAGTACTCTATCCATCCCATTTTTTGAAAGCCGATCAAGTTAGACAGGTATAGCGGCTTTCGCGTTTCTTTTGTTTGTTCGGACCCCATGACCCCCCTCCCTATCGGGGCTCTGTTCCAGGCAGAAGTCGGCACATGAGTCACAGTTGGAAGATTAAAAGAGCGGTCCTAATGAGAACGTTAAATTATCCGATTGAATTCTGGGACTAGAAATGTAAAAAAAGTGAAATTTTGGAAAAATCTCTAATTTGGCAATATCTCGAAAACCGTGCAACTTTTACTGAGGTCATATTAGGCTGGTTCGGTTCCCCTTAGGCTGCCCTAGCTCCAGTGTCACTGTAGCGTGACATTTATGGGACACCCTGTATGTTGGTGGAAAAAAACTAAGTGGTTTCATTTTAAAGATGAACAACTTCCACAAAGTGAACTCGCCGACCATTGATTTTAAACCAGGTTTTGTTAAGCGTGTATCACTCCTCGAAGTAGCATCGCTCCTTTACTTTTTCATCCAAGAAAGGTCCTCGGATGAAAAAGTAAAAGAGAGATGCTTCTTCGCTCTGGTCAGGCCTCACCTGGAATACACTGCGAGCATTTGGGACCCTGGTAATAAGGATTTATCCAAATAAATCAATAAAATTTAAAGAAAAGGTGCAAGCTTCGTTAGAAATTGCTATGAGCGAACATATAGCGTCTCACAGCTTTTAGAGGGATTAAGTTGGGAGCCCTTGGAGATTCGAAGACTGCGCGATAGACTTAGGTTGCTTGAGAAATTTAGAGTTAGATAAAAATAGAAGAACACGTTGGGACGAAGTATCGAATAAAAAAAAAGGATCCTTATTTTGATAAAATCCTTATCGCTAACCACATAAAACTTTTCCTTGCATATTTACCCAGGTTTTCCGTCATGATTTTTTTTATTAAATAATACCATTTGCTAACGCAGTTCTTCGCCTATTCTCTTTGTTATTACATCCTGATGTTCCCCGAGTAGTATAAAGATGGCGATTACTATTAGTTATTGTGAGCTACAAAATAAATACTGAGTAATATTTTACACCCTCGATAATAATGAGATTTTTGTCGAGAGAATTGATTTAAAAGGTGATTTTAATTTTAAATGAACTTTTGCTCTGAGCGAAGTGTGCAACATTGTTGAAATAATTTTTTCATTAAAGGGGCTGGATTTCTCTGGTCAAATGTCAAGAAAAATTGTCATCTCGATGCAAATTTGCCATAGTCAATGTTACCCTTCCTCTTAACCATGTAGTAAGCGAGGTAATGAAAGGCACAGGATCGTAAAGAGCCAACGTTAGTTAGCTCGTCTATGTGTTTTTTTCTATTTTCGGATTTAATCGTACCCAACGAAGAGTTATCGCAAAAACATCCGCATCACAGAACGCCACTTAAATGCTTGGAAAAAAAAGAAAAACAATTTCCGTAAACGACTCTTCCAATCCACCGCGGGGAGTGCCATATTTCCATTGTATCAGACGTCTTGGGGTCATTTTGCGTCATAACTTAAGCCCCGATTCGAACCACCGCCCACGCTCGAGGCGGGACAGAAGACCTTCAGAGCAAGCGGCGCTAGTCCACTCAATAGACTAGCGAGTGGCTTCCGCACCGGGTGGGCACACTTATGCCCCATTTTAAATCATATCGAGAACCACCCTCAAGCTAGCGTGAATAATGCTTTTATATGTGAGCAATGCCTAGGGTGACGTATTTATGTTCAACTTTCAGTTGAATCTGCGCGTCGGCTCATTGAAAAATGCCGAAACACTGCAGGATATCGACCTCGACGTTTTGGCGGAGCCGGGAACAATTTCCCTTTCGGGGATTCCTATCGGATTGCTCATATCCGTCGATAAAAATGTATATTTTACCGTGGTATCGACCCTGAAATTAGTTTGTTCGGTGATGACGGTGGCTTTTTTTATTCTTTCTGGTTCCTTGAACCTTTCAAGGGGCTGAAGGTCTAGCTGTGAGGCCTCCGACCTTTCAAAATTCACGCATAATTGGGGTGGGGGAGCGGTAGGCTGCATTTAAATGCGTTGTGTCGCTTGACAGCTAGAAATGTCTCACGTAGGATTCTGTCAAAGGCTTCACCTGGGTTTGAACCCAGAAGTAGTTAGTCGATGTTCCACTCGTTAGGCTGTCTAGCCGCTTAGAAGAAACATTCCAACTCGTAAATTACATTACATATTCAGGCGTAACTTTCTCGAATGTCGTAACGTAAATCTTCACGGTGAGCAATATTCTTTGTCCTTTTCCTCGCCATGATTATTACATCAATCGATTTCGATAGAATGTAGGCGTTGTCAGTTCTAATTAGTGATACTTACTTGCAATTATTAAACATATCCTGTAGCATTGTCCTATTTTTTTGCCATGGTCCCTATGTTTACGTTCGATTTTTATACAGCTTTTTTGTTATTTCACATGGTGTTTGTCATTTAGTAGCTTGGGTCATGCGTTAACGAAAATATTCTCCATGCTCATTTTGCATCTATGAGTGCGTAGGAATGGGAAAAGTCACATAATATGTATGGTCCGGGATTATTTCCGTTGGATAAACTTGTTCATTTCGTCTTTCTGTTCTGATTTTCCAAGAATATGACATACTAGCTGACCCGTGCGAATATTTCGCACAGTATGCAGCTTCTTCCTGTTTCTTCCTTCTTTCTTCCTGTTCTGCTACCTGTTTCTTCCCATGGACAATTATATGTTATTTATGTTTGTGTTAGAGATACATAACGTAAACGGTCACACTGATTGCATGTAGAATATAAACAATCTAACTAAACGATGTGTTAATATATGGCGCCTCCTACAGCAGTCTCTTAAGAACGTAACCATAGCCAATATATTAGTTGATTATATTGTCAACAGATGGAACTGTATCGTTTTTTTTACAAAATCTTTAATTTTAGATTTTTTGACAAAAACTTTAATTTTAAACCATTTGTCTATTTTTCGTCAATAGCGGTGAGGCGGCGGCTTTAAAACGATGTTTGGATCATTAATTTTGATGAAGAATTATGGGAGTTATGGCGTTGCGACAAAAAAACACCTTTGAGAAATAATATATGAGATTTGTCAAATCCAGAAGTCATCCAAATCTTATCCAGTTATGTCTCACTGGGCACTGGATATTAAAACTACAACTGTTACCCCGACCTAATCATTAAAACTATTGAAAATCTTATGTCCTTATTCATCAAAGCATACCTTGTTACCTTCATTCCATTTAAAGGACCTTCTATCCTTATCTTTCCTCAATAAAGACTCACGTACTTTCACGACCTGGAGCATTATATCGGCTCTCTATTCCTGCGTCTTGTATGTACCTATTCTGCCTCCATTGAATGCATTCTAAAGCGGTCTTTCTTTCCAAATTGTGTCTAGCACCTCATCGTTCATCTCGTCTTTTCTATCCTAAAACCAGACTCGTGCCCTACTCTTAAGTCCCACACCCTTTTGTGATGAACGCTGCTAACTACTCTCCCAGTATTAACTCCTGTTCAAAGTAGACAGATTGCTTCGTCGTAAACAGATTCTCGATGCCAATGAAAAACTCTGCGAATAGTTTACCCACCATACTTGTAAAGTGACCCCATGGATGAATAGACCTCCGGTTTCCTCATGTTAGCTGCTTGTCACGCTGTTCCATCGCCCATTGTCGCCGTAAGTGATGCCGGCGACCCATAGGGACGCCTTTCAAGAGTCATTCGCACCTCCCTGCAATCGACTCCCTTGTGCATATATGAAAGGTGAGTTGATGACTGCGGTAATTACGCGCATTTTCCCCCTTTGGGGTGAGGACCTCATTGTCATGACGAACGAGAATATTTCCCTCGGCGGCGTTCATTGAAGGACGAGGCAAGTCGGTGTGGTCGGCAGAGGTGGGGATTTTCTTTTGTCTCGTTTACATTACGGTTTAAGGTTGTGTGAGCGAAGTATCATTTTACTCATAAATCAATGGATTTGGTCTCATTTTTAAGAAAAACATCTCATCCTTCTAATGATACCAAAAATTCAACCCTTTGCCACATTACTTTTGCAGATATTTGCTAAGAAATACTAGCCTTTTGACATGGAAAATGGTACGTGTATGCACTCCAGAGAGATATTATTTATAATATCTCTATTTATTGTCGGCCCCAGTGGCGGCGGGGTAAAGTCCTCGCCTGCTGACCCGAGAGTCGCGGGTTCGAGTCCCGCCTGGGTGGAATATTATCTACCTAGGACTTGGGTGTCTGTGTCTCGTCCGTTGTTACTGTTGTTCACCCGACGTAAAATGGCCTAATGTGCTGTATTCGGGGCAGTGAAAATAAATAAATAAAATAAAATGAGGAATTTATGACACTTAGATGTCTTTAAAAAACTAACAGCGTGAAATTTGTATGTTTTTCAACTGTATTTGAAAATTAATCATATTGTCACCGCAGTAGGTTCTTGGGTATCACAAAAAACCTTCCGTGTTGAAGGAGTTTCAAACGCACCGCGCGAAAAAAATGAGTCAAGTTAAAGACTTATTTAGATATTTTCATTTAATTACTTACAATTTCTGTCATATAAAACTATATTATTGCACCATTAATAATGCAGTATTTAATTGATATCTCTTACAGCTGGTGAAATTAAATCGTATAATTCGAATATGGTCTCTATTATGACTAGAGAACTATCTCGCGCGGACAACCTTATGGCCGTCCCCACACAACTCTTCGGACGAACGCCGCGCACGCTGTTGGAAATTGACTCTAGGAGAAAACTTCCATACCACTCGTGGCTAGGAAAATAACATTCGTCCGCGGAGGACCCAGATTCAAGTAGGCATCGCTTTCCTTCCCCTCATTATGTATACGCGAGTGGGTCATAAGAGACGGCGATATTTTTCCAATTAAAATTCCTTCGGATACAATAACAAACCCTCCGGTCCGAGAGTCGGCTTATCAAGATTGTTTTTCCCCGGCAGAGGAATCATTGGATCTCTCTTAACCTCGCCGCCAACCGGCTCACCACTGGTGGCCCACTCGTGGTGAAATTCGCGGGGGACAGGGTCTTCCTTGCTTCTCCGAAAAAGCTCTTTCCTTTGCCTCTCCTTAATTGCTTAAAGCAGCCAATGTCGTCTCCGACTTCCTCGTGTATAGGAATGGATTGTTTATTTTGACTCGTGATAGAATGCGCGAGATGAATTTCACTTGCCATCATTCACAGTACGTTTCTTTTTCCGCATAGTTGCTTTCCGTTCTTCTTCTTTTAGTTACAATCCTATGTTTGGTTTGCAGCAGCAATTCTCCTCCATTCTTCTCTGTCCTGGGCCAATTCCTTCATCAGGTGGCATGAGGTACATCCCAGCTCTTCCAGAATCTGTCCATTGTATCCCAGTCTAGGCCTGTCCCTATGGTTCCTCCCTTCCACTGTGCCCTCCACTACGTTAGCGATATACCCTGCATGTCGGATAATATGGCCGATCCATGTTGATTTTCTTCTTTTTATTGTCTCGAGCAAACATGGTGCCTTCCCTATCATTGTTATCACTTCAATGTTCACCCACTGAGCCTTCAGCATTCTACGGATTTCCGTTAATCCGATGGAAATGTGGTACTTTAAGCGTATAAAATAGCTATTAAAGTATTTAGCAGCTTTTTCGTGTTATCAATCGTAAAGTGGTCACTGTGCACGAAAGAAGATAAGCTAATGGTGATAGGCAGAAACCCCAGAAACACTCGACTAAGTTCACCTGACAATATTTGAGGTTTAATTTTCGATGGTTTTGAATAGAAACCGCGTATGTATGTGTCTTATACATAGTTGACATGGATTCCGAATCCTCGTAGAAAAAGAAGGTTTTTCCAATCTTCAGGGTTGGCTAGTATACCGAGGATGAGGAATAAAAGCTCGAAGTTTTGCATCTTTGTAAAAATAGATTAACAAGCCTCCTTTTGATATATCCACACATATTTCTCGATGAAAAACGTATGTTACTGCGATGAAAACAATTTTTATAGCAGCTTATAAATAAATAAATAATTTTTTACATGCCTTGGACACGACTAATATTTAGCTATCGCTGTAAAGTCGTTTCACTTGATAAGTGTAATTTGCATATCCGTGACAGCGATTAATCCTTAGTGTTTAGTGAACACGGGGAAGTTCTCCGTAAAAAAGATTTGGTTCGGTAAAAGCTTATGTAGTACTTTCCAAACTGCCAGAAAAAAATTGTGAAACCTTGCTTCACGGAAAGTCATAAACGCGATCAAGCGTAGTGTGATAAAATGAGAAGTCCTGCCACTGATGTGTCGAAATGTTTCACAGAAGCGTTTACCATGATCGCCTAGCATGTATGCCCACTTCCAACTGCCTGCCTGAGGACTCCTTCCAACTGCAATCTTTTCGTTCAAACAGGAGGAGTCTTCTTCATAATCAAAAAGGTAACTTTTCTTATTCCACCCGTAATTTCTCCAACTCACCCAGGTTTCGGCATAACGCGCCATTTTCAAGGTACGTGCTTTTGGGTGGTCCGCTCTGATATATTGCTAAGGAATAAGGTGAATGAAAAAAGAGAATGACGCTCACTCATTGTATTGGTGAAAATGTCACAATATGCCGAAACCCGGGTAGGTCGGAGAAATAGAAGGTGGAATCATTCGTAACTACCTCTTTCACTGTGAAGAGTTCAACCGATTTTCTCAGAGTAACGCCGGAGTTAGTGTTTCACATCTACATCTACATACTACCTTGCGAGCCGCCGCATTGGCGTGCGGCAGGAGGTGTTAGGACACCAGCAGTGTAAAGATGTAAGGGATAAGGTTTTGGGAGTTGAAATGGTGACGTGTATTAGGGGAGTGTATTTAGTGAAGCTAAGTTTTTATTGTGGTCACTTATTGTGCGCGGAAAGGAAGAGTTTTTGTGCCTATCTGTTCGGCAATGTATCTCTCTTATTTTATCACTTCTGTCAGACCTAGAGATGTGGCGAGGTGTCATGATAACATTCTCTGTGTCGCTCTTAAGCACACCAATTCTGAATTTCTCAAGCAGTCATATATTTAGGATTAGTGTAAATGAAAAATAACGTACGTAATTCTGTTTACTTAACATATTACGTTTGTTTATTTAACACACAATATTCACACGCATATTCCACATAATTTGACCTGAAATAGCTAAGTTATCTTGCCATTTACAAAGTTTAACCAAGTAACGCAAGAGACAGCGGAGTTTCCCGGAGGAGTCTTGTTATCCGCGAGGTCCCTCAACCTCGCGCTTTCAAAAAAAAAAAAAGGTGGAATTTTTCCCATCGCGGCTGGTTTCCGCGCTCGTCGGCAGCAGCGGAAAGGAAGCTTTCCTCCACCCGCGATTATTTGTCCGGAATATCTCTGACCTTCCCCCAAATGCACTCCTCCTCACCCTACCTCCCCTCACCCATCTCCGACCGCCGCAGCCCACCCTCCCCCCCCCTTGCTGAACACGGCTTCTCTTTTTTCATACATGCATTTTTTTTTTCATTTCGTTATCTCTCTCCACCGAAGGACTCTTTTTTTGGGACAATCCTCCCTCCCCCCCCTCGGCTCCATCTCAACCCCCCTCTCCCCGCGCACGGCACCGCGTGTCTCTGTTCGATTCATGAAAAAACTTTCCTTTCCTGTTTCTCTCCCTCCGTCTCTCAGTCTCCGCCCCGCTTCGGCTTTATAAAAAGAGGAGCTCAAGTCCGTTTCACCCGGTACTCTGTCAAGCACGAGAGAATACTTGCTAGTATTTTATTTATTTATTTTTTTAAATTTTATGTTAACTACCCCGAGTACAGCACCTTTGGCCAATTTATATTATTGGCCAATATATATTCGGGTGAATAACTGTAACAACAGACGAGCACAAACACCCATGCCCTGAGTGGTGATAATTCCACACAGGCGGGATTCAAACCCGCGACCCTTGTGTTAGCAGGCGAGTTCCTTACCCCGTCGCCACCGGTGCCGGCAGCAGTTGACGTAAATAACGATCGAGAATTTTTTATTACAGATTGATTTCGCCGCCAGAAAATAACTTCTTGCCACGGGATAATGAAGCCGATGATTTCAGATATTGAAGACAGCACAGTGGCAGTAACAGCTAACCACGGGGGCCGGGGTATGACAGCTTTCCGTTACCGTGTGATACAATTCCAGAATGCTAGATAACCATCATAAACCCTATTATATTCCGCGAGTTACTTGATCTAAAATGCTAAAAATAGGAAAGAAAAATAGGTCCTGTGGATAATTTACAGTAAACGGCGATTTTCAACGTCAATGTCTCATCTTAAGATACATTGTCCATGAAGTTTGATAAGATAAATAAATTATTCGATAGACAGAACCAAGTTCATTTTTCAGTTCATAATGCTCTTCCATCACATCTCGCGGAAATATTCATGAACCTCTTGACTTCATAATTTATTCGATACTAGTTTGCCATTCCATCACGTTAGGCCGAGTAGCGAAATGTTAGCTAAAGTCGTTAGTAAATACTCGTTTTTTATATGTAATGATAACTTGATACTCAGTAAGAGCCAGTGTTATCAAATGAAATGTACGTTTTCGTCATTAGGAGTATGTTTATGCATGAGTCATCGAATTTTTTCTGTAGATACTTCAAGTGCCATAAGGCTACAAGTTAAAATAGCATTGAATTTCCAAGGAACCAAGTCAATAACCTGCATTTTTTTCGCATATATCAATGTATATTGCAAATAAGTACGTTTATGCAAAGTTTCACGCAAATCCGTCTATGAACGAACATTGTTCCGACCACCTCAATATCAGATTCCGGCTGGCACCTTAGGCCTTGTGCTGGATAAAATATATGGAACGGGCTTCACGACTGTGCAGGCTCTCACATCAATTCCCGCCTTCTCTCCATTTAGGGTTCCGTGTCATCCAGCAATGGTCTGGACTCTCGTGTGGCTGGCTCAGGCCGATCGTAAGCCCGTCGTGTTGTTGTCGGATGGGGGAGTGGGGGGGGGGAAGGGGAAACCAGTTCGAGACTTTGGCCAACATTTCTTCCAATGGATTTTCGGTTTTACGAGAGCCTTTCCCGTATCTTGGCGCCTTTTCGTATACCCATCACGGAGTTGGCTCTGATTTCAAGAGAAAGGTCGAAAACGCAAAATAACTCCTATAATCTGAAAAATAGGCGTCTTTGATACATTCGGATAAATATGGGCATGCTGATATTCCATCTACAGGGCTGTGTAAATATTTAATAATTTGTTTTGAATGAAAAAAAATGTTTTAATTGGACTAAGTTATGTACAAGATAGTTGAAGATTTGACTTGGTGGAATTTCGACATGATATAATAATAAGAACTCTGTAATATTTCACTCTGTTATATTACTAGTAAATAAGCCTAACCGGTTTCAACGTATACACATCGTCATTAGAGGCAAAATACGGCGTACAGAGGTGGTGGCTTGATATATATATATATATACAGGGTACCACACGGGGAAGGTAGCCTGTATATATATGAAGGTACCACTTACCACCAGTTCCCCGTGTGGTACCCTGTATATACAGGGTGTCCCATAAATGTCACGCCACAGTGACACTGGAGCTAGGGCAGCCTAAGAGGAACCAAACCAGCCTAATATGACCTCAGTAAAAGTTGAACGGTCTTCGAGATATTGCCAAATTAAAGCTTTTTCAAAAATTTCACTTTTTTTACATTTCTAGTCCCAGAATTCAATGGGATAATTTAACGTTCTCATTAGGGCCGCTCTTTTAATCTTCCAACTGTGACTCATGTGCCGACTTCTACCTGGAACAGAGGCCCGAGAGGGAGGGGGGTCATGGGGTCCGAACAAACAAAAGAAACGCGAAAGCCGCTATACCTGTCTAACTTTATCGGCTTTCAAAAAATGGGATGGATAGAGTACTTTGTTTGTTAATTTGTGGCAGTAGCCCCATCAGAGAGCCAAATTGAGAGCTATTCAAGTGAATTCTGGGACTAGAAATGTAAAAAAAGTGAAATTGTTGAAAAAGCTTTAAATTGGCAATATCTCGAAATACGTGCAACTTTTACTGAGGTCATATTTGGCTGGTTCGGTTCCTATTAGGCTGCCCTTACTCCAGTGTCACTGTGGCGTGACATTTATGGGACACCCTGTATATCAAGCCACCACCTCTGTACGCTGTATTTTGCCTCTGATGATGATGTGTATACATTGAAACCGATTAGGCTTGTTTACTAGTAATAAAACAGTGTGGAATATTACAAGGTTCTTATTGTTATATCTGGACGAAGTTACACAGCAAAATTAGACGAGCACAAAAGCTAAATTAAGCTATCCCATGCCTTAAAGATGTAATAAATAATCGATAGCTCATATAATGCCAGGCTCCCACAGGGAAAGCGAAATAAGTATTTGATCATATGTCTTCGATAAAATGCGTAAGTATATATTTTTATCTGAATAACTGAATTGCCGAGGAAGAATATGAGAATTTTAAACAAGACAGTAATTAAATCGATATTTTTTGTTTCGATTTCGTGAATGTTCATCAGTATATGAAACTTTTCTGATGTCACAGATATTTTATTATTGATGAGACGCCCGTTTTCCCGTAGTCGACATCGTCAGGTGAATTTATACGAGACATCGTCGAGACAAATGGAGGCCCATCCATCATTGCACTGCAGAGATGAATGAACCACGAAGCAGGTCGTACGTTATCTGAACGACGGCGCAGATTTCTCATTGTTGTCGTCGACGCAATCATCATACAGGACAATGAAGAGCAATGTCATAAGTTTATATCCACCTAAGCAGTTGATTACGGAGGAGAATAATTTCCCGCTTATTCTGACAGACTGTCCGTAATATAGCACTTCGGCGGGAAGAATCAGTGTTTAGTGACACTATAAAGTGTCTTATGTTTATATCACTAGTTACTGTTCTCGCTAATAGTACATGGAGTTGAACAGTCCTTTCAACTCTCTTCAAAAATCCGCCCCACGATGAGGAAAGGAGAGGCTGGAAAATGAAATCCGAGAATCGTAGGAAGGGTGTACGTACCCGCCTGCTGCATTTACTTCTCTTGTGGATCAAGGTGCTGTGGGAGGCTCCTGTGTGGTCATTCGATAACGGCGTCGAAATGGAAACCGTGTCCCAAGGAAAACAAACCGCAACTCCCTGTGAATGAAATTGAATGAAACGTAAACGAAAGATCATCGTTCAAATGACCCTGCTTGAAAAGTTATGCTGAGCGACTTGAAGTGGTATGTCACGCTGATGGATTCATGTTAAGTGCTCACCGTTAAAATGAGCCGTTTCCGTCACTTTTGAGAAATTGAACCCTAGCCTATTCATCATTCATTCGTTTAATTAACTGTCACATTTTTTCAGCATACCGAGACTGAAACAAAAAAAAACGAAATTTATCCATATTCTCGGATGTTTTTTCAACCCCTACCTCCTGCGCGGCGTTTGATGAGGTCGAAGCGCGAATCTTCAGTCGTTAAGCGCACATTTTTAATTTTTTTTCTTTTCAGGTAAGCCGAAAAAAAATATTGAATGACAATTCACTCATGTGAATCAATTTATACGTTGGAAATGCCCATGCACGTTGTAATATAAATGATGCAAGGGTTTTATTTTTAAATTTTTTTCTCGATCAAGACACGGATAACTTGGATTTGCAGCGCGGAATTCGAAATTTAAGCGAAAGCCGTAAATAACCACGCGTTAATTATTCAGCAAGCTATCTTCATATTTGATAGGAACCATTAGGAATAATAAAATGCAAGGTATGTTTTCGTGTTTTGGAGAAATTATGTACGCATTCCATTGAATTATTTTAAAATATGTACATGATAATTGCCATGAGGCTACATGTTACCACTTAGCGTGCTGGGCTTTAAATTGAAGGCCCTCTCAGAAAAGAATGAGGACTTTACACCCTTAACTGGATTGTGAAAGGAGACTCTTTTAAATCTACGTTTGTGAACTTTTATTTACTCTCAGAATTTATTTTGGCACTTCGCGTTCATATGTAAGTCTACAAGAAAGACTGCAGCCATATCATTACCCCCAGCTGCCGCTCAATAATGATATTCCATGGATGTGCTATTACCTCCATCGTCCTTCTCAAAAAGTATAGGAGGACGTACCATTACGTCCATAGCACTTTTAAATTTAATTAAAAATAATTTAAATTGAAGGCCCTCTGAGAAAAAAATGAGGATTTTACACACTTAACTGGATTGTTAAAGAAGACTCTTTCAAATCTACTTTTATGAACTTTTATTTACCCTCAGAATTTGGAGACTATTCAGAGACTATTACCTTTACTGAGTCACCCGCAATTGCATGCGAGTGCGAAAATTAACGGTGGAAAAATCATTCCCCATAGTTATGTGAGGCGGACATAAAGATTTTGAATATTATTTTTAAATATCCTGGATGTTTTAATGATGGCTTCATTTTTGACAATTCCAATCTTAGGCAAGCTCTAATGGTAGTTCATGAAAGATCTCCGGTCTGGCTAATCGGTACTATGAGATTATGGATTTTTCATTGTCAAATTATTTAATTTTTTAATGTCAGGCCACGGCTTAATTATTTTTCTAGTGAAGCAATATCATTAATGAAATACAAATTTAACGATTTTAAGTCATATCAACGTCAATAGTAATAATACAATACCATTTTAAGTAGGCTAAATATTTTATCAACGTTTATTTTGAGTGGTTTAGCCAGTTAAGTTACCGAGGCACTCTCTTCCCCCTGTGGATTTTTGTGGATACCCGAGAAGCACTCTGCCGGAACTCGAAGGATCCGGGCTCGAGTCCCGGACTCTATGATTTTTCCTCTGTGGAATTCCGCCCTCAATTAACTATAGAATACGAACTCTCTCGCCGTCACGCCTCTTCTCTTTCTATAATGCGTCGGGTAAATTATCTGCGATATTGAGTTTGTTTCTCACGTGAAGGGCTTCTTTCCGTACCCGTGATGTCATTATTTTTCAATGGTTGTGGGAGAACTTGGTTTCGTTTGTACGGCTCTTTATATGGTTTGCACCTCCTGTGAGATAAGGTTTAAGACCACGAGTGATGGCCCAGCTGAGCAATCATGAACAGATTGCTGACTTCTTCGTGCCCTCCCTCCTCATATGGCAAACTCCAATCGCCTTGAAAGAACTGCGTTCTTTTCTCGATCTATGTACACTGCCTCAGTTCGCAATTAGCTATGCTAATCACGCCGGTAATATAGCTCATTCTCTCAGCACGTTCTCGATGTCCTCTCAAATACAACTCCTGCTCTGTGTTCTCCTCGAAATATTTCTACGTTGGGAGAGAAAGGACGATTTTTCCCTCGCAATATAGCTCGATTACACTTCGTTTAGTCAAGATCTAAGTAATGAGTAAATTTAGCGTTCTAGCGCAGCTCATGCTAGCCACTCGGGGAGACGAACGTGTTTGGTTATTCTCTACTAATTTTCTTTCTGCGTGGGTGAATGCCCCAGCTCAGAGGTAGAGAACGTTTATCCCTTCCCGAGAGGTTTTTCCATTGAGATTATTCTACAGAAAGACTTTCTATTCGCGAGAAACGGGCGTTGATATAATCATAAATTGTGGAGGCATATAGAGATATTATTTGTTCCGCAGTATTTCTTCTGCAATGAAGTAGAACTCACCGTTTTCAATTATTCCTCGACTTTCTTTATTTGCAATGAGTTTAAGGTGAAAAAACAGAAGTTATTACTTGGCCTATTGTGTGTTCTCAATTATCTCCTGGTTTTAGGTGACAGTTTGGTTTGGATGGGTGTTATTAAGACTGAGTAAGTTTCAATACCCGTTTCAATGAATTGTCCCAATAATAAAACTCCAAACGATAATCAGTAGTAGAATCAGCATGAAGGTTGGTATACATTTCATTTGGTATACATACATTTCACTTTTCCAAAAAATCTATAGAAATATTGTTAATTAAGTTTTTCATTTTTCGTAATCGCATTTTAAGTCACGTAAATTCTGATACATCATCATTTCGCGTCGAACGCCACTCCTAAAAATTCAGTTCCCCGAGTATTGAGAGTGCTGGGGGAAGAACAGCCCCAGTATAAAAGTACATATAGGTACTGTAAATTAAAATTAATCCATAGAAATGCTTTAGACGCAAATGACCTCAGCTGTCTCTTAGTAAAAATCCATTACTGTGTACAAATACATGGCAATGTTTTCCTGCACTCGTATTTTTGTATTGAAGATGAAACAGTTCTTTCAAGGCCACAGATGGCTCTAACACGTTTTGCATGTTGGTTATAGGCCCATTCCATACATTGCTTTAGAATTTTACGTGAATTAAATGGTATTCAAGCATAAATTTCTTGCTGCGTGGTAGGTTTGCGTGCTCAAAACACGATAGCGCTTTTAAAGGCAAACTTGGCATGCATTAAGGTTGGGAAGCGATGCGATGGCCGTCTGGCATTCCGACCGTGACCTACTAACGGCGCTAGGAACCAACGGTAGACGAATTTTTTATTTCGCGCGACGGCGTTCCTCTGTATTAATCGACATCCGAGGGAAAATGATATTTAAGACCGCGTTATGCCACTCACAGCGCTCAAAACTTATCTACCTGTCCCGAAGGTCGAAAATCGCTCCATTGGAGAAAGCCGAAGGGTCCCGTCGGATGTTTACCAAGTTTGCTTTCGATGTGGAACGCGGCAGATCCAAAAATAAAGTCACTTTGACAGCCTTGGTGAGAGCTCTCCCGCGTATTTTCGAGACTCGCGTCGTAATATCCTACGCTCAGTACTATAATGTAATTTTTAACCATATTTAAAGGGATACTTTGTAGTTAAAATTCTCTACAATTATTAAAACTGTTGTGGGAAAGTATAGTAGGGGTACTAATGTCAAGTTTCTCTACTGATTGACGCCTTATGTCGCCATATTTATCATGGCAGTTGCGGTTAGGTTGAACATACCTCAACGGCAGCTCGTTTTGTGCTGTCTGCCACTTACCCACAGAAACAAAAGGACACTTGATAAATCGGAGAGTCACCCGTCCGTACTCAAACCGAGGCAGACGACATTTAACTTCGGTGATCTTACAGGACTCTGCCACGATAAATGGTTTTCACCCGTGCAGGTGTCTTTACCGTGGCTGGCCGTGATAACTGTGTCCACGTCAGGTTCTAATTACTTGAATGTTGGAAATGTATCTTAATCTTCGAATAAATATACAACATACACTACGTTTACAATCGATCTCCGATCAGCTCTGTATGGTGAACGGAAATGACAAGTGGGATCGATCTGAGAAGCGGGCTGACTCGGCCCGCTTTCTCAGCCAGTCTGATATTTCAGATCGATATGAACCAGCGGGTCTGTGGGGATCCACGTTGGTTGTTATGGGGAATAAATATATAACCGTTATTATTTAAGGCGTGGGTTTTAACCAGTCGTAACAAGAGTGTAGTCATGGCGAGTGAAGTGGCGTTGATCAATTCTATCTGTAATCGGGCAATTTTATTCACTCGGAATGCGAATGAAGATTTCCAACTCTGCACTTATTAACACACCGGGTCAATCGTGCTTCAACTGATAGATTCGATTGTTCACCATCGATATTTTCAGTCCGCTTTGGTAAACCGGGCGATCTGAGTCGGCTCGTTTGGAATCTTCAGATCGGTCCGAGTTCAGATCGATCTGAGATCTACTGGTAAACGTAGTGATAGTCTTATTTGTACCATGCGTCATAAGATTATCCTGAAGCTTAGGACATTTGCTTGTCACCTTCTTTGGCTACTTGTACGAGTACACTCGAGAGATACAAAATGAAAATAAGTATCCGCCTGAACTTGCCTCTGAACCTAACTCACCTGAATCCGTACTGACTTAGTGCCTATACCTGATCGAAGGGTTCGAGGGGAGTGATTTAATGATGTCAATCCCTTTCCTAGGGAATTCTTATTTGTCTTTGAATTCAGCACAATTTTTTTATCTCCTGAGGAGGTGACTCTAGTTAAAGTTAACAACGTTTTAAACTAAGATATCGGCTGAGTGGGATCTTTGTGACAAATTGCTGTTCGGGTGAGGTACTTCTGCTGTATGCCGGTACGAGTTTACGAAACCTTTATTTTGCGTGCGATTACTCCATTATTGGTCTCGTGGGCGACGAGGTCAAGCCCTCGCTTGACTTGTGAATCTGAAGGTCTGGGTAAATTTTCACCACCCAGGACATGGATTTGAGGGCATTTTCGTTAACATTACTAGTAAGTTCAAACATGGCGGGTGAATATTTTGAAGAAATTGCCATGAGAAAAATTCGACCTGGACCAAGGGAATCGAACCACGGACCTTTGGTTTGCCGGACCAATGCGCAGACCACTACGCTATCCAGGCTTCCCAATTCCCATGGCAATTTTGGTGGATACAAGGCTAGAACTAGATCTTAGGCCCTTGCGGTCCATCAAAGACGGCAACGCAAGGGAGAAGAGGACTTCAAAGAAGCCACAACCAAGTCAGTAATCCTTCACCAGCACTTATGCCGTGCTTATCCATTGGGAAATTCAAACATGGCGGGTGAATATTTTGAATAAATTGCCATGAGCAAAATTCGGCCTGGACCGGGAATCGAACCACGGACCTTTGGTTTGCCGGACCAATTCGCAGACCACTACGCTATCCAGGCTTCCTAATTCCCATGGCAATTTTGGTGGATACAAGGCAACTAGATCTTAGGCCCTTGCGGTCCATCAAAGATGGCAACGCAAGGGAGAAGAGGACTTCAAAGAAGCCACAACCAAGAGTCAGTATCCTTCATCAGCACTTATGCCGTGCTTAGCCATTTGAAATTCAAACATGGCGGGTGAATATTTTGAAGAAATTGCCATGATAAAAATTCGGTCTGGACCGGGAATCGAACCACGGATCTTAGGCCCTTGCGGTCAATCAAAGATGGCAACGCAAGGGAGAAGAGGACTTCAAAGAAGCCACAACCAAGAGTCAGTATCCTTCATCAGCACTTATGCCGTGCTTATCCATTTGAAATTCAAACATGGCGGGTGAATATTTTGAAGAAATTGCCATGAGAAAAATTCGGCCTGGACCGGGGATCGAACCAGGGACCTTTGGTTTGCCGGACCAATGCGCAGACCACTACGCTATCCAGGCTTCCTAATTCCCATGGCAATTTTGGTGGATACAAGGCAACTAGATCTTAGGCCCTTGCGGTCCATCAAAGATGGCAACGCAAGGGAGAAGAGGACTTCAAAGAAGCCACAACCAAGAGTCAGTATCCTTCATCAGCACTTATGCAGTGCTTAGCCATTTGAAATTCAAACATGGCGGGTGAATATTTTGAAGAAATTGCCATGATAAAAATTCGGTCTGGACCGGGAATCGAACCACGGATCTTAGGCCCTTGCGGTCAATCAAAGATGGCAACGCAAGGGAGAAGAGGACTTCAAAGAAGCCACAACCAAGAGTCAGTATCCTTCATCAGCACTTATGCCGTGCTTATCCATTTGAAATTCAAACATGGCGGGTGAATATTTTGAAGAAATTGCCATGAGAAAAATTCGGCCTGGACCGGGGATCGAACCACGGACCTTTGGTTTGCCAGACCAATGCGCTTCCTAGTTCCCATGGCAACATGGATTACTAGTAAGTGACGATGAATAAGTCCTAGATTCGGTCTAGGAATGACGACGACAGACGAATGAAGACATCATGTGTATAATCGTGTCTGGGAGTTCTTTCATCCCCAAATGTTAGTTTTTGACGCTCTTCAATGACTACAGTTTTCATCGGAAGGTGGGTTGGAAAGTTTTAAGATTGTTAGTACTTAGAAGATTCTAAAAAGTCATCCTCGCCGTAGATTTATATCGTCCGTATTACACTTTTAAAGCCTATTCGATTATCTGAGGAAACTTCAGTCTCTGAGCCCAAGGGACTGCATTCCACTCGCCGGGTCATTCAGTATAAAAGTATTTATCATCACGCTCTGTTCCGCATTTTAATTTCGTTATTCATTTTATCTCTCCTCATCGATTAGTCGCATCCTTGAAAATTTCGGAGACTCTTCCTGTAAATAAAGCGCTCTCGTGACGGATGGCGGCTCACGTTGTGTTTCGGGAGGAGAGACGATTCGTTGTGCGATGCGAACATTTCGCGTGCTGGCTTGTATGTTCCTTATCGGAAGAGAGCTAAAGATGAGTCATGGAAGAGATTGGCGCTACAGATTGAGAACAATGGCGATGAAAAATAATAAACCAAATTGTTTATGCTAATGCCATCGAATTAAAGGTCCTTGCGTTCGCCAGTTCAGTCGTCTTCCACGTCGGTGGTCGGCCAAAACTCAAGCCAAATAGAATTGCACGCATTAAATTATCGCGAGATAAATCGAGCGAGGCCTTGAGAGGTGTTTGAATGATGGGCATAGTCCACGGAAAACGAAAAAAAAAGCCTTTGCATCGCTGGCACTGACTGGCTCGGAAAAAAAACCTCTTTGCCAGGAGCACAATCGACTTTCCCAAACACGCTTGACACCGTTCATCTGCGATCTCATCTCTTGGCTAGCTGCGGCATCCGTGTTCGTTGAAGTGGAGCTAAAACAACGAGAAATTGGTCGACTGAAATTTTTGCTCTGCTACCAAAAGATGATGCACGGAATATGCCCTTAGATATTTCAACTATTAGCAAAACCTGTTTAGTCAGTACTCAGTAGCTACCATTAGTATCTGTTATGAGGTTAAATCTTGGGTCAGTTCGCATGTGTTTTGTTTGTCCTTTGTTATTTTTCATTCCTAATTTTTGACCGAGATCTATTCTACTATCATTTCATTATATTCTTTATTTATCTCCTGATTTGATGATGGTTTATGGCCCATTGCTTGATTCTTTGCATTTATTTTCTATACTAATCCAAAAAATAGCTATCTTTGTCTCTACCGTCTAAATTAATGTAGAAGCTAGGCATAAATATATATTTTTATTTAATCACCCTCCCATGGGTGTCATTTAGTATATTTTTATTACAACATTTCCATAAAATAATATACAAATAGATACCATATTTATTTTTAAAAACTTATTAGGTATATATTTCATAAAAGAAAAAGAATTTAATAGCGACCTAAGTTTCGTCGGTAGGCGACATTATCAGGTTGCCACTTAGGACGTCTTTTTTGTGGTATGTGGTAATTTATTTAAATTTATAACCACTTGCGGGCATGTATGCACGCTTTAAAAATAGTATCAGGTCATGAAAATAAAATAAAAGACATAGATCGTGGAACAGACAGGCTTAAAATGCCGTTTATCTCGCGATGAATAAGATACCGTAATGGCTGCCGTAAGACTATGAAGTTGGGTTGTTGACAGGCAATTAGGCTAATTAATAGTTGTATCCCATTTTGCATGTTTCTTTAATTTTGCGCGTACTGCTAATACCATGTTTTGCATATTTCCTGCATGACTCTTGCGCCTAGTTTATGAGGTTGCATTATAGATTACTTTGTTAGTTTCTGTAACATTTGTAGCATAACTGTAGTGTGGTGTATGTTGATGGAATTTAATATTTACACTGAAGTGCATGTTGGGTGATAAGTCACCCTCTGTCAAGCACCCTTGAGGTGGCATGTCGGGTAGATATGTAGATGTACCAAAAGAAAGATATCTATATAATGAACTATCGCCACAAAGGCTTCCGCGTTTTTCTTGTTTTTCGGTGTATTTCTGTTCTCCCTGCGTTTCGCCATTTTTATTAGCTATTTTGCTTACTATTCGCACTTTAAGTCTATCCGCTCTCCTTTATTTTAAAACGGATTTTCAATAATCCATGACAGTCCAACTCCTCAGCCAATCACAGCGCTCCGGACTAGATCCCAACGGGCATTTAACGGACCAGAGCCCTACGTATAGCGGAAGGCAATCCTCCTGTCCATTAGGACCTGATGAAGCCGACTGGAATGCCGGCGAAATGGTCAACGGCATAAAAATGGTTCAACGGGGGGAGGACGGAACCCGACAAATACCGATAAAATGAACCATCGTTTGACAGATATGTATAGGCCGTCGCAGGAAAGAATAAGGCGGGAAGAAAGGCTGAAAAAATAGTAAACCCGTTGATTTAGGTCGTCTGTTGATTAATCGGGAGAAAGCCACGGCACATGGGTTGTGATGAGCGGAGGGGATTGAGACGAATTACGACAAAAATCCTCCTCCCCCTCCCCCCGCCCTCCCATAGTGCCGCGGCGTTCGGCTTCCCTTTGATTACTCAGCGTGATCCGTCGCCTTTCGCGGAGCCCTTCAGACCGTGTGATTAAAGCGGAATACTTCGTCAAACGACCGAAAACGCGTCAAATGAAAGGCGTGTCCTTGGAAGAGAGCTTTTAGACGCGCGTATATCTGTATAGAGAGCGACCTAGATACTAGGGGGAACCGGGCATCGGACCAATGAGAGCGAGAAGGCACACTTGCTGAAAGTGCTGAAAGGAAACTGTGCCTGTGCCGGATCGGACGGGGAGGCAAAGTGACAACTTAGTCGTTGTAAGAATGGGGAATGAGCCCTCACGGCTTTCGAAATTAATGTTGAATCAAGGAAGTAAGTAGATTGGGATGATGTCAGAAGAGGTCTTGATGGGATGTGGACCTGGTCCGGAAGAAGCCACTCGTAACTTGTTGTTGATTGGCTCTTTGGGAAGGTGACCGACGACTGAGAACATTTGCGTCACAAAGGTTAAGTTAGCTAGGGATAGATGATGTGAAGAATAGAGGAAGGGTGAAGAGAAACCCGGCGTCGGCGTCATCCAACTTCGCCGAATGGCCTCCGATAACTGATGTCATTTGTGACATTGAGGATAGGTAGGTAGAATGGTATGCAAAAGATTACCTGGGTAGCGAAAGAGGGGTGGTGGAGGTAAATCCAGCATCGACTCTAGTCCAATGATAAGCTTGATTGTTTCGACAGTAAAATTATGGTGTTTAGTAGAAATGTTTTTAAAATAAGCTTTACATAATACACAATAGTTATCATTCCCTCGACCGATTTCAATGCTCTGGGGATGTTTTAAAGGGGGAAATCGTCTTTCCCGACTACAAGTTATTATTTGCACGTAGTCAGACATAACAAAGAGTGAAGGTCTGGAAAGAAGCACTCGATCTGTAGTAAAAAAAGGTATATAAAAGGAAATGTTTAAAAGAAAAAGGATAAAAACGGATTGATGGTCACATTAACGGAATATTTATCTTGGAGGTAGGACTGGTACGTAATGCAGAGGTGAGTGAGTTGCTAGCATGAATTCATTAAGCAATTTGGTTCCTAAAACCTTTGCATTGGACAAATGTCTGAATTACGGCTGAAGGGCTCTCCACATGGCATATAGAAATTTGTCTGTAAATCCTTCGTCACATCGAAATTCGATTACGAGCCCTCGAGATGTGAAGGCACTACACTAGCCACCACGCCTAATGAAGTCCCTCGGGATAAATCCTTCGTAATTCCTCCTTGTTGGAAGTTCCCTCTAAGGAGACCAAGCCGGTGAAAGCACACGCTCTTGTAACCCCCGTGGAGATCTCAACGCTCGTTGATACAATTCCAGAGACTTTAACGCGCGATCGTGGGTGGAAGTGACACGACATTTGCCATCACGACGACGGCTCCGTGTCTTTGTGGTGAGGGGTCTCTCTTCAAATGTTTTCCGTAAACGTCTCGATGTGTTTTATCCGCGGTCACGTCCTGACGATGAATGGTCCACGCCGGGGCTCTCAGTGGTCGCGTAGGGCGCCCTGGGAGCCTCGAGGAGTCTTTCGAATTTCGACACATAGAGCCTTTTCAAGCGCCGGTTCCAATGGTTGCGATCTTAGATTTTTTTATTTTCCTGCCAACGCCCACACGACCGAGTAATTAATGACTTACTCTAGATAGATTTTGACCCTTGGAGATCAAAGTCGTGACTTGGACCTCAAACCTTAACCTATAGCTGTCGAAGTCTAACCCATTGTCCAATATTCCCTGCAGGAGGGCGGAGGCTTAGTGGTGACGAAAGTACTTTGTGCGGTTACGGGCGAATTGTTCGTAGATGTTTCGTAAGCCTTTCAGAGGCATTTTCCTTTATTGAGTCGAAGCGTGTTAGTTTTCTTTTTTTGTACAGCGGAGTCTCGTAAACAGAATCCGCATTCGGTTCTGGAGCTCAGTGTCTTTGGTATACCTGTCCCTTTGGCTGATTTTATTGCTCTAAATTTTGCACGTTTGCCTCATCCATGTTTCGTAATGGCGGGAGTGTATAACACAGCGATACAGACTTTAAGGAGAAGGTAAGACTTTCATGATTAAAAATTCGGTTACTAGCTTAACACTCTTACGAAGGTGGCGATAAATTAGTTTTGAAAAAGGGGGGCACGTTTAAGTAGATTTTCAGCATAATTATAGCGAATCGAATGAGTTTAATGCCGTTACACTGTTAAATGCGGTTATCGCCCACTTCTGATGCATAAAATACGCTCTAATGGTTACCCATAGACCGAGACTCGGGTGGAAATTGTGACGGTTATGTCAGGAGCGCTCGGTTGCGGAAAATTGTTAGATAATGGAGCAGGGGATAGAGGATACCGTCACCAGATTTCGACCTGTATTTTCGGGTCCACTTGCGATAAGCTGCTCCTGAAGTTACTCCAAATGTTCGTCCTCGATGTTCGTAGGGGTGCAGCATGTGACCTGAGAGCTAATAGGCTGATTGTCTATTTCATCATTTAATGGACAGGCTGAAATTAATGTTTTCATTCACATTTCCTCTTGAATTACCAATGTGGATGGACCCCCAAGTAATGGGTGCATTTTAAGGTCGTGCGTGAGGATTTCTTGATAGTGATTCCTTTCGAGTGTAATACAAATGCTAATTACTCCAACGACATTTTAATAAAGGGCTAAGATATCAGTGTCCTGACTGTGACCTTTTTAAGAGCGCTTATCCTGTAAGTGTTAATTTTGTAAATATGGTTTTCAGAGATTTCGTGAAAAAATTACCACGTTTAGTGAATAAATCTATTTCGATTAACTGTTTTCTAGTTTTTTACTCTCTACCTTTTTAAAACAAATCCCTGCGAATTCAGTCGCCTAATATTCTGAATCAGTTATTCAGGGTTAACTAAATTATCAATTATACAATATGGATCATGGATACTCTGAGTCACTAAGATCTTGAGTTATTACAAGTAATATCTCTAGCTTACATTGACTTTTTCATCGTTATGTTGGTGTACCGAATTGCAAATGACTTGTTCAAACTACGCATAGCACGTAGATACGCCTGTTTTTATGTTTAGTAACCCAGAAGAATGATATATATGTCCACCAAAGGTAACGTAAAAGACTTATTTTTCAGCGTGGGAATATGCCAGGTCGAAGTTTCGCATCATGTTTGGCTGTTCATCATTCCATGATTTTATCACTCGAGAGTCGGAAAGCGTACAGTAGAAGTATTGAAGCAATGCATTTTTTCTTTGAAAACGTGCACATCACATCCGTGTTGTCCCAGCAACTCATCTTCTCATTCTTCCGGCAGTTTTCGGGAAATACTGATTTGAATTTTATGAGTGTTCTCGAGAGAAAAGGTTTAGGCTCCCGGATATATGCGCGTCTACGGCCGGACACCCAATGAGCCCTTATTCGGATTCCTAGCTAATTACCCTCACTAAAACTTGCCACAAGAAACCCGTGTATTGCATCTTGTACATTCATATCAATTGGAAACCGTGTGCATCCGTATTGACACCAATGAAAATATTTTACATGTGTACGCATCCAAATAAAAGTCAATGAGAGTTCTTCTCCAGATGCCATTTGAATATCTCGCAAATTCAAGCATGTAACCTCAGGGTCGATTATCTTCTTTCATTAATAAACATAGAAAATGGGAATTATTCTCCGGTTCCTTTGCGAGCAATCATTTCATGCAAACCTACCGAAACCACGAGAGTTGTGATTCTCATCAGTCGTCCTCAAAGCGCGCATTTGAATTCATTGTCTGTACTCTTAGCCATTTTGCATGTGCGCGATCACGTTTACTGAAATACTCGTGGCGATTTGTTGATATTGTCGATTAATAATTTTAGAATTTTCGAAAACTTTTTCATTTGAATGACCGTTGAAACTATTCAAGAGGTTTTGTGTGTTTTGAGAAGTGTTTTGCTGCAGTTGCATGATTCCCAATGCGCCAGACATTTTGAATGTAAGATGACCTCCGAGGAAATTTAAGTTCAGGCGTAATTTTGAGATGATATTGAAATGAATTGATTTTCAGCTCCTTCGACTTACTCGAAAATAAAACAAAAACATCGGGAAGTTAGCTTAAAATCGACTTCAAAATTTGTACCAAACTGACAAACAAACAAACAGACAGAGAAACAAACAGACAAGAAAGCGAGTTGATAAAAAAACTTAGTAAAATAGTTCAAAGTCTTATGTTATTAAATTAAAGTAACCTTATGATACCAGCCGACCCTCTTCACCTGTATTTTACCATTTTGGTAGGTTTGGATTTAATGAAAAACCGATTATGAGTGATGTACTATTGCTGACATTGTATACTCTTCCTATTCCCTATACGTTTCTCCCTTCAGCTCAGCAAACTCCCCACTTCTTTTTACACCTTTTGAGAGGCAGTTCATTGTATCCTACATCTTTTGAGGATTCCGGCGATCCTCTGTGGAACCGAAACATAACTTACAAATCACGAAACGAGCAAATTCCACAAGAACAAATTTATTACACGACTTAGGTTTCGCCTTTTGCCACATCACCAGGTGATTATATCAAATGTGCAACACCATATATAGGAAGGTAATGGGAGTGGAGTGGAAGGGTAAGAACGAAGGAGAGGATCACCTGATAATGCTGTAAAATGGGAAATCTAGATCGTGCAATAAATTTCTACTCGTAGAATTTGCTTGTTTTGTGATCTGTCAGTCATTGTATTCTTTTTTATCACCAGTCCAGCTGACAGTCTTTCATCAACCTGCGGCCTTCCGCTATCAAACCGTTGCCTGGTCTATCCCCTAATTCTACCACCTTTTAATTTCCCCCCGCAAATGCTCTCTTTCTCCCGCACCACGTCTATCTTCTCTTCTCCCGTCTTCAGCTACATCAGTCCTACTTTCTCCATCCATCTTCAGACCACAATGTCGAGCTCCTCCCGTTCGAAATGAGCGGTTTGAAATGAGATTCCCATACTCTATGGGTGGAAGAAACAAAGACTCGAAAAAGTCAAGTGCTCTCAATAACCCACAATTACCGCTCGAGTCGCAAGAGAGAACCATCCGTGACGATCGGTTCGAGTCGTCTTTTGTTTCACCAGGGGCGCCCAGGGGCGATCCATCCCCCCCTCCTCCCCTCCCTCCGTGGGCTGAGTGGATGTGTTTTGACACGGGTTGACACTGATCTCGGACGAGGGGAACCGAGGCGGATGTTGCCCTCCCTGTCCTATCTCTATCTCCGCCCATCCCGTGGCATGGCCTCCTGTCTCCTGCTCACCCGGCCGTTTTGTCATATCTTTAATATTTATCGACTGAGTTTTATAATTTCTGGTAAAATATATGGTGAGATCCCTCTTAACGACAACTCTTACTAAGCGACCACCAATCACAACATTTTTCATCGGTACCGTCGATGGAACCTAGGAAAGACAAAGGTGATGCAAGTAAACTGTGAAAATTATACGAGTGTGAAAATAAATGAAGGTGTATTAGGAAAAGTGAAAAGCTACCGGTAGCTAGGAACGATGGTGACAGACGACTGGAGAAGTATTGCAGAAATAAAAGCAAGGATAGCAATGGCAAAAGAGGCCTTCAGCCAGAAGAAAAACTTGCTATGCAATAAAAGTCTGGATCTGGAGCTGAGAAAGAGACTAGCTAAATGTTATTCATGGAGCGTTTTCATGTATGGATGTGAAGCGTGGACATTAGGTAAGAGGGAAAGGAATAGAATATAAGCTTATGAAATGTGGGTGTGGAGAAGGATGGAAAAAGTAAGATGGGTAGATAAGATGAGAAATGGAGAGGTTTTGAGCAAAGTAAAAGAAGGAAGATCGCTCCTAAAGGAGATTAGGAAAAGGAATGGAAACTGGTTGGGCCATGTGATGAGAGGGAAAAGTAAAATATAAGTGGCACTTGAGGGTTCAATTGAAGGAAAGAAAAAGAGAGGAAGGAGAAGAATTAAATTGGTGGATCAGGTGAAGAACATCATCTATGATGAAGCAAAGAAAGAAGCTCGGGACAGAAGCGGATGGAGACGACAGTGGTGTACGGGACATGCCAGCAGACAGAACACCAGATGATGATGACGACCGTCGATGGTAGCTTAATTCAGGTTTCACTGTATGTGCACACAAAATTAATATGGATTGATATCTCCCAGGAGAAACTAAATTATGTGGAAATAAACGCTATTGGGATAGGTTTTAACAAAACCGTTGCCTCAAGAGTTTTTCCACTTTTTTCAAATCAGCCGCCCGTTCATTTGCATAATATGTTCTCCTAGAAACTGAACCCCTGTCGAACGACCACCCTTCTTAAACGACCAATTTTCAGGGGAACCGTCGGTGGTGCTAAATACAGGTTACACTGTACCATCATTGTGTTCCCGGCAGGCAAATTAAGAACCGGTCAATTCCGCTCATGTGCGAATCCCAGTCGATCACTGCCGATACCAACCCCTAATACCAGAGAAGTCCGTTCTTACGCATCGATATGCCACTTGCACGTGACTTACAAGATTACTGTCACAGTAGTAACTTCAATATGAAGCCCTATACGGTAAAATCGGTGTACAGAACCGACGGTGGTCGCTTAATGCAGGTTTCACTGTAGTAACGTCGGACCACTTTTGATGAATTCAACAAGCCATCATGGAGTGATTACCGTGTATATATATTTTGTAATTATATTTCGATTGCCGCCTTGCTGACGCTGTATGCTATGATGGTTCATTTTTCGTTGTTGTTTTGTTAATAGTGGGATCATTGGATAGGAAAGGGCTATGCGTTCGCTCTCTTTAGGCCAGACGGTCATGTTGATCAGACGAGCTTCAGGTGCGGGTTTGTAATATGTGTGACTTTGAAACATATTATGTGAACGAAATGGCGACTGTTTTAATCATAAAACCTCGTTGCTTCATAATCAGGAATAACCTTGGCTCATTCCTTCCCTCCTCCAATACGCTCTGCAATCACTTATTTCCTTATACGTTCAATGGTATCAGGCTCAACTATGTGGAAGTTGATATTCACAAATGAAAAAACGACTTCGTTTCCTTCCACTGATTTATTTTCTTGGTACGACATCTTTCGACACATAGAGGTCATTTTCAAGTACAAAAAATTTTAAAATTCAAGCAAATATATACCTGGAAGGGTCTTGGGGGAGGTTGGAGAGGGGTGGAAGAATGGGTGCTAGGAGGGGGGGGGGAGGGGAAACCCGGAGAGAGGTGAGGGGTGGCGGTTATGGTGAGAATTAGGGAAAACCCTTAGGAGGACCGTGTTGGTGAGAAAAGTGGGGGCGGGGGATGGAAGGTAGAGGGAGGGGTGGGTTAACTTGGAAAGGGTCGTTAAGGTGGAGGTGGGTTATCAGCGGGTGTGGAGTTGGGCGGGAGGGATCTGGGTGTTCGTCTTTCGGTGAGGTTTAGAGAGACTTGTAGGAGGGGGGAAATTTTTTCAAAAAGGATGTCGTTTAGTAATTTACATTTACTCATGTTCCTCCTTATTTCTAGCTCCTCCTTCTTGTCCATCTTCCTCCCTTTTATCTCAAAGTGTAGTATCTCCGGTTTGAAGTCGCTCTCGTGGTTCTCTTCCCAGAGATGTTTGGCGAAATGTGACTGTGACAGATAGCAGTTCCGGTAACATCTCTTATGTTCTTCGATTCTTCTCTCGAATGTGCGCCCTGTATGTCCAACATATGCAGCACCACAGTCGTTGCACTTTAATTTGTAAATGCCACTTCTTTCAAAAGGTTGCACTTGGTCTTTTGTGTTACCCAGGAATTTTTTGAGGTTTTCACCGTTATAAAATGTCACTCTATACTGTTGTTTTGGAAAGAGGTTTCCTATTTTTTCAGAGATCATGCCATAATATGGCAATTTACACCATCGAATCTTTTCCTTTTCCATTACTGCTGGAGTGAAGAGCAATTGCTTTGCTTTGAAAGAACGTTTTTTTTGGAGCATTTTGTCTATTATGTTTATGTTGTACCCGTTTGAGATGGCTATTGATTTTATTGTTTCTAATTCTTTGTTGAATGTGTTCTTGGAGAGAGGGATACTCATTAGCCTGTTTAAAAGAAAGTGAATTTGTGGACTTATTTCCTTTTTCGTCCACCAACCAGCCAAACAAACTTTTGCAACTTAAAACAAAAGCTCCCTGAAATTTAGTCCCGCTTTGAATTTATGAGGACACAAAAATAATAAGAACAATTCAGAAAACATAATGCCAAAGCATCCGTAATCTAGCATTTATTAATAGCTTTTCAAGGAAGTCGAAAAAATTCTTGCGACAACACTCCACTCAAGTATATCTCTTAATACGTTGGAACTAATCATACTTGAGGTCAATTAAGTTATGAAGGAATTATATTTTTGAAATATTCGTCTCAATTAAAGTAATGTAATGACCCGGGTTTACGACACGAAATTCGAATTTTAAGCAAAAATCCAGAGTAAAAGCGTGTTTTTTATTCGTTATGATAACGTGATATTTATTAGGAATTATTTTAATAATATGAAACGTACGTTTCCGCGTTTAGGAGAAAATCTCTAAATATCTCATCGAATATTTAGAGATATATGTACATATCAAAGGCCATCCGGCTCATGGCGTTAGAATAGCATTAGATTGCCCAGTAGCCAATTCGGAGTCATGCAGTGTGTTTCACTTTCATTTCTACATATTGCAAATAAGTACACCTTTGCGAAGCTTACAGCAGTTCTGGACATAAACTAAAATTGCTCTAACCAACTTAACATGGGTCGACACTGTTTGTAGAGGAGAGGAGCCAAGGCGGATGTCGTTCGCTGTCCCTACTTGTCCACACATTCCTTGGCCGGGCTCTTCGCCCCTCCCTCCCCCCCCCTCTCGTCCGGTCTCTGGCGCCTCTCACTATGACCATAGAGTAAGTACATATAGAGTGGCAAAGAGATATGGAGAGTCGGATATGAGTTTTTAAATAATACTTTGGCCAATAAATGGAACAGGTGTATCGAAGTTGCACAATAAGCCATAACAAATGAGCTTTGGCACACGGCCACTTCAATTAGTGTCGCAAAACTCACATGATGCTCTAATGATGATTTCGGTGCCTGGATGTTTACTAATCAACCCATAGCAACGGAGACAAATGTTATTGAGTCGTCAAGACCAAATTAAACATGTATTTTAATGTGCCTTCAATGAGCATCGTCTATAATGAATCGAATTCACGTCAATATGATAAGACGCGCGATTACCAAACTCGGAGTCAACTGTTTACTGATGTATCATAGCAACGACAAAACAATTGATACTCAATAAAAAGCACACAGCAGCCATGGAAAATCCACCTCTGTATATTGATGCAAAATCACCGAGTACCACTAGCGCCTCCAAGTGGCCTTCTCCGTAAGCCAAAATTCTCCCTTCCCTAAGGTGGTGGCACCTGAGAAATTCTTCCCAAAGCTCTCAAAAATTTATGTCTGGTTTTTAGCATTGCCTTGCCACTCTATAAATACTTACCCTATGCTACGACGGATCCAACTCTTTTCCCCCTATATTTCTCGCCTCTTTCCGACATCTCTCTCTCTCTTTCTCCCACTCCCTTCTTATACCGCTTCTCGTGTCCGTGCCGGACGACGCTGCCAGTTGTACCGATTTTGAAGCCGCGTTCGGTGGCTTTCCCATGTGACGTGGTCGCCTATCTCTCCCTCCGTCTTTCTCTGTGACACTTTGCGGAGTTCAATTTATTTCTTTTTTTTTTTGAAAGAACGCGTCTTGAAAGGTGTGCATTTGAAATCAAACGGTACCTGTTCATTTTGGTTAAAAGAACATTGTATTGTGGTCGAATTTTCATCCCACGTATTAAACGAAATATATATCTCGTCCTCGAGAAAAGAATACCAAACTTCAAAGTTACGAGTGGTAAAATTATTTGTAGCCATGGCATTGAAGCATTCTTTTCATTAATATTGTCTACCCATATGAGGTCACCGTTGTGTTTTATCAATATAATGCCTGATGATTCCGACTTGTGTTTATAATTATATTTGTTATGGATTTGCTGACCAAAAAAGTGTTCAAAAGCTGAGTTGATTCGGGGACTGAGGACACATTACTTATTGGCTATGGAAAATGTAATTCGTATAGCCATTTTAGTATGTAGGGCGAGGCGATTTGCGTACCCTTTAACCCATTGGTCATTCAGGGTACCAATATCCAAATAGCCAGGATGTCTGTACATCGCTCATGTTGGCAAATTGTCCCAGTTCAATTTTAAATTTCAGCTGAATGTCACCACATGCTAATGATATGCATCCGCAAATGTAACTCCTGTCTGCCTTTCTGATATCACCTCTACCAAGTGAAATCTAGTGAAATACTTGTTAATTTACAGTTCTCGTAAATCTGAGTATCCTTTTCGGTGCTCCAATTAGCCAAATTATCATTATCTTTTATGCTTCAAGAGAAAAAAAATGGAAGTGGTGATATATCTATAGCCTTTGCCCACTGAAAATACCACGTTCTATGCAAGAGGCGCTCTAATTTCACAATCGTCAAACCTTTCCATATAGCCCAGAAAAATGTATAGAGGGTAGTTATGCGAATGCCAAAGAGTACGCATTCCTTTCATCTTTTAAAAACTCTTAACATTCTAACTCTGAGGTATTTATTTGTTGTTAAAGTACCAAGGATTTTATATTGCCGTGGTGTAAAATCAAGCTACAATCTCATATTTGTCACGAATTGATCTTATTTTACCTATTCTTAGGCCTAAAATGGAATGGTTTAGACAATGATACAATAATTTGGGACTAAGTAAATTTTGTTCTCTACTACCTGATATTTCTGAGGAAAATAATGTATGGAGTTTTAAAATATAATCGTGGAATTTTACAAAATAATGAAAATATAGAATTTTTATGCAATAAAGATAGATAAAAAAGTACTAAGTACCCTGAGGTGAAATATTATGGCTCAATTAATGTAAACAAAACATTTATCACCGCTTGTATTCAGTTATGTTTCATTCTTATGATCCAGTCATTTAAAGGCATTAAACATTTTGTTTTGTAACACATCGAGTAAGTTGAATAATTTTACAATATCATGATTTTCTTTTCCCTTCATTTTTATTTGATAGAAAAGTATAAAAAGTACAAAATGGGAATATTTTTTTCTCAAGGGTGTCTATTTTCCTTGTACTGTAGGCTGAAACGAAACTATTTACATGCTGCAATGGTATGTTTTGCAAGGCATTAACTAATTATTATGATATGATTCTTTCATATATTGTCCCATTCGTTCATAGTATCACAATAGTTTGTCGATAATTCCCATCTTTCAAGCACAACACAACCGTATTTTTCTCAAATTGAAAGAAGAACTGCAACACCATGACAACAAAGTCAATAACAACACAATATTCCACAGTAACTAACATAAACATGTCATATCTCCTTTCTTTTCTTCTTTTTTTACATAAACTTCAAATTAGTATATAAAATAGCCATAATTATTTGATAAATTAGCCCTCATACAACCTGTCGTCCAGAAAAAAACCACCGCCATAGTCGGCCTTTCTGTTTTACAAAGACGAAGTATTGAATTCCTGTATTCCGTCTTTGTCCGTTCTGTCCGGTCCATTCCGTCTGTAATTTGTCAGTCACCGGTAAACCGTGGTGCACCTTCACTTTTTTCAGATGAGCGGAGACTATGAAAGTGGAGACGGGGATGTTGACTGGCCGTTGTGAAATTCTCGGGCACCGGATGGATGGAGAGGGCGTGACAGGGCTCTGAAAGTGTTTTCAGAGGAGGGAGTGGCCAAGTAATCGCTACGATCCAAGGGTGTTGCAATATATGAAAATCCCCCTCTACCCAATGGTGTATCTCTTGAAGTAAAATCCTACAAGTCCTTTGTGTCAGTAGCTCGCACGGCGCGAGCGTTATGCCAGCAGCGCCGTATTTCTATTTTCGTTCACAACACCAATGTGATGTCTGATCAAACTTAAATGTCTTCAAGAGGATTAAACGTTTCTCGACCAACCGGACGTTAAACGAAGGGAGATAGTCCTTGACTCAGACATTCAAACGTGACCTCTGACCTACCACTCTCCCCTCATGGCCCTACCCTCTTTCTTTCTCTTTCTCAACTTTTCTCATCCTTCAGAGGCCGTTGCTGTGGTTTTAAAGCAGTAATAAAACCCCATGCACATTCACCGCATCGCTGGAAATTTTATAGGAATGCTTCCATGACGATTACCGCGCGTAGCGTGGGCTCGTGTTTATATGCTGATGCGTCTGGAAGTTGTCACGGCTATATTGAGCGGAGGAATTTTTTATGGAGTATCTCTTAAGGAGGGAATGACTGGCCATCTAAACTCATCGCTTTATTGAAGACGGGAGGGAAAAATGTTACATCGTATTATTTCGAGGGATGATGTGAAGTGTAATGTGTACTTAAGACTGTACTTAGTTGCATCCCTCTCATGATTATCCCAAGGGCTTGAAACGCGCCATTCGCAATGATAATAACCTATCAACGTCTTGTTTAAAGTCCCTTTTGGTCAAATGCAGCTATTAACACAAGGACTGTGACATCCTACACAATTTTAAGTAGGCAATCATAGTTTTGAATGGCACACATACTATCTGACAAAAGACTATGGCTTTATATTTCAAGTAGGGTTTTTACTAGTTGTACTAAATAAATAGTTTTAGAGTTGAGGTTTTTTTCAACTTCAGTACTCTACCATCTGAGTGGTAGATTTTTGTAAAGTACTTATTCTAACGTTCTAATTGCTGTCATATTTGTCTGTTTCCCCTCCTATATGTGATCCGCCATTAGATACCTCCTAAAATCAAAGTCAAAGAATATGGCTTAATATTTAAAGTAGAAGTTTTACCAGCCTGTGCTAAATGCATAGATTTACAGTCAATGTTTTTTTTCAATTTCATCATTCTATCATCTGATTGGTAGGTTTTTGGATAGTACTGATTCCAATGTTCTAACTGCTGGCATATCGCAGTGATTTCCATTCTATATGTAATCCTCCCTTAGATGCCTCTTAAAATCCTTGTATCTTCAAATTTGATCCAGAATTCTGTTGAGGTATGGAGTTAATATTGATATAATAGGTGAAATAGAAAATTCAATTCACACACTACTACAATAATATTCTTTTACAGCTTATTGCAAGTAAATAATGTTTTTATTTGTGACAAGTTTCAGATAATGAATAAGAGTAAAGGCAATTTCCACGTACATAAATTTTTATTCCGGCTGATTAATTGCCATTACTCTAATCATTAAGATGAATTCTTTCGTCCACATCAAGGCTGATGCTGATCTTTTTGTACTAGTTCAGACTTATTTTATCCAGTAGGTGGCAAGCATTTAGTTCGGTTCTGTAGAAATATCTGCCGCAACTAATGACGCTTAAACGGTAACCATTTCTTTGCGCGTAACTCCTTCAAGCGACTTTCTGGCAACAAAGAAGGATGATCGATCTCTGTACTCGAAGCCGTTGCGGACTAGGACAACAAGTGAAGGGAGCGACGCGCACCCTAGGCGTTAGTCATTAACGCCGGCGTTTGAAATCAATGCATGTCTCCGTGGAACTGACGAAAGAGGATTGGCGCTTGACTGCGAAGAGTTTGGTGTCATCGCCTAACATCCAGACGTGTTTCTCGGAGAAAGTCGCGTGAAGCGGAGAAGTTTTCATCCTTTCGCAATCCACGGCTTGAGCGTGTGTGAATCGATTCGGAAAAATTTCCATTCGAGGCCGTTGGATTTCGCCGGCTTTGGGGCCCCCGACGCGGAGAAAAATGTCGTGGGCCGCATCCAGAATTACAAATTTTACATGCGACGGATACATATATTCGCCCCTCGGAGGCGAAGGAGTGGGCATCTTTTTTTTCTGCAAGCGACGGGCCTCGTGCACTTCGTAATCTTTGCGTGTATCGTCTGAATTTTATTAGAATTCGTTGGCAAGGAGTTGTTATGTTTCCATTTTCCTTTATCGGGTTAAGGTTTTCGAGTACTGAAACCCGAAGGGTGGACATGAGGCAGCTCATTCTTCGATCTCAAAAAACAGAAAAAAATCGTCCGTGGCCAATTTCCGAAAACGCTTAAGGTTACCTGAAACCTCGCCGGCCTTGGATCGTATACATTTTTTTATTCCGAGTATCGGCCGTTCGCTTCCTTGAGAATGCTCGGGTTTTTGAATGATCTACATTTTCGGATTCCAAAGTTTAGGCGTGCGTAAAAACTTTCGCTTTCCGAAGAGCGAATGATGTTTATCGGGATCGAAAAATGTGATGGCTCATCGGTCAAGAAACTATTCTTCCAATCCTTAAGTCCTTTTGGATAGATCACCGCGGCCCTTTCTTCTAAACCTAGAGCCTGGATGTCAAATTTGAATTTTATCTTTAAGAGTTTTATTGTGTTTTCATGAAATATTAACCGAACATTTATTTAAAAGTAAAAATTAACGATTAAAAATTGATAAACTTTCACCGATTACTTTTCCTCACTGTGTGGAGAAGGATGAAGAAGGTGAGGTGGACAGATAAGAGGACTAACGAGGAATTGCTTGAGATGGCGGGCGAGGAAAGGAAACTTCTTGACGAAATTCGAGATTGGCAGAGTAGGTGGCTGGAGGATGTAACAAGGGACGATGGATTACTCTAGAATGTGATAGAGGGAAGGATGTTGGGCAAGCGGGGAAAAGAAGGAAAGAGGATAGGTTTCATGGACGGAATGATGAAGGGCAGATGGTATGCTGAAACGAAAATGAATATATTAGAGCGTGATACACCCCTGACAGGGTAGAATGCCGGGAGGGAATTCTCTGAGATTTAAACCTTCCTTAATCGGTGGAATGTTTTTAAAAAATGAAATACTTTATTAAATTTTGCTGTTTAAATGCTGTAAATATTATTGAGGAGAATTAGAACTGCTCTAGCACGAAACTTTTTTATACAAACCTTGTTGTACGGATACTCGGATTTAATATGATAAGTGGTTTTGTGAAACTAGCCGTTTACCATTGATATTTGTAAAATGTTTCACGAACAACCTTCTGTAACAATTATAATAGCTTATTTTGATGTCCATACCGTTTAAACTGTTGCTAGTGGCTCTATATCACGGACATTGGGCTTTTTATATTTTTTCGCTCTCCAGCTACAAACTTTCCCTCGTCACGGACAATCAGATACACGGCTCTTTCTAACGTTTACGTACTATCGGGCGTTCAGTCCCTTTGTGAATCACCGACCTGGAACTTAACGCAAGTCATGCACACCTCGGCGTTTACATTTGGATGTTTCTCTTCATGACTGCATATGGTATTTACCTTTGTACATCTCCAACATCGTTCCACTTCATAAATATGAAAGGTGCCAAATTTTTTTAGTTACATAAATGCTTGTTCTCTTTCTCTCGATTCTCGGCCCACTTCTCGTTGCGCCCTCTTGATTCGAGGGACGGGCATTATTCTCGAGACGCTTAGCATTTGCCTCATGCGCTCTCTAAAAAAAGTTTACACCCGGGATTTTTACGAGCGGCCCGCCGCCTAATATGACGGTTCACGACAACAACAACAGCCGTTCCTCAAGTCAAATTTTCTACCGCGGGGGCGATGCCTGGCCCGGTGGGTAAGCCACGCGTCCATATGTCGTATTCGTGACCTCCTCGACCTTAAATAGCGCCTCTCTCTGGAGACTTTCTCCTCACACCTTTCGCTTCGATCGTCTCTTGTATGTTTTCCACCACCCTCTTCCCCTTCCTTGTATCCTAGGCAACCTCCTTCCCCACCCTTCCCGCCCACCTACTGGCACGTACCGCCACCCAATACTCCATTGAACGCGATCAATCATTCGTAAAGAGAATCGCCTGAGGTGGTCTGCAATCGGACTGCGGGGATTTCAACGTCCGGCTATCTCCCACGAATATCTCTCTTTTTTTTGTGTGTGCATGTGCGCGTTCCGGTCGATGGAACAAATCCGCCGTCTGCGATTCGCGAGCTTAGAAGTTTGTTGCGCGACACAAATTTTGTGCGATTTCCTTTTCATTCTCGATTGCTGCTGAGGAAAGAATCTCCTCTCTGATAACGGCAGCAAAGTCCTGCCTTTCCACTTTTTCCGCCCATTTCATTTTATATGCGATTACGGGCTGTGGTAAGAAAAAATTTTCCCCTCGAATAAATTAAAATGAACTTTTAATGGATCACATTTGCTTCAAATCCTCATTTATTGGCTCCTAAAACCATTTTAGTCTTCGCCTAGGGTTGTGACGGTGTTTATGTTGCAAAATGAACTCAAGAAAATACACACATTTGTTGAGGAACAAACACCGTTTTAAGAATCTTAATGATTTTCTAGCGTAAAACAAATTTTTATGTGATTTTTTCACAGTCGTGTTTCTGAAAGAAAAACTTTGTAACTTCTTTTTGATTTCGATAGCTTAATTCCCATCTATGAACTCTACTTTAACCACGGATTAATCTTAAACTCACTTGATTTTTAATGTAAGAATGAGTTTGAAAAGGAAAAAAATGATCCCTACACATTAATTGAAATTAAAAGTTCATAAATTACCTTTCCTTTAACTCCTCAGTCAGTCCTCAACGAGTACATACCTTCTGCATTGCCCATTAAGGGATTTATATGGCGGAATGTACTCTTTGAAATTTAAGCATCTGCCGCGACTCGTGAGTTTTTAAGGGTTTTCACCTAAAATATTTTGAATACCTATAACTTTTGTCATAATTGAATAACTTATTAAAAATCTGTGCTCTCGATCTGTCGATGCCAAAATTAAACGCATCCCAGATATAACAAAAAAATTGAGCTAACTCCTCGAGTAAAATATTTTTTACGACCTGGGTTTCGCTTGATGAAGCATAATCAGGTACTTATATCATTTTTGTAGTGCCATACATAAGGAGGTGGTGGGAGAAGAAGGGGGAGGACGACCATTAGTGTATTCCCCTCCGGCCCCACCTCCCGTTTCTCGCCTTCCCCTTTTCTCCCACAACTTCCCTATACATGACACTGTATATATTATACACTCACCTGATGATGCTGTAACAAGCGAAACCTAAGTCGTAATGAATATAATAAACGTGGGATGTGCTCAATTTTGTGATTTAGCAGTGATATTTCGTTTCCATACAATATTGCTTGAATCTTCAGAATTTAGCACATCGTAGAACTTAAAGAATAACAATAATATTCCTGAATATTTATGCCCGTATTCATAGTCGTATTCCTAGGGGTTTCCTGGGTATCCCCTAGCCAGGTAACACCTAGGGGTCCCCTACGCTGAGCGATTCATAAACCTTACCTGGGTAACACCCAGCCAGGGGACGCCTGGGTAAGAGATTTGGCAACAATCACACGCAAAAATACATATGAACGGTTTCGCTGAATGGTTCTCCATGTTTTCGATGCTCATTTCTCACCGTAACCAAGCACGCTATAAACACTAATACAGTATACTATTACAAAATGTTGATGAAAAATGATTGAAGGAATATGAGAGAATTATTTCAATATTACTTAAATATTTATGTAATTTGAATGATGAGGAATACGAGGGTGAGTCAATAAGTACTCGTGTTTGTAAACAGAAGACGTTACTATGGAAAGATGTTGAATTATCATGTACTGCCATTAGTTCAGTAGTATCCATTCGTCCCACGCGTGGGCAGCAGTACTGCGTTAGGGGAGCTTTGGGTAAGCTTCATGCCTTACCCAGGAAATTGACGGCCTGGGGGAGGGTTAGGGGACAACAGTCCCCTGGGTAACGACTATGAATACTATTTCTGAGCCAAGGGGCTCCCCCACACCTGGGGGACACCCAGGTAACGACTATGAATACAGCCCTTAGTCATTTATATATTTCACTCGCAACCAACGCTCGCCAAATATTTTGGCAACTTATCGTTCAACGTTAAGCTCAATGCCCAGAAGATTCCAAAATATTTGACGAACGTTGGCTATGAGTGAAATATATTAATGACCAAATATTCAGGAATCTTATTATTATCTATATTTTATCAGTCAAGATAGTTATAATTGAAGGATAACATTCGCTGAAATATGGGGTCACTCATTTTCTTCATTCTCGCAGTGGCGAGCAATCATCCTGAAGATGTAACCACATGCGCTCCCTGACGGAAAACTCATGTGTTCTGCCTTACTTAAGTATTCCTCCAACTTAGCCATTTATCAATCAAAATCGAGTATTTTGTTCATAACTTCTCAAGCAAAATGGTGGAATGTCTCATTTACGTTGATCACATGGGCGAGAAGGTGTTCCTCCTGATAAGTTTCTAAATAAATCTTCGTGTGGCCTGCCCTTGTCCCTCGTGTTTACGTTACTTTCCCCGTTCTCGGAAAGCCGAGCCACGAAAAACTTTCTTCTACCTTCCTCTCCCCCATCCCTTAGAGCCACTTTAGTGTGTCTCTGGAGGAAATCGTTCCTAGAAAATTGCCGTTCGATCTCATTATCGTCTTCTCGGAGGAGGTTTGAGTGCCTCCAGCGGACCTTAGTAGGTTTTTGTGGGATGGAGGGAGGAACGTGGTTCTCCGTGGAATTCGGCGGTTTCGTCTCGTTCGCCGAGTGAATGCGTCCGAGTGCGTCAGGAAATGTTATTGCGGGGTCGTGATTGGCCGTCGGGCGGTGGGTGGTAACGGGTGCAGAAGGGGTGGAGGGGGGGGGGGGGACAGCGCACGCCCGTTTTCCCACGACGAATGTTTTACGAGCTGCCAATCGCCTTGTTCCGAGCTGACCGAGTTTAGAACGTTTTAGTCTCGTCGTACATTTTTTTTCCCCGTTTTACATTCTCTCTCATTTCCGCAGGCCTCGAAATCTGTAATGGGGATCTCGTTTTCCGACACTGCTTTCTATTGAAACAAAACGCTTCTATTTCCTCTGGAGTTAAAATGTTGAATTGAATGTACGACTCGATAAGTAATGTACACACACACATGTATATTCGCCCTTTACAGGCATATCCTGAAAAATGACCTTTTTTAAATGGATTAATGAGGTAAATGTGATGTAGGTACTAGTCCCTCATATATTTTTGCTTGTATTGACAACTTAACAATTTAGAGAAATGCTTAAATACAAAACGGCACTCTTTTTCTCGAAGAGCCACTTAATTTCCTCCGATCCTATCCGTCCAACTGCAGTCATTTGTTCGAGCAGGTAACAACCGTTTGCTTCACCGTTGCATGTTATTATGAGTTTGATACGTAGCCAAGATAAGAAAGAGAGATAAAGAGAGCCGTTTTGTATTTTAGCATTTCTCAAAATCGTTTTTATCACTAAATGTAAACAAATGCAAGGGACTATTACCTACATCACATCAACTTCATAAATTCAATTATAAAAGATTATATTTTCCGGATATTACTGTAGAGGGTGAACACATATGTGTATCCATTACCCTTCAAGTCGTTAAACGGTTAAACAACTTAACTTAGGTAAAATGTTGAAGGATTAATTAGCATAGGTATATTTTATTCCGGTTCTTTGCTGAAAGTCTGATGAATCAAGCTACCCATTTGACATATTATCAATGAACCACTCCATGATATTTTCTCGCGTTGTTATTGCCAACTTATGGCCGGTTGCGAGAACATTTAGTTGTGGAATCAATTGTAATGAGATCCATGAAGCTATAGATATCTTAAAAATAATCGGGTTGTAATGACACATCTACTAGTTACATAACTTATTTACCAATAGTCAATAGCTTCGAATATGCGATCTAATCTTCCACCGCCGGATATAATTTAGGAAAGTTAAGCCTATGAATAATTGCCAATGCACATAATAATTAGTCAGTGAGAGTAAATCAACTGGTCATTTGACTCAAAACAACTCTTTTATCTAGAAATTAGGTCCACAAGCGGTTCATTGCGCATCCGCCATCTTGGTTACTTATGGAACTCATAACAACTTGCCATAAGTTATGAAACCAATAAATTTATCGAATGTTTCTGCAACACTTAAGGACGGTTGCAAGAACTTTTAGTTATGGAATCAATAGTTATGACATCCATAAAGTTATAGATCTCATAAAATATTCGGGTTGCAGGAACATATATGCTAGTTACATAACTTATTAACCCATAGTCAATAGCTTCGAATATTCGATCTAATCTTCTACCGCCGGGTATAAATTATGAAAGTTTAGCCTATGAATTATTCCTTATGCACATAATAATAAGTCATTAATAGTAAACAAACTAGCCATTCGTCTCAAAGCAACTCTATTATCAAGTAGTTAAGTCTCCAAGCGGTTCATTGTGCATCCGCCATCTTGGCTACTTATGGAACTCATAACTCCATGCCATAAGTTATGAAACCAATAAATTTATCGAATGCTTCTGTAACGCTTATTGAACGGTTTCCATGGCTTATGGGTCCTATGACTTTTTAAAATAGATATGTGTCGTTCCTTCAACTGGCTATAATTGACTGATTGCTATGGCTTATGGATCCTATAATTTTTTTTTATAGAATATACATATGTCGTTGCTGCAACTGGCCATTTGTAATTTATAAGTTGATATGTATAGAACGCATGAAACTTACGCGTCATGTTGTGAAATAGTAAAGGTTTATTTTGCTATTCCACGCAATTAGAAGTCAAGGTACTGAAGAAGTAATCTATCGCGGAGATTTAGGGCGCTGAAGCTGTTGAACTTGTGCACATGGTCCAATTTTGACACCTTTATACTCGGCGGTGGGTCAGTGGGAAAACGCCTCATGTGGGTGGGCACGGAAGACTTGGGTGTGGCGACCGTTGGGTGTACCGCGGACTGGCGAGTGAAAGACATCGTAAATCAACAGCCCCATAGGCGTCAAATATTATTGCTATTTATTGCATCAGCCCTCCCTCGGTGATACCGGTCTTGCGAACAATGGGAGCGCGAATTCTGAGTCATGAACGCCTCTGAAACGGACAGTTTAATTTCCATTGAAGGAGGGAGTCCAACTGGATCTTTCAAAAGCTTTCCTCCTTGTACCATTCACCTCAAACCCTTATCGAAAAAATATTACGCAGGTTGGGACACTCGTGCCAAAAGTAACTTTTTCATGCTTCCATTGAGTTGTATTGCTCAAACTCATAAGTCTATGGAGATTTACCTTTGAATAAAATGATGTTTGAAGGAACACGATCGGAGAGTAGTCAGCGTCGCGTATTTTGATGAGCCTAATGTCCGTCCAGTTGCCCTGTAAATGTTAATTTTTCTCAATACGTAGACAAATCCTGCAAATTATCTAATTATAATCAATCGCAGGTTTCCGCGGCGTTTAGATGAATCCTTCTCCATTTCTCGGGTTTCCACTGCATAGTTTGTTTTCGAGACAACTGTTTCGCCCGTGTTCCAACGGGCTTCTTTAGGTCGAAGTGTCGGGGAACCATTTTGGCCGCGTTAATTATAGGCCATCTGTTTCCCTCCGTGCTCTATGATTGGCTCTTGTCTTCCCGCCAAATCCTGTTGCCAGCACTGGATAGGCAGTAGCCATCTTCTCTGTTAAATTAATTCTTCGCTTTGGTTATTTCAATCATATGGAATTTTTTGAAATGTAATGAAATACCTATGTGAAAACAAGAAGAAACGAGAAATGCAGAAGCATTCGATCATCTCATTACTTCATTCAATCCCTTAATTTTCTCTTTCTCTGATATGGTCCAGATTATGAGACTCCAATCAGAGCTTACACTAAAAAATATACAGATAAAAATATCGAAGGTGTTGGTTTATTGATGCTAAGTGGATGTGTCAGTGCTCAAATTCGATTTCCCCTATGAATACCATGGGCTCCATTGAGTATGAGTCCGATCCATACCTATGAATTCCCACAGGTAATTAGCGCGAGGTTTTGATTTAAGAAAACATTTTTTTTAATACGGAAGATATGGCTACCCAGCTTATTTGATACAGGGATTCTTCTAGGGTTCTCTACCCCGTCTGGATTTCCATACTGGTCAACGTTTCGAAGCCCGATTCGTGAACTAAGGCATTTGAGTCACTAAGGCATTTGAGGGGCCCGCATGACAACGAGCAACAATTTAATCATTTAGAGAGTTCATTGGGCGGCATAGGAATATTTTGGCGCTTATTAAACCCTAATATGGCGATTCATCATTCAAATTCAAAAAGTACTCTCACACCAATCCACGATTTTCAGCATTTTAATCTGAAATAAGAATAAACGTGACTTGTAAGAACTATGAATGAGCAGAGGATGGGAAACTTCAGTTGACCTACTCAAGAATCGAAGCACTGGTGGTAAGATTATGGTCATCTTACAATTGTTACTGCGATGAATCAGTATGCTAGCATACACAGCCGGTGAGTGTAGCGGTCGTATAGTACAGATCAGCCCTTATCAACCCTCTTGCATTCGTATACTAAGTCCTAATACAATAATCTCCCAGCCAAGTACGCATCCCGGTTAAGGTCGTAAAAAAATTGGGAAAAAATGAGGTTTAATATTTATGTAGTTATTAATTAAACGTGTCATAAAGTGTCAATTGGCGTGCATTTTCTCTTTTTTCTACGCTTGGCATTGGCCGTTAATGCTTGTGTTTCATGGAAAAATAAATCGAGCTGTAAAAATAGCCCTTTTTTTGAAAAAAAAAGTTTGCAGAAATGAAAATTTCGCAACGATCTACCGAAATAAATCTTACTGCGACCTAGGTTTCGATGTTTTAACATCATAATCAGGGGACACATGAAGTAAAGTGCACAAAATACAAAGTTGTTGAAAAAGAAGGGGGTGAGGAATTTTTGAATGACTATATATCGTGTGCACCTAACTTCATTTGTCATATGATGATGATGTTAAAACATCAAAACCTAGGTCGCAGTAAGATTTATTTCTTTGGGCAATTGCAAATTTTTCATTTCTGCATCGTACATCAATTCCACTCACAATCAGATCGCTTCAAGGTAAATATTAACATTTTTTTCTACCGTTAATGGCCTCCAGAAACTCCCACGACTAATCGGAGTCATTCCTGTCTCAACAAGTATTTCAAAATCGGAAATAATCCGCCAATGACGCTCATTTCTCCTGCAACTCTTCTTCCGAGCAAATGATAGAAACTCCACAATTGTCTACAACACTCTGGGCAGTATAAATTCCAGAAAATATTTTTAAAACGAAAAAAACCGTAGTTACTGTCGTATACGTTCGGAATCTGGCATATTTCGTGGTTTCCGAAGTAAATTCGAGTGAAAAAAAAATAGTCAGGATTGAGCCTCGAGCCCGCGTCCTCCCGCTACAACCCGACATAATAGTCCCGAGGGCCTTGACCACCTCGGCTAATTTGCCTTGTAACGAAAACGTGGAAATGTTAAGTATTTGGCTGAGACGAAATTGTTTATTTGTAATTTTCTCACGAACCCGGGAACATGGGGCGGAAAAAGATTACCAATTTCCTGCATTTTTACTCCACTTTAAGATAACATTTGTCTTGTCTTCGTCTTCAATTACTATTACGCGATGTCTCCTTGTCAGTATCGCAGGAATCTTCGGATTTTAAATGAGAAAAAACGTATTTAATGATTGGAGCATGCATTGTGTAGATTACGCGCCCCCAGTTGAGTACACACGAACCTCCTGAGTTCTAAATGCATACTTCAGCGGTAGCCAAGAGTTCTGTGAAGATGATGTCACTTCCCGAATTCGAAGAGAAATAAGTCCCCTTGTGCGTCTTAAACGTATGGTCCGTGTAAAAAGCGATGTCGCCTCGCTGTGTGGTGTCGTCCCAGCATTCTTTTCAAATCAAACATTCCCTACAACCCCTCTCCCCATCTCCAATCTCCCTACTTTCTCACTCCCACCTACCCTTCCGCTATTTCCCCTCCTCCCTTAATTCCATTCACCCGTCCTCACCCCTCTTTAGGCCTCCCCCTCCCCTTGCATGTGTTCCCGTGTGGCACTTTCCTCCGACTTTCTCTATTCCCCCATTGCACCCCCTCAACTCCCACCCCCCACCACTACCCCTTCCCCATTCCTCGGAGAATAAAAAGAGACCTCCACCCCCGTCCTCTCCCCTCCCCCTCCACATCTCCCTCAATCACAATTTCACCCCCTACCCCGCTAATAATCCCCTCCCCCCCGGGCAGTCGCACCACCTTCCCCGGGATCTTCACGCTCCGTCGAAGTGGCGGCCGCCGCGATGAATATAAATGCGACGCACAGTGGTCAATATGCCCCGAAAGTTGGTCACCATGAGAAATAGTACACCAATTTTGATTTGAAATAGTATACCAAATATATTTTTGCAAACTTTTCGCCAAATTTTTCTTAATTGAAAAAAGAATGGCCTTGATGCAATTAGTTGTGCATGTGCTTTTGAGGTTATATAAAACCAGTCTAGTCGGAGTAGGCCAAAATATTTTGGGCAAATTATTCGCAATTCCTTTAATTATTATCTGCAATTGTGATTGAGCTGCAATAAAAAATGGTGCATGTGTTCAATAATATATAACAAATGAATGTTATGGGAAGTTCACAAAATCATTCATACAGTCGAGTGCAGCAGCATGCTCGTTTTTCCAAGCCAAGCTCGTTTTTCGGGAAAAAAATCGAACTTTATTTTATTAATGACTATCGAATTAGAGGATTGTAGATGCTATTCTTCGAGCTACTGTTAAATTTATTAAATTCTTAACGATGTGATGTATCGTTTGTATCAGAATTATCCGGAATTAATTAACTTTTGGTTAGTTGAAGCGCGGATTTTCGCTCAAAAACACCATTATTTTAAACGGCCTTGTTTAAAAAATATATTTAAAAATTGAAAAATTAAATAATATCAACTTGTAGTACTAACTTTCTACTGGAGACTCCATCTTCCAGAAAGTTATTCTCTTCACCATGAACGAATTGGCAGCAAATCAAAAATAAGTTTGCTCTTATGGACGCACGCTCGATGCACTTGTTACTCGTAGGGCGCTCGTTGTCCATGTGAATAGTGTGCGCAAGTGGGTAAATGTTTACCCAACTGCTGTGACTTTCGACTTTGTGACCTTTCCTCTCACCGATCCAGCAATCAAAATCCTCTATGTAGATACTTTATTTTTCTTACCTTGGCCAGGTTTTGGGGACTTTGAACGACTGTGCGACGATATCACGCACGCCTCTCGAGTCGCACGCGTGCGTAGGACGCGGGGCGATTTGACGGATGAACAGGCGTTTCGGCTCTCGCCGCAGGATTACAACTTCCGTCCCCGGTTTACAACCTCTCGCCTATACCCAGGGACTTGGAAGAGGTGGAAGGAAGGGATGGGAAGGGAAGGTTAGCGGAACCGCAGCCCCTTCGAGGCCGACAACAATGAGGCGGATTGAGGTCAAAAGGACCTCAATTGGGCCTCCGCCTCCCCGAAGTGCTCGCATTCGTTTGGTTACCCAAAACAACAGAGACGAGTTCCCGTCGGTTACGCTTTCGCGAAAAACCTACCGCACATCTCTGTGAACCGAGAGAGCCTGTTGCCCAAATATTTGGGATGAGGTGTCTCTCTGACTCACTTTACGGGTTGACGCCGTGTAGTCTGCCGGAGTACGTCCTCGAGGCGGGGCACACCGGACTCATGGAGGGTCAATTCGGACCAATTCAGGTCAAAGCGTGAGTACATTGACGGATGAACAGTCCGCGTACATGGGATCTTGATTCTTGTTTCATATATTTACTTAAATTTTATCGATATTTTTACATTAGAGTCTACATTCTCGGCTGAGAAATGTGAATATGCTTGTAGGAATGAAATGAGCATGTAAAGAAAAAAGACCATAAAATTATCACGGAAGAAGAATGAAAATACTGAGTTATATCGGGAAAAATGACCATGGCCACAGAATAAGTAGCAGGGACAAAGAAACTGTGCCAAGTATTCTCTCATTTATAGGTACATAACGGAATGAAACGCAGTGCCTGAAGAAATCCTTAATCCTCATTTATAATTGTATAGTTGTTTTTCAGGAAAATTATTGAAATTAAAAAAAAACAAAGAAGTACATTAGGATACTTAGGATATTAGGATAAGGATACTTAGGATATTAGGATAAGGATACTTAGGATATAATAGAAAGAAGAATGTTGGGCAAGCAGGGAAGAGGAAGAAAGAGAAACGGTTTAATGGACAGGATGAAGAAGGGTAAATCGTATGCTGAGATGAAAAAGGATATACTAGAGCAAGATGAGCACCTGAAAATGTAAAATACCGGAAAAAGATTCTCTGACGTTCAACAAAACCTACCTTAAGCGGTAGATTACTTGTAAAAAAAAAGGTCTGCCTACGCTGACTAAACATTGAACTGCTTAGGAAGTGCCGCTACGATTTCTTTTTGACCGAATAACTTACCTGCGAATCTGTTAAGAAGAAATCTTTAAAAAAAGGCAAGCGCTCTCATTGAGTATTTAACGTTTGAGAATTGGTATTCTCATCATTTATCCACAACATGAGAAACGTCTCTCCAGATTATCACCGCATATGAAAATTGTTCTGCCAACACTTGTGTTTAAATATGTTTTCATGAGGTTGATACCTAAAGGAAAATAACTAATTTTTAAATCTATAACTCGCGTGAAACAACGGAGAGGATCAATGCTGAAAATTGGACCACAGTTACCGTGTGAGGATACGAAATAGGCATAGCGGGCATTTCCGCACGCGTTGCTTGCTCATGCGAATAAAGCTTTATCCTTGAGAAGTTCTTTGGCTAAAAATTTGAGTTTGATGAACTCGCCCGTCTCAGACTCAGCGTTTTGGGTGTTTGGAATACATTTAAAATATTAATTAAAAATCAATCGCATTTTCCTGTATTTTTTCCGATTTATTGACAGGTTTAGCCGTGATTCACCGAAGTATGGTCCCCGAAGGACTTGATATTCCTACAGTGAAACGTGGTTTAATTTTTGCAAACCCATGGAAAAGCACAATATCAGAGTAGAGAATAATATTTACGTTGCCAACACTCATCAATCTTTTTTGCAAACTATTATTCATATGTTGACGATATTTCTCCCTTGAGCTCTGGTTTTTCGGTTCTCTCCATGCAATTGTCGTACTTCATAATGTTTTGCTTGCAGAAAGTTTGATTTCCATCCGTTCTGGTGAAGCATTTGGACTATCGTCGGCGATAAATTTTTTCTTTCTATTTCATTGCGAATTCCAGTGCCACGCTTTTGTTCGCCTTTGGACGCAAACGCACGCAATTTTCCCAACTGTCGTTAAAATCATTTAACCCAAAGAAAGTTGAATTTTCGCGCGATTCCGTCCGCAAGCACGGATTTACGCGGGCGAAAATTTTTCCGTGCGCTTGTTTGATGGCGATGTCCGTGGGACCCTTCGAGTGGAACGCATCGCACGCCCTCCCTTCCCTCTCCCTCCCATAAACAGTGCATGCGAATCTCTTCTTCCCTTGAGGAGAAGCACGAAAGGGTTAAGGGTTTTGGAGGTCTGTGCCTCGCCGGTCCATCGGCACCAGACCTCACATCACGCACGCCATTTATCTCTCTCCTCTTGGAATAATAATTTATCGATCCATCTTCGGGGAGAGAGAGAGAGAGAGACCATCCTTGGGTATTCGTGCCTCGACGATTCGGCGAATTCTCGAATCAATTTATCGGTGCGTTTTCCACAGTCTTACCCCTTCGATGAATGAGTGATTGAGTGTAGTAAACCCGCCGATGGTTGAGGTGTGTGGCCTGCACCCTCCCTCCCACCTTCCCCCCCCTAATCTCCCTCCTCTTCCTCCTTTCTCTCCCGACGCCTCTCCCGACCCGTGGCCATTATTTTGGAGAAATCAGGTTCCGTGTTTGGTCGCTCGCGCCATCCGTCACCCTCGCGGAGATCGCCGTAATATATTCAACGGTGGAGAAGGTTCGGGGAGAGAGGAATGGGCGTACCCGCCGCTCCCCCGTAGGCATTTGTTTGTTCAGTGTATATTAAATGGTTGCCCTGCTAAAAAATTTAGTATATTTTTCCTTATAAATTCCTCTACATAATTTCTTAATAAGTTCTGTAGATATTCCTTTAAGTATTGAAACGCCATTTTACGGAATTCCCTACGACGTTCTGCAGAATACCTTAGGATGTTCTGCAGAATACCTAAGGACGTTCAGCGGAATTCCTTAGGACGTTCTGTAGAATTCCCTACGACTCTCCATATAGGTCCTTAGAAAAGGTACTGGGTCAGCGGAATCCTCACATATTTCCTCACGTATAAAGAGTTGCTGACGTTTTACAGAACAGCTTGTAAGGAGTTATTTTGCTCTGCAGGCAATAACTCTACTGAACATGTGTCTGAAGAATCAGGCTGTCATGTTCCGTACAGATCCTTAGAAAAGAAACTAGTTCTAAAGAAAAAGAGCCAATTTCTGTAGAATTCCTTAAGTTCTACAGAACAGCTTCTAAGAAATGTTTTAGCAAGGTAGAGGAATAAAAAATGTATAATTGGTGGCATAAATGGTATATGAATCAGTCGCTGATTCTTAATATTTTTTTCTTTTCAAGTAGCTAGCCACCAAAGTACGAATTCAGAGCATACAGAAAATAAAACCACAGTGGACTGAGCGAATGGCCAAAAAATAATAATTTTAGATTTGTAAGTAACATTGTGGATTTCATAAGAGTTGGCAAGTTTTTGAAAATGAGGGTACAAATTATATTCACGATCAATTCTCATCATGCGTCTCAATACTTCATGAATACGCTGAATGTTTGTCATTGATTAAAAAAAATCAGTGGCTCTTATGCCCGAAATAGTACGTCTTTAAAGGAATGTGAAGCGACTGGTGGAATTATGCCACGATCAAAGTTTTCTCGGCAATGTAAAGGTAAATTCTCACCTCATCGTCTGTAGGTACATTTTAATTTTAATGCATTGTTCCGTCTAATGACTAAGGTATTTCGTTAATGTCCAGGTGAAATATATATCTTCTTATTTCAGTGTTACAAATCGAACTGAAAATTCAATTAAAAATAAATGGGTCGTTTCTGGATGAAAAATGAGCTTTGATCACTGTTCATTTGACTTTTATTTTGTGAAGTTGATTGTATCCCCGTCAGTTTGCAGGATCTTCATGCATATTTTTGAGAGGCAAGCGTGAGGCAGGAGGCTACATTCTTATGGGAAGACATTCGTGAGGTTTCGGTCGGCGGGTCAAACCGGCTCCGGCCCGAAAGTGTTCCCCAAACAGCCCGAGGGCGTGTGATGAGCGTTTTCACCGCGAGTCTTATACATCTACCGTTCGCGCACACACAGACATACACTTTTGGACTCAATACCAAATAAGACCCCGAAAGCAGGTCGTGTGGCGAGTGCTCATGTCCTCTCGATGCTCTGGACTCAGCTGTCCTGTTTTTCCGGCTAACCTCTCCAATCAAGGGGAGAGTGCGTGCTTATATAGGCTTCAACGAGCCTTGCGGAAGACCAAGGCTAATATTCTGAATGAAATAGCGTTAACGCTATCTGCCTGATATAACTTTCGATACGCTTTTGTTTCAAAGAGTAACACGCTATTCTTCGAAACAAAAGCGAAACGAAAGCTATTTCTCGCAGATAGCGTTAACACTATTTCATTCAGATTGGCGGCCCTAGAACCGATGTTGAAGTCGTGAGCTTGAAATTTTGACGAAATTATTTTTCTCATTTGTCGGGACGCGAGCGTTTGCATGAATACTAGTACGGAAAATACTGAGTCTCATAGCGACCGAAATCAGCCGAATTGAAGACAATCACATTTTAAAAGCCTAGTTTGAATATGTCCTCGAAAAATGAGCGTAATTTTTTTATAATAATCACTTCCCGGATTAATTTTTTCCCCCAATGGTTCGCGACTGAAACAAAACTATGCCTCATCATCATCATCAACTGGTATTCTGCCTACTGGCAGGTCCCAAACACCACAGCTGTCTCCAATTCGTCCTGCCCCGGGCTGATTCCTTGGTTTCCTTGTTACTTCTTTTTATCTTCACTTCGTCTGTCATTTTCTGCCTCCTCCCTTCTCTTTTATTTTCTCCCTCCACTGTTCTCTCGACGGCTGTATTTAAAATCCCCTTCCCTCTTACAATATGTCCAATTTAGTTGGCCTACATTGGCCAACGTCTTCCTAACTGTAAAGACAGAATCCCTGACTTGCAATATGAAGGAGTGTACGAGATTCCCTGCAGCTGCGGCCAGATATACATCGGGAAAACTAAGAGAGCCATCTCCGTCCGACTGAACAATCAGCAGTGGCAGAACATGCGTTCACTAATCCCGGGCATCAGATTATGATTGATAAAGCAAAAGTCATAGCCAAAGAAAAAGCATTATTTCCCTCGCATCATCCGGGAGGCTATTGAAATTGAAAAAGTAGCAGACAATTTCAACAGAGGTGATGGGCATAGACTGAACACCGCTTGGAAAAGACTCATACGCAAAAGCGCGCCAAAATCGGAGTCCTCGACGCTGATTGGTCGCGCCACTGGTAGGCCAACCTGAGGATGGTATATATATACAGGGCCATTTCCATGTTATACTTTGTATTTGTTTTGGTGTGGAATAAACGTATTTTGACTTGACTTGACATCTGTCGGCACTCAGACCTGATCTGAAGATGTGGCCAGCATAGGCCACGAAACGTCATCTGAATAAAACTTGACGCAGCTAACCCGAAAACAATGGATAGAACTGCAATCCAGCGCTGCGAAAGCCTCAAACAGAAATGTCCGATTTAGTTACCTTTCTCTTCTGAATTGTTTTCAGTAGTGTTCTTTCCTCCCTAACTCTTCCCAACACCTCCTCATTTCTTATTCTATCCATCCATTTCACTCTCTCTAGTCTCCTCCACACCCACATCTCAAAAACATTGATCCTTTCCTACTCTCTTCTTTCCAAGGTCTACGTTTCGCATCCATGCAACATACGACCCCACACATAACAATTCATCAGTCTCATCCTCATTTCTAGGTCTTCATCGCTGCATAACACATTTCTCTTCTTATTAAAAGCTTCCATTCCCATAGCTGTTGTTGACTATGCCTCAGTGTCTTTAAATTTAATTACTAGGTAATTACGTAAGCTTAAAAAATTATTTTGTATTCACAAGAACGCACAGTTTTCATCTTTATAATCAATCCTTACTCCTTGCTATTGTGCATGCTGGCATATGGCACAAAATGCATGTAGTTAGAGATTCGAAAGTGATATGGTAATGGTGAAACACCTATCATCTCCAACCGCTGTTAAATGAATGAAAATTCCCTCACCTTGTCCACAAAACGACACATCTATTTAACCCTTTGAGTGCCACCAATTTTTTGGTGGGCACCCCCAGAAGTGCCATGGATATTTTGATATATTTGCAGGCCTTTATTCGTAAAATTATCATTTGTTTATTACGGCGAATTAATTATTATTTTTTATCATTTTTACATGATCATTTCTGTATTTGAAAGAGGATGCTTTTTTGCTATTGAATACGAAAAAACTAAATTTTTTAGCAATGACTCGTTTTAATAGGTCTCTTTAATAGGCCTAATAGGACTCATTTAATAGGTTTAAGCAATAATTTAATAGGGATTTTAATTTAAATTTAAGTTTAAATAGGTCTCCTCATAGACAACGATATATCGTCGTTGGCACTTCTGGCACATTCTGCAAACGACGATATATCGTCGCGTGGCACTGAAAGAGTTAAAAAAAAAGGCGTTGAAAGTTGAATTACGCACAAATTTCGCTTACGTCTATATTACCAATGTTTTGATCTAGTGATGATGTCTTGCTATTTTCCTTTTCCTTCGACTTGCAAAAGACTTTTCCATACGTGACCACTCAACTCTAAAAAGTCTTTCAAATTACGGGAAGTGGTGGGTGAATAAAGAAATCATTAATTTTTTGAAGGAAGTCTACTCTCCATTCAGCGCCGTGAAAATAAGAAAGCATACTATTACGATCGTAATAGGTGCCGCCACATTCCGAATGGCTTCCGAGAGACCCTTGACCCATGAGCCCAATCGCTTGGTTAACTCCGCCGGTAAGCGCGATGGGCAACGAGGAAAGCTCGTCCGTATCCGGTTATCGACATAAAACCTAAATGAATGACTACTTTGGAGAAGATGTCGCTTGAGAGGCGTCCAGCTTTCTTTAAAAAAATAAACTCATTCCCGGGAAGGACGCGTGCCTGATATTTTTTTCCGTACTTTTGCCGCGTTTCTGGTGTAGTGGCCGCTGAGGGAAATTTTCACGTAGCTGAATGGGAGATTTTTTGCGTACTAGGTGTGCAACTTTCTTTTTAAAAAACTATTCCCCGAAAAAAGTTATTGACTGGTAAGTTTTTAGTTTTTTTTTTTAAGTGGAACTCCGTGGCTAGTCCCGGATAGCTTGAAATTTGTCAAGTTTTTAGTTGTATATACGTTGACCTAATATAGATCCGTTGTAGTTTTTGAAAAATCTCCAAAATTACGATTTTCTTCGCTACTTTTCCCATATCCAAATTTTTTTCAAAAGTTTTCCTTCCTTCCTTCACCATATGAGACACGCGGGGAAGCTACGGCATGTTGAAAGGACAGCTTTATCATTTTTATCAATCTGGGGTGGTAGTCACAAGTGTCACGTTCTTCTAGTGAAAAATACACCCTTTTCCCTTCCCCGATCAAACATAATACTTTCCATGATACATCGGTTACTCATAGACTACGATGATCATTACCATAATACATTTCTTTTGCCAAGGCATTTCTCTGTCGCTTCAAAGGTGATAACGTACGAGGTATAATACCCCTAGTTGCTTCAGAAAAGAGAGAGTTGCTCAACAAGGTATGTGTGACCTTCAGGGGTGATTTAAACCCACAACCTCAGTTTAATCCCTAACTATTTACTGCATCCACTCATTAAGCGTACTCAGGTGGAAATTTACTGATGCGAGCTATCCGGATCTCACATCTAAAGTCGATACAACGGTTCACCTATGGCCACCATATCAAGCTAATATCAGCGAACTTGTTATCATTCGATGATGTAATTATATCATAGAGCTATCTTCAACTTTTATTCCATTATTAATTTACTATCTTAACAATCAATTGATGTTTGTCTTTCATTGTCATATCTTTCGGATCGTAAAAGTTTTAATTACCTGAACAATCAAGATAGGTAATAACTTCAACAAATAGCCGAGTCATTTATTTCTTTGAGATCAAAACAATTTTGCTTTAAACTATCATTTACGATGGTAATTGTATATTTGACTAGTGAAAGTGGGCGTCCCGCGTTAAATAGACAGCTAACCCAAGGTAATGTCATGTTTATGGCAAAGAGTTAAGGAAAAAGATCAGTTATCCAGCGATAACTGGGCGAGTTATATCATTTGAGCCTTCTTGAGAAATCCAAGAGTTAAAATTGTTCCGATTCCGAATTGTTCCGAGTAAAGAAGTTCCGATCACGCGCGCCAAGTTCCTCCAAGCCCCTGAAAATGATAGCGAAGACGAGAACGAAACGTCGAGCGGTATTCGTCTCAATTGGTCGGTAGCTCCGCGAAGACTTCACGCCGGAATTGAGTCGTTCTATTGTAATATTCCTCTTCAGACGGAATGACTGTGTGTGTTTTGAACAAATAAATATAAAATTAACTTAAATTATTATTCAGACAAAAAATTTGCTCAGTACCGTAAATATAGTAAACGATAGTAATGAAGATAATTCTATATTCATTACTATTCATTATTTTACTTTTCTGACCTACTTATAAAAAATTCTATTTTCCATGTGCCTGATGAGATTATAATTGCCGTTTCTCCCGTGTGTTTGACCATGCACCACACAATTAATCTGTGTTCTTGAAATTGCCGGCCCGGCCCCAAGCATCAACCCCGGGAACGCCCCTCGGGAATCAAGCCACTCCTCACTGCCCCGGAATTCTCCTTCCCCGCGAGAACCCAAAAAAAAACCGCCTCTCAATATTCACTGCTGTACCTTTAAAGTGTCTCAACCTTCTCATTCCTCTTTTCTTTACCCCCGAACAGGGTGACGAGGTCCTCTTGACAAACAAGAGAGCAGGCGAGATGGTGTCGAGGCGCCGGATATTGTCCCGCTCCCGGGACGACCTCACTATGGACGGCCCGTCGCCCGCGGCAACGGCCGAAGACGAGGAGGACATCTGGTACAACAAGGAGAAGCTGATCAAGGTGAGTGGACTGGAGGGTTTGACGTGTGGATGATCGAGATGCTCAGGAGGAAACCGAAGCTCGTGGCACAGGCGCATTTTGATTCGCTTTTAAGGTGGTTGGAGCGCGAATCGCGAGTCATTTGGAGACCCTCAGTCAGAGACTCGAAACCGGCCATATTGGATGACCCGCTCTGGATAAATAATTTATTCAAATTGTTAATTAACCACTTAAACATTTCATAATTAAACTATTAATTTAACTGATTTATTATTTTGAATGATTAAAAAAATTCTTAAATGTTTAATAAGTAACATTCGCATCAAAATAGAGGTTACCTTGTTACTCTTGTTACTAAGCAATGTCAACAAATGTTTGTGCTACTCTTCACTCAAAATGCACGATTCTCATTGGTTCCGCCATATTCCGTGGCCCACCAATCATAACTGGAACATAAGTTTCCTGACTTGAGGGTCTCAAGAGTCACTTAGTGCATATTTTAATACCTTTTCAAGTAAGTCGAAACAAAATTAATGGACCACACTTCACATCTATTTTATGTGTCGTAAATATCCCTACTAGTTGAAATGTCAATGATGCAAGAAATATATTTTCAAATTTTCGTCTCAATTATAGCATTGTTTAGACTAAGGTTCACGGCGAGAAATTCGAAATTTAGGCGAAAAATGACGGCAAATGTGCGTTTTTATTCGACATGATACCTTGATATTTTTTTACGAACCATTATGGGTGCATTAAAAGTTTTTTTTTCCTTTAGGAGAAAATCTGTACATATGTCATCAAATTGTTTCTTAAAATATGCCAAGTTCCATAAGGCTACGTATAAAATTCGCATAAAACTACCGAGAAACTAAATCGGTAGCTTGCAATCTTTTTCTCTGTTATCTATGCCTATTACTAATAAGCACACGTATTCAAAGTTTCACGCTTTTCTGTATTAACGAAATTCGCTCCGAATTTCGTTATTAACGAAAATCGCTCCGACCACCTTAAATAAAGATCGCAAGTCACGAAAAACTCGTCAATCGTTGGTAGTTAATGAATGCCTGAAAAACCGTAACTCCGTGGCCAGAATAGAGATTGTTTTGTTTCATTAACTACTGTAAGTGTTCCGCTGCAAGCCCCTCATCGGGTAATGGACGCTAGGCATGCAATAGTAAGGTGACTCGATACTATGCAAGTGGATGGGGAAGTGGGATATCTGACAAAAGTTCCACTCTGACCCTTGTGTACCCAGGATACGATGTAAGTAAAACTGTTTTTTGGTTGGGCTCCACACGAAACTGACCGATGGATCCAGCTTGTCCCACTAACGTCAAGTTTGATTGAAGAGTTTTGCCCTGATTTCACCGTTGTTTCCAATTCATCCTCGAAAAACGACTGTATCGTGACACCCAGGGCCAAACAGTTTTTATCTCCAACCTAGAATTCTGCCAATAATGCCCGTGATTGAGCTCACAAGAGGCTGGACACGTTTTGCTGTGGCCGTGATAATTTTTTTTCTCGAGAGCTCTTTAATCTGCGTCATCAGCTGAGGTCATATTCTCTCCGATATTCCGCTCGCAAAAATTTACGGAAGACGAAACGCCCCTCCCCAGGGCGGAGTGGGGACCTTCAGGTTTGAGGTTATCCAGCGTGTACATTGACCACTTTGATGGCCGTGTCTGCTCATGGAATGTCAGGGAGAAATGATGTGGAAAGTAGCTCGATCAAGTGTGATTCATATTTGACTCTACTAATTGGAAATTAAAATCAGGGATCTCTATACAGTCCGAGGACTGTATTGGTTATAGTTACACCTTGAATGATTTAATGTAGCTACCTGGGGGATCGGGTTGGCATGGTGACTTAGAGTACTGGATGGCCATACAGACGGTCAGGGTTCAAATCCCTACAGAGGAGGATGCTATTTAGAGAAAACCTGACCCCTATATGAGTGTCTTGTGGAGGGCACTTCAAGTGACTTCGGATGAGACGTTAAACCGTTGTCCCCTTTGAGCCTTTCGTTGAGAGCAGGCTAGTTCCGACGCCGGGTTTCTCTCCACCCTTCCTCCCTTACCTGTCCCCTATGGCGCAAATAACCCGAGCTGTTGGTCGTCTCCCCAAATATTCATTCATATCCAAGTGGCTACCTATATGGTATTAGTAATGCAAAGAATCGAAAATCAGGAGTACAATTGCAATCCAATGGATTTAGATGACTTGGATACGTACTTTTTCTGTTTCAACAGAACTGACGTAGCTAAGACCTCTGAAATCTTGGACACGGCTTAAAGAATTACAATGCTAGAGGAAGAATATACGTATATTGATGCCTGGGCGAAGTTTTCTTGGTGGTCACATCATGTGTGTGATTCATACTCAAACTTATATTAGTCGTCAAATAAACGTCTTGGTGGACCACTTGGTATTCACTTTGATGTAAAATAGGAAAGGGCCGACTTCGTGGCTGCGCTAAATCTGAGATTTTGAAAGCGAGACCAATTTCGTCGCTTGGAGACTAAACGGCAAAAAAAACTCACAATCCCAGAAGAACCTTGAACGGGTTGGACGAATAAAGAGCTTGTCCCGAGTCGAATGTCTTGGATGATATGACTGTGAAAAATTAAAACAGAAGAGAATTATCGACAAATAAGTAAACTGAATAAAGAGGAGTTTTGTGTTTGGTACTGTGAATAGAAATACCATTAGTTCATGGTCTAGATTCGTTGGCACTGCTTTTTCAAATTAGTTTCCAAATTAGATTTTAGAAATCAGTCAACAGAACAGCTTCACCTCTTTTTACAGGAACTCTCGCAGAAACAGAGAACAAAAAACTTTCCGACGATAAAATTACTGACAACGATTGTATGTACATTTATGTCACCATCATATTGGTAATTTTAAAGTGTTTGTACTAAGACTCTGCCTTATTTAAAATCCATCACCACCAAAAACTGTGATAATAGCCTTTTACATCGGGGAATTTAACGGTTAACAGAGGACCAAGGGTTGAAATTCGCCATGAAAAAAACATTTGACTTGACCGGGATTCGAACCCGGATCTCCCAATTGCCGGTCAGGTGTGTTTGCCAGTTACACGACCGAGCTATTTCGAAGTTCGCCTTGAAGGAAGATGGCTTGGTGGTGTAATTGGCTAATACACCTGGCAGGCAATTGGCGGATCCGGGTTAGAGTCAAATGATTTTTTCATGGCGAATTTCAATCCTTGGTGTATATGCAACCTTGTGAGTGACTTCGTACCACATCATTTGTCAATGCAATGATTGGAAAAAAATTGACAGGATATTTACACGCAATAATGGTCCGAGTGGTAAAAGGTCCACTCTGCCGAGTATCAAACCCACGGTCCTACAGTTCGCATGCCCGTATTTAACCCGGTGCTACCATGGCCGATGTATATATGTATATGCCATTTTGATAGCAGAGAATGATGGAAGTGGTGGGGTTTTTTTAACACCAGGCAATCTCGGTATGATGATTCGGAGCGGCCTGGATTTGGTTTCATTTGTTTTTTTGACTAACATCTCTGTCGGACAAGACGATCCCAGAGCACGCTCGACACGACCTACTACGGTTATACATTTTTTTTCTCCCGTTCTACTCTCTGACTCTAAAATTAGCGTTTCTCCAGGATGGCCGGCTTAGTTTCTCGTGAAACGAATTTTTACGAGATTTTCCGAAGACGCTGAAAAGTTAAATGGGGCGTGGTCATCGACTAAGCACACAAAAATAACTCGAGAGAACACATCGCTAAATGGGAAATGGGGCGTAGTTGGGTGATCAGGGTTTGGGGAACGTGAACTGATGGGAGATCGCCGTTGGGCGCGTGGAATTCACCGAAAAAAAGTAGACGCGGAGGGGAACCGGAAGGCCTCCTCCACTGCTCTCGTTTGGCCGTTTATTCACGATTAGTTTTGTCCTTTCGAAAGTCTTCTCGTCCAATTCGAAGATACCAAGATAAAATAATGACTGAACGCGACTGACCGAAATTAATTTCTTCATTTTGTCAATGTCGTGTTAACCCTTAGAGTGCCGGGGAGCGCTATCGCGCTCCTCCTGTGTCTCGCGAAAAGTGCCTGCGCGATAGCGCTCCTCCTGCAATGTCACTCTTAGATGCTGGTATTTCACTGATTGTTCACAATGGCACCTAAATGCAGATTACTTATGAAGCTTAATCCTTGCAGTTTCTCAATTGACCACTGGCGTTTATCTTCCTTTGGTTTTACATGTGCTACGTTTCTATAAAATTTACTTAGATTTTGCTACCCCAATACGTCAAAATGGCGTAAATTCTTACTGAACTCATATTTTGTAAAAAAAATCGTCAAATAATATATTAAAAAGGTGAAACCACATATAATAAAGTTTTCCTTGAGTTTTTTAATATTTACCTTCACTTGTATTTGAGACACATTTTTTTCCTAAACTACTGCAAAATCAGCAAAAATGCCTCGGCAATTTTAGCATAGTACCTAGAAAATCGGATGGCACTCAAATGGTTAATGATGGAAAGTGTCATTTATCAAGTGAACTTTATCGTTTCTTACCTTTCTCTACCGCAAGGAATCACTTATTTAAAAAAATATATGTTTGGAGTAAGATATACGAAATTACGAAGAAATGCGCAAAATAACAAATGAAGTTCACAGAAGAGTAGAGGAGTAAAAGATCATATGGAACACTATAAAGAAAAGAAAATCGTGATGGATTGGACACACCCTGATACACAATGGGTCCGTGAAGAACACAAATGAAGAAAAAGTTGAGGCAAAAGTCCCCAGGAATAAGTTGAACGCTAAACGTAGGGCTGACACCCCACGCTTGAAACAGCCTGGGGTGACAGCTGTCAAATATTTCCGAACTGGAATGTTGAATTAGTAAAAGTAATTTTTTATTGAGGATAAGCCATCGTGATCCAGGAATAAGTTAATGGACCAAATAAAGAGGAAAGTATATATATGTAGGAAGACCTTCCAGGAAGTAAGGAGACTAGCATGAGATAGGAAAGGGTGGAGGGCTGCAGTAAACCAATCCTACGATTGAACGACCAATGACGATAGTTTTTTTAGAGTAAGATCAAAGGAGCTAAGAGTGGAAGCAAAATCTAATTGAAATTTCCATTTAGCTCGAGGAAGGTGATCACTCGATATATACTAAGGCCACTGATTGCGACTAAGGTTTAAATTTGTATTTAATTATTTGTCTTGAACTATTGACGCGATCGCGAGGGAGGTTCCCGAAGACGGCAGGTGACGCGAATCGTCACTGAGGAGAAGTGTCGGGAGAAAACGTACCGGCGCCTCGTGCGACCGGACGCCGTGACGCAACGGGACGGAGCGAATGTATAAAAAGCGCGTGCCGCGGGCCATTGGTGCGCGACGACGGGCCTTCCCCATCCTCTTTCCCCGGTGGCCCAGTGCCAACTTGTGCGGACCGAAAAACCTTTTCCTTTCGTTCGCGCGCGTTTTTTATTCGTCCCGACCCAGCATCGAGTTCATCGACGCCTGCCTGCCTCCTCTCCGCCTCCGCTCTGCGAACCGTCACAGCTGAAGAAATCGCCCCGACGACGATTCTCTTTTCTTTTTTTAATTCGCCGATGGTGGAGATATCTATTTAACTCTAGCAATGCCTAATATACGTAACGATCCTAAGTCCAGGGAGTTGTGTTTGAATCCACACTGAATGATTCCGTGCACATGACAAAGGAGTAAGTTGATACGATCATCAAGGGTTCGAGATTTAGATACATTGAAACTACTCGTAACAATCCCACGCAGCCCACCAGATAGAGTTTTTCTCGCAGGAATCTTGTTGACGGAGTTGAATATGGCGATGATAGACGCTTTTATACAACCGGAGCATATTACACCCTTACTTCAACCATACGTGTGGTTAAAACTCACCAAAAGCTCCAGCCAGTCGTTGTTGTACCGCGTGATACCTTAGTTACGTACTCCAAGAAACTAACCATTCCAAGCGGTTTTAAACACAACCCCCCAGGCATCCTGGATGTAGCTTGTACGGCTATTCGTTTAAGTAGATGTAGGAAGTAACTTATCTTCGTAAATAGCATTTGCCAACAGTGAGGTATCACGTTCCTGATGACGATGCTTATTCGTTGAAAACCGGGTCCGGTGTAAGTTTGGTCTCTATCATGTGTACACAACTACTCAAAAGAAAAAACAGAACTGTCTTCTTTAACGGCACAGTTCTTGTTGAAGTATTTGAGGAAGTCCACTGTTGAATGAAATTGCACGTCTAATCAAATTGTCTACGAAATTTTACGGTTTTTTTTTAACTTTTGGATAAATATGAGATTTAACAAAGTTGATCCTACCTATTGTGTTTACATAAGTTATTATGCATTAATGAATTAGTTGCGGAATATAGCTAAGTTGTATTTGTAAGCCGCGAGCACTAGAAACCCAGCAGAGAAATATTTTAATGGCGAAATACATAAAATTCAAATACAGAGGAAATCCGCACGATTCGTCGTTCATCCGCGTACATGTCAATAATTGCACCTTTTGGAAATAAAATTTTAAGAGCTTCGCGTATATAGAACGGAACGGAATCACAAAGGAGTAATCATACTGAAATAATCAGCTCAAATCAAGACTGTTTCCAAGCTCTTCATATTTGGAAAACGTCAATCCTTGACGTGATCCCAATCGTGGAGCATCTACTATGATGGTTAGCTTGGTCATATGCTAGTGGCTCGTCATGCTTGTAATCAATATTCAAAAATGTCATTTACAGTGTTTATTCCCCTCGACAGAAGCGTGGCTACTATGGCCTTTTGAATTAGCGAACAAACGAAGGAAACAAGTGCGTTTAATCGTAATTCGTTTGCTCTCCGTTGTTAGCGCAGTATACATCGCTTCGGCTGCGTAACCTACAGGATAACTGCATTGCTCTTACAAAAATATCTTTGACCAGATCTGAAAAAAAAATCTCCTCGGCGCGGTAATTTTTTTTCAGATTGATTAGGAGAAGAAGAATGCCATAAATCTTTCCAGATAACATCTATTCTCAATTAGGCACTCACGCGTATTCGGCCCGAATGGATTCAGATTCGGATGCAATCGCTTCAAGCGAACCAGAACTGCGAAACTTCGTGATCGCGCCATATTACTCCGTGGTACCGAAGGGAGATTATCTCGAGGAACTACAAACACACGCGCGACCAGATATCAGGTATAATTCTATCGTAACCAGTTTTCTGCCTCTCGTGATTCGTGTGCCAAGTTTTCATCCTCACCATTCTTTCGCCATAATAATTGCCATTTCCTGTCGTAAGATGTCTTTTGAAGGCGTTACTCACTGCGGAGAGCACGGCATTTCTGAGGCATGTTTTTTTGGGAATGAAAATGTAATAACTTTATAAAAAATAGGAAAGACACCCTGATTGTACACAACTATATAAGAGAAGTTGTAAACGGTATCCCACACTGATATTTTTTGGATTAGCCTCATTGTAACAGTCAGGAAGAAATAATTTACGTTGGGACTGTAAATCCAGGAAAATATATACCACTGATCATCACCCGCTGGTTCTGTGCCAGCAATTAATGCAAAAACATTATTGAAAAATATGACCTCTGAACCTGTTTCGCATAATTTTTAAGCCATGTTTAGTTAATATCTCAATACGCATGCTCCCCAACATACTACCAAAAAGGCACGTGAATTATTTATGTTCATGCTTGACATTGTCAGTGTATGTACTGACCTTATGCTGAACATTGTGTTTCACAGCATTTTGAGGATTTATGTTGGGAGCCGATAGAGACTCGAAGGCTGCACGCTAGGCTTAGTTTTCTTGATAAATTCAGGACAGGTGAGTCTCAGAGCGCCAGAGAGAATATCATTTTGACGCCACACTACATCTTTAGGTCCGACAGAAGCGATAGAATAAGATAGATAAATTGCCAAAGAGATAGATACAAAAATTCGTTCTTTCCTCGCAAAGTAAGTGACTATAATAAAAACTGAGCTCAACTCAAACGCACTCGTAATACACCTACTAACTTCATCATTGAACCCCCAAAAACCTTGTTCTTTACACTTTTACATCTACATCTACGTAATACCCTGCGAGCCACCACGAAGGTGTGTGGCAGGGGGCGAAGATCACCAAACATGCACTATTGACATGCAACTAGGATATTTAATGAAGGCATGCTAGATAATAGGGTCACATGGTTAGTATCTACATAATAAGATAGGGATTAATGGTTGTTATTACTTGCATCATACACTACAGACTACTTTTAACTATATTTCACCTAACTATCCCCTTGCTACGCTGCCTATTGTTCTCTCTTATAGTACGAGGGAAAAATGACATTTTAAATCTATCGGTACGACAATCTATCTCTCTAATCTTGTTAATATGATCAAACCTAGCATAATACGCAGGGGTTCTCAATATATATCTAACGTCATCTGTGAACAAATCGGTTTCGAATTTACTTAATAGGTTTAACCTAAATTTTAATCTGCGATCTGATAGTAATTCCCATCCTAGTTCCTCCATTAAACTCGTAACACTCATGCAATTATCATAACGGCCGTTAACAAACCTAGCAGATCTCCTTTGCACACGCTCTAATTCTTTTATCATACCTTCCTCGTACGGATCCCATATACTAGCGGCATATTCTAAATGTATGGTCTCCCAACACTCCCTCCTTTTACATGGATGGTCTCCCAACACCCCCTGCCTCACGCCCATGCAGCGGCTCGCTGGGTAGAATGGCAATGTATACATTAGGGATTGGTGTATTTTATGCGGCAGCACTAGTTATTGACGAAAATCGTCACCTATCTCCTCGTGGGGGAATATACACGTCGTACCTCGTGAGCTGGCCTCAAGTCGTTGTTGATCTCCTGCATCGGACCCTCGCGAAAATCGTCGCCTTGACAAACAGACCGATTCCCGCCTCGCGCGCATTCAAAACCTGTATCCGTTTTGAGGACAAGCTTGTCCAGCAGAGAGACGGAAGTGATTGGCGACGGACGAGATGAAACAAAACGGCAGCATTCGATTAAAAAAAAATGGGACCAATGAGATTGTCACAGGCGGAGAATGGCATCGCCTCCTGCGGCACAGCTTCCTGGACGAATCAAATCTGACACCGTCTCTCGAGTTTAACTCACTAAGCTGGAATGAAACCTCCAACGGTTCCATTCAAGCGGGCTACAAAAAGGGAAATTGATCGACATATCGAGTCGTTTTGCTCACGTCACCACTTCCATTCACTCGTACATGTTTCCTTTCCCTTCGATAGGAAGGAGAATTTAGTTATCAAAGGCTCTGGTTTTTAATGAACTCACGCACGCAGCATTCCCGCTTACATCGTCAATAATTATCTTTTATTTAAGAAAAACAGCAGTTCATTTTATGAAACTCATATTCTTATGACTGCATTAAAGACAGCATTTATCGAGTAACTTGTACTTTTAGCGGCGCGGAGAAAAACTATAAAGGATAGGTACTAAAGTTTTGATTCGCCTCGTTCAACGACCGCGGAATGTTTCTGAAACTACCATAGATTTATCATTTCTATAGGAACGATATCATAACTATTGATGGAAATAGCTTATGAGAAGTATAATGCCTGTATGTTTATGCAAAGGTCAATGCCTTGATGGAAAAGAAGAATTCTCTCTTAAAATCTTTCCATTGTGACTTCCTCGTCTGGTTTCACGATATCCTCGTGAAAATATTTATAATATGAGAACAGTCGTGAATGCACTCGTGCGTTGGCCTAGCTCTCGTCAACCAACCAACAGTTTGATGTATTTTATAACCAGAGCTATCGGAGTCTAACTCAAGTAATACATTACTGTCAACCTAAGTTAGGATGTGGAGTTTTCCCGGCTTCTCAACTGATGTCGAGCTTTCTAAAATAGTTCAACCGATCGCTGAGCTATGGGTTTAAGTGTTAACTCATCTTCGAATTGTATTGTTCATAGACTGGCTGAAAAAAACTTAACACTTACATAAGTAATGGTAGCGGGCGTGTCTTCGTGGAAATCCTTCATAGCAGGAGCGTCTGAAGAAATTACAACTTGTTGTAATTTCTTCAGACGTTCCTATTAACACTTACAATTTGACTTTTCCCCACCGCCATCTGCTCTCCCGAATTATAAGGATAAGATGTAGTCGGATGTTGCTAAGAGAGCTCCGTTTGTGCGACGCATGGGATGAGACCTTGAACAGGCGGGAAACTCAAGATTAATCTCGCAATCCCACACGGCGACGGGACTGACGCCGGAGACGGAATAGCCATGAACCCTCGCGACATTATAAAAGAGTGGAACGAACCTATCGGATGCTCTTCGGTCTCACAGCGTCAGCATTTCGAATTTAGCGGGATTACACGTCAGGTTTGATTGATTGATACCTCGTGCATTGGCGATTTGGAATAATTTGCTCTCGATGCACATTGACTCTGACGTAAAAAAAATCTGGGAGGTTTAAAAGCAGGTAGGTATGTTCACGGGCTTGAACAAGCAAGTGATAAATAATTCATAATGCTTTATATTGTTGTTTAGTTTGCTTTCTGTTGTATTTTGTATTGAAATTGTTAAGTCTTCATCTGCAGTCCTGTAAGTTATGCGCAGTTAGCGAGTCTTTTGTTCCTTGGAATGCTTTTGTTCGTTTGTCGTGTAAAAGCCAGTTGGTGAATAAAGACCAAAGGAAGAAGACGAAGCATTAATCCATTAAAATCCTTCGAAAGGGTTGAAAATTATAATATATTACGTCAGGTTATGGGCCCAGCATGTTTCCACTGCGTGATAAAGAAGAAGAAGTAATTAATAAGAAGAAGTAGAGAGAAAATTATCTCTGCCGACATTTCAATTTTGTCGAAGCGCTAAAGACGGCATGAATCGGTGTAATTTGGGCCTATTGTTTCCTGTCAGAAGCAGACACTTCATAACTAGAAGAAGTAGCTTTACAATTGAGTGAAACAGTGCAATTATTGTGTGATTTAGACTGCTTAAATGTTGCTTCTCAATTAAATGTAATAAAAATCATTGATAATGATAATGGCACTAGGTGCTGAAACCATGGTCGGCAAAGATTTAAAAAAAAAAAAATTCTGTGTGGAAAGTTACAATTGTTTTTCATTTTGAAATGGATAATAAATATCAATTTATAGTGCACATCACCCCATTTTAATAATTCGATCGAAGCATAATCAAAATTAAAATTGGTGTGCTCCTCTTATAAACGGTTATTTGAAAAAAGTATATATAAAGTGTTTAATTCCTTATTCCTGATGACATTTTGCTATTGGTCTTAGAGAATGATTTTCTGTTAGGCATAGAAAAGGAGATTACAGGTGAATATTATGATGCTAGGAAATCTCGCGGAAATGTGGAAAAATTTGCTTTGAGTTATAATCAGTGTGATGGATTCGTAACGGAAGAATGCCTTGGCGGCTTTCGGCGAGCGACCTTTGGGATGGGGCCATGGACGATCGTCCCGGAAATCGGTCTTCAAGGGCGAAGATATTCGTCACGTCGCCCACCTTCTAAATGTCAAAACTTCGATCTTGAAGTGTAAGCTAAAAGAATTCCAACTTGTTATTATTAAATGTTAAACTTAACGCAGACACCCTTTCTATTTCATTTTCTCGATCGCGTTACTCATGATTCAATCTGCTATTTTTTATCATACGTCCGGCAATACATGATTTAAAACAGACTTAAGGAACATTTTCGCGATCTTGATTCAATGCATCCCGGGTGTTTTAACTGTACTAGTGTTGTAAGAAATGTGTTCTCTTAATTCGGTTTACTGGGCATTCGTTAGGCCTCATCTGGAATATGCTGTTAGTGTATGGGATCCATACGAAACGGGGTTGATATCAGAGTTAGATCGCGTCCAGCGAAGAGGAGCTAGGTTTGTGAAACGATGCTACGATAAGTTGGCTAGTGTGTCTGGACTGTTAGAGGAATTAGGATGGGAATCGCTATCACAGCGTAGATTAAGTTATAGGCTTAACCTCCTAACTAAATTTCAGGAAAATCATTTTACTGACGACGTAAAAAACATACTATTAACCCCTTCGTACTACGGCAGATTAGATCGCGCCAATAAAATTAGAGCTAGATTGTAGAACCGATAGGTATAAAATGTCATTTTTTCCGCGTACCATTCGGGACCATAACAGCTCTGATCGTCGTCATGAATAGTGTACAGTAGTGACATTAGCTAGATTGTAGATATTTTTGCTTTATATTCTCTACGTTCTTATTTATACATGATGTAAATATTGATGTTCTTATTTATGCATGATATTTTGAATCTGTAGTAGTAGTCTTTGTATCCCTTGCATGTTGGAACGATTGAAGATAGAATGTTTCTTGGGTATTAGATTTTTAATTGGCGCTTTGCATGTGTGGTACGCGGGTTTTAATGTAATGTCGGTGTTCTACCATATAATTCATGCATGCCTGGTGCGAAAGCACCCCCTGCCACACACCCTTTGGGTGGCTTGCAGGGTATGACGTAGATGTAGATGTACTGTTACCAGTTCTGTTGAGTTCATTTGCATCTTACTGTTTCTTCACGCCCGCTGTTTTATATCATCTTCTTCAAGGAGTTCCCCGTTGCATTGCATCGCAAACCTCCACCGTGGAAGCCTGCATCGCCAGTTTGTCAGTCCAAAAATCTGGAGTTCGATGCCCGCCCTCAGCATTAATAGATTATGCTTTTTTCGTGAAAATGAGGTATTATGGCTTTCCAGGGATTGACCTCAGTGTACTCTGAAAACTTGAAAACTAAGTGCACCTATTGCCGCAACTGCACATACCACTTAATTGAACATTTAATTACTCCTTTCACTTAAGTGCGTCGCGTAGACGCCCTCTCCTCACTTAAGCTACGGGTCCACTTGAGTGGACTTGGGTGATGTCCATAGTGTTCCATCGAGGTGGTCGAGGCCTAGTAATCGATAGGTCGAAGAGTTTCGATAGTCATTCGCATCATACTTGTGTTAACAACATTCATATGACGAGTTATAAGCATTTTTGTACGAGTTATTCTTCCTATTCATTAGTTTGTGCTGAAATACGCGTTTATGAATCACCAAAAAAAAAACTCAAACACTCGCGCGATGCAAATTTATTTCCAAAAAAACCTGATGGGGCCGCAATATATTTAATATCTGTATGTAGACACTCGTCTGCATTTAAGTCTGCTTTTAAGTAAACTCTATTTAAGTGCACGTACAATGTAGACGAGGATTATTGCCTGGCTATCTTAGACTAATCTACATCTACATCTACGTAACACCCTGCGAGACACCACGAGGGTATGTGGCAGGGGGTGAAGATCACCAAACATCCACTATTGACATGCAACTAGGATATATTAATGAAGGCATGCTAGATAATAGGGTCACATAGTTAGTATCTACATAATAAGAAAGGGGTTAATGGCTGTTATTACATGCATCATGCACTACAGACTACTCTAACTATATTTCACCAACCTATACCTTTGCTACGCTACCTATTGTTCTCTCTTATAGTACGCGGGAAAAATGGCATTTTGAATCTATCGGTACGACAATCTATCTCTCTAATCTTGTTAATATGATCAAACCTAGCATAATACGCAGGGGTTCTCAGTATATATCTAACGTCATCTGTGAACAACTCTGTTTCAAATTTACTTAAAAGGTTTAACCTAAATTTTAACCTGCGTTCTGATAGTAATTCCCATCCGAGTTCTTCTATTAAACTCGTAACACTTATACAATTATCATAACGGCCTTTAACAAACCTAGCGGATCTCCTTTGCACACGCTCTAATTCTTTAATCCTACCTTCCTCGTACGGATCCCATATTCTAGCGGCATATTCTAAATGAGGCCTTACAAGTGTAAAATAGCTTCTTTCTCGTACTCTCTCATCGCATTTGCCTAGAACTCTTTTTATGAATCCTAATCTACGGTTTGCTACACTAGTTATTTCCCTGATGTGTTTCCCCCATGGCATGTCTTCAGTGATGGTGACGCCTAAGTATTTAATAGATTCTACGTTAGATATTTTATCTCTACTTAAGTTCATCGTAGCACCCTCTCTCACTCAAACTTCTAATACACTCCATGATACATGACTAATCCATAAAAACCTCCATGGTGGTCGAAATATGAATGTTTTCTTAGTGCAGTACGCTGATGCTGCTCCATATCTATTAGTTAGCATATTTCTTTCAGTATGACTCGGTTGCCTTCTCGAGAACTCAGCACCATCTGCTTAGTTCTGCGCTGCCCTTGCCCACGCATGTTACGTACGCGGAGCGACGAGTCTCTCCTCCGGCGAGCGAAACCATTTCGCCACCCGAGTTACGTTACCTGTACCGGCGGCCAAATGGAAAGTTTCACCGAAATACTACACGAGAAACGGCCGGCAGTCGTAGCTCCACTGTCTAGCATGCCACTCATTCGACGTCAGTAATTGAAACTTTTGCTTGCACTTCGGGGGCTCCTCCTCGTTTTATATTTATCCGGGCGTTCAAAGTGTTTAAATACTTTCGGCCGGTCTCCTTGTCGTGACGAGTCCACGTTTCGTCATTCCCGTTGCCGTGGCCGCAGGCACCTTCTTGAAATTGTGATTTCCCAAATAAGTTTTCTCCGGCCGAACTTTTTGTTCCTTTCTCCCTTCGCGGAAAGCCATAATTGCAATCCCCCTCCCCCCATCGGGGGGCGTCCGGCGTAAAGTGCTCTCTCTTCTTGTTTTTCTTTCATTTCAAACACGTGAGGCGATAATGTGATAATGCTTAAGTTACTGAATGGAGACGGTCGGTTCCCATACGGTAAATAAAGAACAGTTTAGAGTAACTTAATGGTTGAAGGTGTAACTTTGTGGAATGTTTCCGCAGACATGACAAAAAAGAAAAATCTCTTAGTAAATTCCACACTTGAAACTTTCATTACCGACCTAGGTTTCGATTGCCTTGCGATCATTTTCAAAGGTTTGAAAATGTCATAATCCCACTGTCGGTGGTGGATATCCTAACCTTTTCACCTTTGAATATGGTGGTTGTGGATATTATAAACTAATTCACCTTTAAAAATGATTGCAAGGCAATCGAAACCTAGGTCGGTAATAAAAGTTTTAAGTGTGGAATTTACTAAGAGATTTTTTTTCATGTCGACAATTTAGAGGCTAATTCTATCATTTTAAAGAGATATCTTTGTTTCTTAAAAAAAGATCGAGCTGGTTTTCAGCTGCAAATGAGTGATTTTATCCAAGTATATATGTGTTCATGATTAATGTTTTATAGCTGACGCATCCATTTTGCGACAGTTATGAGATTCACAGTGTATGCTTTGAGTAACATGCGCTTTAGCTTCGTGAAATGTGGCCATGGCTAAATGGCTAACATTGCCAAAGTGAAGTGCTCAAACAGGGTTACCTCAAGTAGAAGATTTCGAGAATATCAGATAGGCTTCCAGAATATCCACCACCGAACGAGGGATTATGACATAGGAACATTTTATTGAGTCCTGAAAATGGTGAAACTTCAATATAGAATAGAAAATTCTATTCCAGTGCCTGGTCTATGATTTGTTAGAGAATTTAAATAGGTTGCTCTATTGAAGTTTTAAATTTCCTGACCGGCCGTATTTCTGGTTGCTAAACGACCTATCCTAACTCCTCGTTTAAAGTTTTCGGTTTAATTAACATCGAGAGGAATAAATTCAGCGTCGAAAAGATCATTTTTCCTTCTCGCTAGACTCTTTCGACAGTACCCCGAAATTACTGTCCGCCTCGAGTCTCCAGAAGTCAGTGTGACACCTACCATTCACAATAGTCGCGTGGAATAGTCAGCGTTGATGACTCTGTTCCCACACGAGTCCGATGGGAGCATTGTTTGGAAGAGTAATTACCTGTGTTTGTAATTACATACATCCGCACGCCTCTGCGTGATCCGAGCCCCGCGTTGAGACTAGACGCGTTGAAAATCGAGGCGCCCCGCCAGGGTCTCGGCCTTACGGAAGACGTGGGAGCGACGGGTATAATTTCATGAACGCCACCTACATTACGGGGGAATGGAGAGATGCAGAAGGAAGGCTAGAGTGGCGCATCGTTAAATACGACTTCATCTACTTCCACGAAATACCGTTCAAGTCACCGCTAGAGTGTGTGGCAGGAGGTGATTCCACACCGGGCATGCAGCACTCATCCCAGTTTAAATCAGAACCGCGCACGTAGAAGAACTAGGATGGGAATTACTATCAGAACGCAGGTTAAAATTTAGGTTAAACCTTTTAAGTAAATTCGAAACAGAGTTGTTCACAGATGATGTTAGATATATATTGAGAACCCCTGCGTATCATGCTAGGTTTGATCATCTTAACATAATTAGAGAGATAGATTGTCGTACCGATAGATTTAAAATGTCATTTTTCCCTCGTACTACAAGAGAGAACAATAGGCAGCGTAGCAAAGGGATAGGTAGGTGAAATATAGTTAGAGTAGTCTGTAGTACATGATGCATGTAATAACAACCATTAATCCCTTCCTTATTATGTAGATACTAACCATCTAGCTCCATGTGACTCTATTATCTAGCATATCTTCCTTAAATATCCTAGTTGCATGTCAATAGTGCATGCTTGGTGATCTTCACCCCCTGCCACACACCCTCGTGGTGGCTCGCAGGGTATCACGTAGATGTAGATGCAGGAGAGTGATACGTAGAAGAACATGTTACAATGCATTGCACTACGTAAGATACAACTAATGGTTGGTATTATCAATGCGACAGATAAATAGAACTACAAGGTACTAAATAATGCAAGAGTATATCATGCCGGAAATTGCATTCGAGGTTAGTCGCCAATAATCATGTTGAGATATATAACACTAGTGCAAAAACCTATTCAACCTAGGCAGTATCCTAGAACTGATCTATCACCACTATTATGGTCCCTTGTTTTACATGGAAAAAATGACATCATAAATCTATCGGTTCTGCAGTCTATTTTCTTAATCTTATGCCCGTGATCGTTTCTACCGTAATGTTTGGCTGTAGGAAAATATGTTGTACGTCCGGTAAAAAATAGTCAACAGCAAAACTTTAGTAAAATATTTAATCTTTGGTTTTCCCTTCGATAGGATAGAGGTTCCCACCCTAATTCCCGACTTCTTCTTCCCGATAGCTTCTTCTTGAATGTGCTTTGAGATGAACCCCGAGGCGAACGTCTTCTTTCCGTTAACCTGGAGTCCGTAACGCTGTTTAAAAAAATACGAACAATTACACGCCCCTCGTTTAAATGTTTAAGGTGCGAGTACGCAGAGGGTTACTAGTTAATTGGCTACTGAGATCTCCTATTAGTTTCTTTTCCAGCTATCTTCCCAGCTTTTAATGGCTCCCCTCTCAACAGGATGTGGGAAAATGCCTGTCCATGTCTCGGTAAAAGGGGGTAATAAAAAAATAAACACACCTCCAGAAATCCACAGTCGCCGTGATCCGGTTTTTCTCGGATCATTAATGACGATCTGTTTCACTGCTCTAATTCACTTGTTCGGTCCACTCTTGCAGTCCAACCGCTGAGTTCATTAAAAAGTATACGCGAGTGAAAGTGTTCCACTGGGAAAATGGGGAGTTTGGAGTGTGCGGTGATATTTTCAGAGGTATCGCTAATGCTTTCCATACTTAAAATTTCATTTTTTTACCGCCATATTTTCAGTCTTAACATTTAATGAGCTACTTTATGAATGCCGCTAAGAGTACTTCAATAGTGACTATCTGTGCTCTGCATGCGTTGTAATGCCTTTTTTCCGGGTTCAAAAGCGATCCCTAAACGAATTTGAGACCTGGTCCAATAAATTCCTCCTACCTACGCAGGAATTTGTAACACACAAATGATGGGTTTGAGTTTCCATTCCATGCCTTTGCTGCGGTGTCCAAGTAAATAAAATACTCCATCGTTGAAGCAGTGCAAAAATTTAAGATTTTCGAGTTTTAAAAAATCCAATTTTAGGAAAAAGCGAAGCATAAACGAAAATCGAATGCGAGAATTAAAAAAAAGCAAGCAAAGAGACCACTGCACCAAATCTTACTCTTCTTGCAAATAGATAACGTACCTTTAAGGCGACGCATCACACTCGCTCGACAGGTCAGATTTGTGATGATTTCCGACCCCAGATTTTTTGTAAAAGTCTTACGTCATCAACTTGAAATTTTTATAGTATAAAGAATAGACCATTGCCAAGGGAGACCCGTATCTGAAATATGAAAAATTTATCCCAGAGCATAATTAAACCATCGGGAAAACGGCAAGATATAGGGTATATTTTTATAAAAACTATTATTATTATTAACATATCTAAAACTGATGGAGATGTATCAATCCCTCCTCTATCGGAATGGTAAGTAACAGCCGTCACGGTTGTAAGATAGAATCTGTAATTGGTATATTTCGACAAGCTACCTGAATGGTTTTCTGCCATGATGTGCTCGGACGGTGATGCAATTAGTTCAGTCGTCTTTCACAGATCTTATATCAGCGCTGCCTGTACTTACACGTCGGAGACTTAGCTACAACTTACCGACGACTGTTGCCTTGTGCGAGAGTTATCCTGGAGTAAGAGACTCCTGACGCTAAAACGCCTCGATCGGGTGCGAGTGACGCCATCTTGTGGATTTTCGACAGAACTTTTCCATACCGAAGGGTATGATGCGTCCTCTTAAACACAAATTATGTCTCACTGGAATGATTCTGATGCACACGGTATTACGTCTCACTTATACGATTCTGATGCACGTGATTGAGCAACTCGTAAACGGTATACTTCTTGGGTCGCTTGACTTTCCTCGTTTGTTTGAGAAGCTCGCGTGCAAACACTCATTTGTTGAAACGACTCGCGCCCCACCTATTGTACAATGGATTAAACAATTACGATACCTTTGCGGGCGCGCGCACAACAGTTCACCGAAGTTTCATCGTAATCTGATGACTAGTATTGGAACGCATAGAAGACGAACAAACAAATATTAATTTTTATGTATTAGATATAGTGAAGGACAAATCAATAACTTTCCCACGGTAGACATGAAGTAGACCCTTCTTTAGGTCTCCTATACCCTCTAATGGAGGCATTGAATATAGGATTTCCGTCATGCAATTTTGACGGGTTATCATTTTTTAATGGCTCTCTTCATCTTTAGGAATTCGAACCCTAAGAAATGGATACAATGTGGTGACTTTCGGAACAACAAAGCCACGGCGGCGTTGTTGAAATAACTCTTTCATTTTTCCTTCGGCTACCATATTTCCTCGAATTATAACGAATGAGACTCTACGATTTCAATCATTTCATCTCCACAACCCCCTCATCTTCTCTATATTTTGGATTCCTGCCCCTGTCGGGCCTTTCCTGCCAGTTATTTTGGTCCAGCATTTACGAAGATCAAGGCGAGCCCGTGGTCAGGAGTCACGTACATGGGGAACACCTTCATTTCCGAGATCCTATTTCTCGTTTTTCTCCTCCAAATTTTGAGACCGTTGCGGAGGAAGGGAAACGAACGGTTGATAGATTTGATGATACACTCCGTGATGTGAGGGAAAATTAGAGTATTGCGGCCCACGCGGTGGAATTCGACCTCACTCCGCTGTTAGACAGTCCTTCTGGATGGACCCAGACTCCGTGTGGGACCTCACCCGCTGCCCTCAAACAGTCCTTGCCCGGGGCGGAACCGCCTCCTCCCGGGCCCGCCCCCCTCCCTCCTGATATACAGGCGCCACCCCACATCTCTACTCTCCTCTCGTTCTCTCTCTAGAGACTCGGGAGGCTGGCAACGAGAGATGCTGGGGGAAAAATAGCAGTAGACGTGTCGATGGAGGAGGCTAATGTACCGTTGCCACGGTATCAAGGCAGCGGGAAGCGTTGATGGGCTCTGCGCATGCGCTGGATCTCGGCGCCGACGAATGGGGAGCGAGTCGAGAGGCATCTCGTCTCCCTATCTTCCTCTCTCGTCCTCAAGAGCCAGCGTCACAGTACCCCCTCCCTCGCCCCCCCCTTCCAGAAGCCGCAACAATCGTCGCTCACTTTTAAGACGGCGCGCTGGAAACCGCTGCGATTACCGCTTCTTTGCCGCGGCCCCGAAATGTTTGTCTCGAGCGAAAGTGATAGTTTTTCGGCCTGCCATTGTTCTCACGATTCCCCTTTACTTTCGTTGTCCTCTCCTTGAGTTCGCTTTCTTCTTTTCCTTCCTCAAAGACTGGGCTCTTGTGTATCGCCATCGAATAGGAGAGCTAAGCGATTCAGGGGGGTCCGCGTTCGAGATATTCAGGCTTACACTTGCAATACACCTGACTCTAGTCTACTTTTTACATCGTCTTACGGGTGATTGGTTTGAATAGAACTGTCTTTTAAGGCTGTTGAATTTTTGATATTGTTGCGCTTAGGATTTGTTGAGAAAACGCATTGTATTCTGAATAAAAACTTCTCTTTATTCATTAAAATTTTATTCATAATTAATCATTAACTTTACCTGATGCCAACACTGAAATCACAGGTAAAACCTTATTCCAGGTCTTCAAAATGTTCTCCACCATAACTTCCCTGTCAAAAACCCATAGAACTCACATACCTATAAACCTCAATACTAAAATATATCATTGACCAATCAACCAAATACTCGGACAGGCATCATTGCATGAAAATCAACTAAACAATTTAATGAAAAGGATTAGCATTTAAGTTACGTTGCAATACCTATCTATAATATCAAGTGAACTAAAAGTTAAAGTATTTTTTGAGCAGTCGATGGTTATTTTGATGACTATCCTATCACAGTTTTTCCATGAAACATTAGAGTCATCTATTTTCAATGAGCCTATGCTCAGAAATTGTATTTTCTTTCCCCCTCAGATCAAAGATATTTGACTATTCCACGCGGTAATTTCCCAGATTCGTTTGGATAGGCTGAACTACGTCCATGTCATTTATACACTGAAACATCTACATCTATTCATTACCCTGCAAGCCACCACAAGGGTGTTTGGCAGGGAGTGACTTATCACCAACATGAACTACAGTGAAGAAATTTTCTTTCACCTACATGCACCACACTATCGGTATACTACAAATGCTACAGAAACTACTACAATAATCAATAATTTAACTTTGAAAACTTCACACAAGAGTCATTTAGGGAATATGCAAATCATGGTGTTTGCGCTACTCGGTACATTAAGGAACACGCATATGAATTATTCTGGTACACTACCGGCAAACTAAACTAATTCAAGGTCTTAATGCAGCCATTCTGTTCTCTCATCGATCGTGGGAAAAACGACATTTTTAAACCTAAGCATAGTTATACTTCTGATATTTCGTAAAAAAATGAGCTGTCAGTAGTCTTATTTGGCATTTATTGTTTTTGTCTACCCTATTGCTCATCCAGTAATCAAATCACTTGCTGCTCTCCATTTTACACTTTTTTACCCAGAGGTCCTTGGAATGAATGCGGAGGCTGTGCCGAACATCGATCGAAAAAAAATAAACAACTGCAACCTTGTATCCTCGCTCCAATTAATTTTTTTCCGCCAATTTCGTGGCCATAACTATTAACAGCCGAGGCGTTCATCCAGAGAGAGAGAAAAACATCCCTCCGCACAGGCGTCCCTAATATTAATTTTTGGCGAACGAAAAAGAAAGGCACTAGTGGTAATTTCACTAATGGCCCACTGTGGAATATAAGTGGGGAAGAAGGTTACCTTTTTATGTGATCAGTGATAAAGCGTCCTCTTTTCTTCTGGGCGAGGGAGAAGATGAACCGGTTGCCCGTTGGCGAGAACCAGTTGGCGAACCATTTGGCGTTACAACTCGGGGGAGTCTGTTTCTCTCTGGATTCCTTGCTCTTCCTCCCTCTCTCTCTCTCTCTCTTGAGCCCTCATTCATTTTACGCTTCCAGAGATGCCCGCCAGGGGGGAGGACTATCCTCTTCAATCTCTCGGAGAAGTTTTTATCATACTCATCCGTCATTATTGCGCTAGACGGTGTGTATGGACAGTACCGACGCAGTTTCCGTCGCGTGATCGAATATGCAATTATAAGACATTAAAATCGCGAGCGGAGGAAAAAAAAAGATACGTTACCTATACTGCGGGAAATGAAAAAATTGACGTCGGTAATATGTCTTAGTGTGCCGGAGGCCTTCGTAACCGCCTATATTTTTTTTTGCGAACTTCGTCGTAGTCCATCTCGAGCAGCGCCCTACATCGCTCACCGCGTCAAATCTCTGGAATTACAACTTGGGCCATAAATGGGTCGCCCTAATGAACGTATTAATATGAACGGCATTCAAGATGCGTGTTTTTCTCGGCGCATGACATTTTTATGATGGCTAAAACGTTTATTATGCAGCGCCCTGGATTTCTTGGAATAAATTCAAGGCTGCACAGTGCCTGGCGATATACATACAGTAATACATTCGATCGCTAAATAAATAAAGGAGTTTACGTGAACGACGATGGTCAGTCACTAATTTCTTCTCTCTCGTTTTTCTTCGCTCATATGCTGTTTAGTTATTCGGGTTGGCGATCGGCTACCGAAGTTTATTTCGCCGCCCTAGAGGTAGGTGGGTTGGACGGTTTGGGAATGTTGGAGAGAACCCCCCAGCAATGGCATTAGCGGTCGTGCTCTTTGACGGCACGCGCCTAGGAATCCAGAGTTGGCATTTAAGTTTAAATCCAAACCAAATCCAAGCGTCCTATCCGACAGACGGACTACAACTCTCCACTTTCCGATCCACATAGCGTTCATGTAAGGATTGGAGTTTTGCTGAAAATTTCCTCCTCTGCCAGAGTTCTCAACCGGCCTCTCGATATGTGGAGCTAGTGCTGTTGTCATCTCAACAACCTGATAAATTTTCCTTCTTATCCCGAAATGCCGTAGGTATCTTTGTGTGGAACGAAAGCATTATTATTTTGCAATTATTATCATAATTGTTAAATATTTCCCAACTGTTTATTATTATAGAAAAGAAAACTACCTTCGTAGAACGGTTGTTTTTGTATTTGTGATCGTCGTTTGCTCTGTTTTGGTGTCATTTTGGTTCACTGGGATGTATGTGCATTACTCCATGAACCGAGCAAGAAGTCCGCACTCTTTCAGAGTTTGGGTTGAAACTAATATGACAAGTTAATGCATGATGTGTGTACATGTCGCCAATTAATGAGAGTCTCGTTTATGAAAAAGAAGTTTTAGTAACGCCATTTATATTACAACACTGAATTCATATTTCAAATAAAGTACGAATATGGTCTCCATTAAGACGAGAGCTAAATCTCGCTTAAAAAACCGAAAGCTCGAACTTTCTTATTGTTGGTAGACATCAGAGCTATTGTTATTTTACTAGTAATGAACATTCGCAATGCTATGGTCCACGCGCCTTTCGCACAACCACTTCTTTTCAACCGCGGTTCCGGGGCTAGGAGTTGCACAAAATATCGCGATCAATCGACTGAGCCATTATTTTCTGAGCTTGACGTCGCTTTCCGTTCATCAAACAGAAAGCTGCGGAGCGTTTTCTGTGGGGGGAGGGGTTATGTAAACTGCTCAAAAGAGCAGGAGAGTCAAATTGAGCGGAAAAGAGTTTTGTGGCGAAGCCAGTACCCGTTCGTCGAGACTCGAGCGGGCTTTTTAAGCGGATCCTGCCATCTCTTCCCTTCGTGCACCTGTGCACCACTCCCTCCCTCCCTCCCTCTCTCTCGATCCCTCTCTTTCTCTTCTCCTCCCTGCCTTCCCTTCTTCCTCCCCTTCGTATCTGTCTTATACCCTCTCACTCTCTCCTGCCAAGTTGATCGTCCCAGCTTTTTTGATTCTTTATCCCTTTACTCCTTTTATCCGTCCTCCCATTTCCTCACCATCATTCATTGGTTGTTCAATCCTAAGGCTGGTTGACTGCAGCCCTCCACCCTTCCCAATCCAATGCTTGTTCCCTTACCTCCTGTAGTTTCCATTTGGTCCATGAACTTATTCCTGGGTCTTCCTCTGAAGACTTTTCCCTTTATTTTACCTTCAATTATGTTCTTCACAAACCCATTGTGTCTCAGGGTGTGTCCAATACATCTAGTTCTTCTTGTCCGTATGGTGTTCCATATGGTGCTTTCCCCTTCTACTCTTCAGTAAACTTCATCATTTCTTACTTTGTCCGTCCATTTTATCTTCAGCATCCTCCTCCTGCACCAGATTTCGAAGGGTTAAGGAGCCAGCGAAAGATCACCTCAATAAAATCAGAGTATATAGCAAAAAAGCAAATAATTAATGACAAAAGTGACCTAAAGTAGATGTATCCATTCAGAAACAGGAGTAGTTAAGTTTTGATGAGCGTAAAAAGTCTTTTCTGGTCAGGTTTTCCAATGATCCATGCTTCTGATCCATATGAGTGCCTCGCTCCACACTAATGTTTTCACAGACTGTTCTTCACCATATTTGTGTATAAACCTCTCTCTTTTGGTTTACTGTCCTTATAAGATAACTTGACAAATATCACCTTTTTCCTTAAATTTCTATCCGTCACTAGTCCTTTGCGGCACAGAATGAGCAGTCGATAACTTTCATTATTAGCTTACGTTTTCATTATCCAGGTCAATTTCTACAGTTTTCTCATGGAATTTTATCACCTGTCATAGTATTTAGCAAGTCTACTTGTCGTTAAATGTGTCTCATTTATTCATGTTTTTCGTTTCAAGGTCGTCCTAAGTAGTGACTGTATCTCCATTTTTTGGAGGACTACATTGATAAGAGTTCTAATCGGTCGAACGAATTTTAAGTAACTTCTAATAATTATAATTATTACTCTTGTATTCTACCGGTAAAGGTAGGTTTTTTAGAATGTCAGAGAATGTCCTCCCGGTCTTTTACACATTCAGGGGCCTATCTCCCTCTAGTATGTCCTTTTTCGCCTCTGCATAAGATCTACCCTTCTTCATCCCGTCCATGAAACCTATCCTCTTTCTTCCCCCACACCGTTTGCTCAACGTCCTTCCCTCCATCACACTCTTCAGCAACCCATCACCCTTTATTACATCCTTCAGCCGCATAGATATCAACGTCATAGTGCTGAGTGCTGATTTCAAATATTGGAGTGGATCCTTCTCATGCCCTGCATGCGTCCTTGTACTGAGTGTTGCGAGGAGGAGATTGGATATCTGACTCTAACTTCGCCATCGGAGGGCACTGGCAGCATTTCTTAAAAGGAATGACAGACGATGGTAAGACCTCGATAAAAGTCGTTGGTGATCAATCTTGGTCGCATTGTGGCGCTTCTGAATCTCGAGAGCGATCATTTAATTGCTTCGATGCGGGAATCTTGTTTTGCCAATAGCACCCCTGTAATGAGAAATCCTCCAGGACGGCTCTGGATCTAATTACCCCGGCGATCGAAGTGATGCTCCTCGCCTTCGTTCCTCGACTATTTCTTCCCGTTGCCACTCGTCTCCTTAGAAGACGGACTCTCATTCTTCCCAGTGAATGGCTCGCGTGGTGGTTCATTCCTCTCTAGCTTTCCGGGAATCTTCGCTTCAAAGTGATCCGATGGAAAAACTTTTAACTCGTCCTCTTTGGATTCCGTCCGACAAGCGACCGACGTGTATCCTCAACTGCGCCCAACGCGATGACTGGCGCCTTCTATTTTAGACTCGACGAGTAGTAGGATGGGATTCGTGCGAAACACCCGGTGCAATGAACCCTCTGGTTCCTTTACTCCGTGAAGAGAGACGGGAAAAACTGCGTTGGCTCAACCACAAGCGAACACTGTGTGTATTCCGTAGGGTCGCCTATGATTGGAGCGTTGGAATTCAGTCAAATCAGCGTTGTAACAGCAAATTTATCAAATTAAATTGTTTCAGCCTTATCTTTGTTAAACTTTTCCATAATGCTCAGGAATTAACCAAACTTTGCAAGGTTTACGTAGGATATTTATCGGACGACCGGTTTAGTCAAATATTCGACATGATCATGTGTCTGGCCTGGCCAATAAATATTCTACATAAAAATTGGAAAGTTTTGTCAATGCCTGAGCATTAGCATATTTATCTGTTTGCTGCTACCAAAGGAAACGTCGATACTTCTTTAGGATGCTGGGATTGTATTAATGAAAGAAAAACCTCTTTCAAAATAAAGGGGCTAACGTACATGGTAAAGATGTTATTGATGAATACTGAGCACGACGGCTCTAGTAAATTAACGAGGAGCTGGCGTTGCTACATGTGAGACTCAATGGTCACAGTGAAAGGCATGCTCAGGTTTTTTAATTTGTTCATAAAGGCTTGGCCCTTCAGCATGTGCAAAGGGCGATTCAAAATACAATTTGAAAAATGTTTGTCACCCAATTTAAACTAGGCGGAATGTTTTACTTTCAGGGGACATTATCTCGATCTGGCACCGATATCTCACTAACTTGATTCCATCGTAAAATCTCAGTCTCACCGCGTGCGGGCAGCCTCGTGCATAATACAACCAGCTGTTTTAAATTTATGCAAGTGGATTTTTTAACTTTAAGATGTAGCTAACTTGTTGGAAGGATAATTTTTGAACAAAGAAATTATAACCGAAATCCATGCATTTTAACGAGAGATAAACAGTGAGCATGTATCATTTCGAGAACATCATTTTCACATTAGGAGACCAAATTCAATTTTTTTAGCCTTTATCCAAAAAAATGCGTTATTAATCACAAATGCATACATATGCCTTTGATCTGCACATCGGTGAAGGCTCATGAGGTAATTTTTCTCCCCACTCCCTTCCTTATCTTCCGTCCCTTTCGCTAAGTCATCTCCAAGCTCCGAGAGAATTTTTTATCCGATGTTCTTTCTCCGCTGTCGTTTTAACTGTTACTCTTCATCCTTCTCTGTGACAAATGTCAGCCATTCCTAGTGCTATAAGAGCTCCATGTATCCCTCATTTCAGTTCCTTTCGCAACTTTCGTCCTGTTTTCTGTTTTCCCTTTCGGTTTGGTTTTTTTTTTGCTTGGCTCCTCATTCCGTTGTCAAGGTCGGAACATTTTCCCCGATTTCAACTTCGACCGAGAAGGAACGTGCGTCGGTTGATACTCACTCCGCCCTCTTGCTTCCTTCCTCTGCCGGTATTCCTTTCCCCTTTCATGATCGTCCTGATCAGAGAGATTAGCCGAGCCATTATAGTCACATGCTGTGAAGAGAATTGGATACCGCGGGCCTTTTAATGGTTAGCTTTGTTCTCGATGGAATATTTCAAAAAAATTCTATTTTCTGAATACCTTTCATCGTTTTCTGTCAATTATGAATGGTAGAGGCTATTATATTCCTTCACTATGCTCAGAAGAGGACGATTGGGAAACGAAATAAACTATTTTTATTGACTGAGTGCAGAAAAGTAATTTTGAGGATTTCTCTCGAGAAAATATAATCCTGGTTTTGGCAACACTTTTCAATATTTTACGCACGGTAATTGGTCAATTAATTTTCAACACTACAGCAAAAAGCAGACAAAAAAACAACAGATTAAGGTCTACGGCATCTTTGTGGAGTTACTCTGTCCTATCAGTTATGAGAACCATCGCATAGTACGTAAATAGAAAACATGCCTCATAATCTATCAAATATGATCAATACTGGTGTAAAGGGAATTCGGATAGCTCGGTAATCTTCGAAATTCTATCTTATTAACTGGGATTAAGTGGACGTAGTTATGTAAGTACATACAAATAATTGTGATCTGAAAACAAGCGTTATTCGAAAAAATGAATAACCCTTGTGATTCAAAGAACCACGCTTGCTAACATTAAAGGTTCGAAATATTTGTAGTAGATGGCAAAATACGCTACCTTTAAAAATGGACTCTGAACACGTGATGGGTGGACCTGAGGTTCTCTTTAATGGAGAATGGATCTGAGGCGC